>JAOTOL010001606.1:600000-952500 GCA_034440575.1 Imbricaverruca yamaguchii | reverse complement strand
TTCGCATTCGTATTCGGCTCGGTAGAATCGTGTTCTATTCGGCTTGGTAAGATCGCGTTCTATTCGGGTCGGGAAGATCATGATCCATTCGGCTTGGTAAATCGTGATCCATAGGGTTCGGTAAGATCATGTTCTATTCGGCTTGGCAAGATCGTGTTCTAGGCGACTTAGTAAGATCGTGTTCTAATTGGCTTGGTAACATCGTGTTCTATTCGGCTTGATAAGATCGCGTTCGCCACCATGAATATAAACGTGGTAATCATCTATTGGAATTGGCAGGTTTCGAGGTTCAGACTTCTGCCAGGCGTTCGATGGATAATCAATGCACATTTTCGTTGGAAGCTTGATTTACCAACGTGTAAAGCAAAAATCTTCGCAAAAATAGCGATTTAAATGGTACATAAAGTCATCCCTGCAAAGCAAATATTTCAAAAAGAAAGGTAGCTATCACATCAAATCACAGAGGCCATATACAAATCCGCGTACATATTTTGTGGAGGAAAAGACTGTTCACCCCTCGTAATCTGCCGCCCCTGTGTGTGTCTAACTACACCAGAACCCTAGAACCGTTCTTTGGAACTCAGCACATAACATTGGTCAGGGAGTTTCCGTTATTTTCTTCTCTTTCTATGTTATCCTCTCTGCTTAACACTTTAATTGTGTGGACGTTACCAGCTTGCTACTTGCCCACAGGTTTTCGGGATCGCATTCCTTGCTACCAACTGGTGGTGGCCCGTGCGCAAAAATAAAATACAAATGGATGCAAAAACAGAAAGTGCCTCTACGACCTTCCTCGAAGCTATGATCCTTGATCACCTTCATGATCGCTACGATTACATCCAATGAACGAAATCAACCAGCCATGTTGCTGAAATTCGTGCACGCTGCCTAAAATTGCATACAAGGTGTAATGCTGGTCAGCATGGGTACCATTACAACGTGTTCCAGTCCCGTCTGCCCAGGCGCACACCCAGGATTTTCCCATGGGGAGGGGGCGGACCGAAAAGGGCACTTGGCCGGCTCCAAGAGGGCACCTGACCGGCTCCAAAATGGCACTTTGCGGCCAGGGGCACACTGGAAGGGTTGTTGACCGGGGGAGGGCGTGAAAATTGTTTTGGCCAAAAGGGCAGCTATGGGCCAAAAGGGCACCTTTGGTACAGGCAGGGCACATAAGGCAGATTTTTTTGGGGCTAAATTTGGGACATTCCGGCCAAGAGGGCACTTTGTTGACCGGGCCCGGTTTGTTGACCGGGGGCGGTGGGCGTGAAAAAAATGTTGGCCAAAAGGGCAGTTTTGGGCCCAAAGGGCACCTTTGGCACAGGCGGGGCACATAAGACAGGTTATTTTTGGGCTGAATTTGGGACATTCCGGCCAATAGGGCACCTTTCGGTCAAAATGGCACTTTTGACCAAAAGGGCACTTTGGTCTCATGGGGGGCCCGGGCCCCCTGCCCCTCCCCCACCCCCCTCCACCTCCGGTGCGCCTATGCGTCTGCCCAACAGCGTTCCCCAGCTTACGCCACACGTAATCGTTCCGCGCGTTTCACCCTGTACACCTCAGTGCTGCCATCTTTGACGGCTGACCGCAACTGCACGCATCCCATGTGACGTCATGGAAATACGCCAAGGCGGATTCCGCCGAGCGTGTGGGTAAGCGGCCTTGGTGGAGTGTCCAAATGTTTCGGTCGAGCCAGGAGCCGTGCCTGCTTCCGCTCGAACCATGCCGTTCCGCCCCGCATGGAACCGACCAGACCAGACCAGATCCGACCGGACTAGACCCGACCCGACCATAGACCCGACCAGACCAAACCAGGCCCGACCAGACCAAACCAGGCCCGACCAGACCAGTCCCGACCAGACCCGACCAGACCAGACCAGACCAGACCAGACCAGACCCGACCCGACCCGACAAGATAAGACCCGACCAGACCCGACTAGACCAGACCCGACCATAGATCCGACCAGACCCGACTAGACCAGACCCGACCATAGATCCGACCAGACCCGACTAGACCAGACCCGACCATAGATCCGACCAGACCAAACCAGGCCCGACCAGACCAGGCCCGATTAGACCTGACCCAACAAGACTAGGCCCGACCAGACCCGACTAGACCAGACCAGACCGACAAGACCAGACCCGACAAGACCAGACCCGACAAGACCAGACCCGACAAGACCAGACCCGACACGACCAGACCCGACTAGACCAGACCAGACCCGACAAGACCAGACCCGACACGACCAGACCAGACCAGACCAAACCCGACCAGACCCCACCAGACCAGACCAGACCATACCAGACCAGACCCGACCAGACCAGACCAGACCCGACCAGACCCGACCAGACCAGACCAGACCAGACCAGACCCGACAAGACCAGACCCGACAAGACCAGACCCGACAAGACCAGACCCGACAAGACCAGACCCGACAAGACCAGACCCGACAAGACCAGACCCGACAAGACCAGACCCGACAAGACCAGACCCGACAAGACCAGACCCGACAAGACCAGACCCGACAAGACCAGACCCGACAAACCAGACCCGACAAGACCATACCCGACAAGACCATACCCGACAAGACCAGACCCGACAAGATCAGACCCGACAAGACCAGACCCGACAAGACCAGACCCGACAAGACCAGACCCAACAAGACCAGACCCGACCAGACCCGTTAGACCAGACCCGACTAGACCAGACCCGACCAGACCCGACAAGAACAGACCCGACAAGAACAGACCCGACAAGAACAGACCCGACCAGACCCGACCAGACCCGACCAGACCCGACCAGACCTGACCCGACCGGACCGGACCCGACACGACCAGGCCAGACCCGACAAGACCAGACCCGACCAGACCAGACCCGACCAGACCAGACCTGACCAGACCTGACCAGACCAGACCAGACCCGACCAGACCCAACCAGACCAGACCCGATTGATCACGCTTTTTAAGTCGCAAGTAATCTATCGCAGCGTTTGAAGTTATAATATATTCACTCAGAATTACACTTACTCCTGTAGTTTTAGGTTTTCGCGCCTTTCATCTCTCCTTGGAAAACTCAGGTTGTGAGCTTTCTCCAGCCGACTTGGTCGTCACTGAATCCCATCAGCTATCGATCATGCGGCCACGCCATGCTACGTGGCCTCAGTTGACCATGGGGCTAACATCCTGTCTGTCTGATAACAGTCTACTGCATGATGCCGTGCTACGTGACCTCAGCTGACCCAGGGATGGGTCGCTCGCCCGTCCCATGACTGTGTATTGCATGATGCAGTGCTATCGTGCGGCTCTGTGTGGCACAAACTGAGCGGGAAAGCGGCGAAGCAGGAAGGACCGTGCCACCTATGCCATTGTGTTCACGATTGGGCATACATTTCCTTGCGAGATACGTGAGCCCAATTCGGCAGGGTAATTTGGGTTCGGGAAGGGTGCATCGACGTCCGACTGGAGCGGATTGGTTTTCGATGCGCTCATGCCGAAATTGGAGGAGATATTGTGAAAACTAAGCTCCTCTGTCGAATATGGTGCACGTATCTCAAAGTGCAAGTCTCATGCCGAATCGCCCAAATCGGTTGCAACTATTTCTGAAATGTCTGCTCTTTCTACCGAAATTGGATACAATACGTTTGCCACCATGGGCTATCCAGAGAGTCCAGCTGAAGTGCGTCTACAGGCGTTCTGCCCAGCATGTTCACCGATCTTGTACCTCCAGCCCGGAGCCCTATAGCAAATATCTTGCTCTCCTTCGAACAACACCCCTAGCTCTATTAGGGAAAGGGGCAAAAAAATACTCACACCTCCTCTCTTCGTTGTTCTTGTCCCCAGTTCTTGACCACTTTTGCGGTATACATGGTAGTTCGAAGCCTTACCAATTTATTTACATTGGCTGCCAATTTGTTCACTTTCTACTTCGACCAGGGTGGCTTCTAAAGTTAGTTTTGAAACATACGTGCGGGCTTTTGAAATGTATCACTCGTGACACGCATGGCTTCTGCCGTGTGTTATTTGAACGTACTTGACCAAACTTGGCCAGCACTGAAGACTCATTGTCTCCATGACGTGAGAGTTTGTCGTTCGTATGCTTATCAGGGGTGTGCTCGGTGCGGGTAGGAAAGGAGCATTATTTAGAGTTACTGCCTAAATAATGCATAAGCGACATTGATGTACTATTGTGCTTCACGAACAATTACTGACCAATTGAAAAAGTTCGACACGATATTGAACTAAATTTTAGCTGAGGGCGGCCACAGGCAATCTTGTTGGGAGACATAATTGTAAGAAGTTCACATTTATGTTGACTTGCCTTCCTTCGTATGCTTCCTTTTAGTTCGATTGCCAATTCTTTGAAGATATTGTCGGAAAACGTTACAGCAACTATTGTAAGGGCATTGCATAGGTTATAAAGTATTTGAAAGCTTAGAAGCTATACATTTACTATGGACTGGTGCAGAGCGCTTACAATGCGGGAGGAGGGTGAGCTTGGTTCTTCAGGTACATTAAATAATTAAAATTGCGGCTATTTACACCTGCATCAACATAAGGAGGATACTGGTCAGACATTTCAGAAGCTTAGGAATAATATTTTCACCAAAGGCAGTCCACACGATTGCTTTGGAGACTGTGTGTCGATTTCTATACACCCGCATGCTTCTCATTAGTTGCGTCGACAATAATTGCTCTAAGGCGTCCATGCGAGTTCTAGTTTGTGTTAAATCAGCTTGCCTCTCAGTGGGCGGCTCTAGTGACGGTTACAAGCGAGAGTTATATTTTCTCAATGTCAAGCTGAAGTGCGGAAGTGAGGCATTTAATTGCTGCATGTAGATGTGATTGGAAGCTTTAGCATTTTGCAAATATTATAAAGTAGATTCCTATGAAAGGCGGCATCAGACGAAGGATATTTGGATAAATATAAGGCTTCAATTGCCTATTTCTACAACACAGCTAGCCTAGTGCGAATTTATATCGAATTGTGAGGACTCCAACGCCCCCCCCTCCCCACCCATCCATTCTGACCTCCTTGACTCCATCTCTGAAGGAAATGTGTGTGAAGGATGCTTTTCTAGAAATGTTCCAGATCAGGCGTGGACGCACTGGCCATGAAACTCAGGGACAGAAGGCTATTTCTTCACCATTATCTTCATTAGGTTTTCTCCAAGTTTGCCGAGTTGGCCAGTGGGTCATTTGCACGCCACATGTCTATGAAGGCTGAATGACCTCTACACGGCATAATACAATGAAATTTTCAATTGGAAATAGAAAGCATAAAGTAAGCCTCTGATAAAACTTCGTCCGGTTCTATGCTACGAACTAGATTATCATTTTTGCATGAGTGTTTTTACCTCGGCTGAATTATTTCATTGACTGTAGAATGAGGGCAAGTTAGAAGCAGCGGTCTGGTCTGGAAATTTTTAGTTTCTTCATGTTCATACTTGCATATATAAAATGATTTGTGATCCCTACATCCATGAAAATTCTTGGATTGTTTTTTTCTTATTCGTGTCGCAATGAATCGATTCACGATTTCCGCACGGAAACGGGTCGGGTAGTGTTCGAAATCTCAGGAGGATAGGGTGCACTATGTGCCCTCGTGCTCATTTAGGAGTTGATCTGAGCCCTCCCGCAATGGAGTTCATGATCTGATCCCTCCCAAATTGGGTCCATGTTGCATTGATAACAGTAAGCACGCAAAGATGTCTACAATTATTGTTTTATAAATGCTGGAGAAATAGCCACTGTGCATGTCCTATGGCCGTGTTGAGGGTCGAGGGTCGAGGGTTGAGGGTGATGAGGTGTGAGGAGGAGGCAGTACAAACCATTCAAAATGACTTCACTCGCGACATGGTTCAGTCCACGTTCGCCCGCGCGCAGAAGCAGCCGCAGGTCGGCACGCACGGTGCAGCCGACCGACGCGCGCGCCGAGCCGGCCGTCTGGGTGGCTGTGGGTGCGGGCGGGGGGTGCGGGGGTGGGGGTCAGTACCTGTGTGGTGGTCTGCACGCAGGCGGTGATGATGGACGTCTGCTGCAGCAGCCTGGCGATGGTGTGCGCCGCGCCGGTGGCGTCCTCCCTGATGCTCACCAGCTCGGTGATGCCGCCCGTCATGTCGGCCAGCCCGTCCAGCGTGGTGCCGTACTTGAGAGCCTCGTACGAGCCGTGCAGTCTGCCGGCCAGGTCATGGCAAAGTCACCAGGGCAGGTCAAACGCCACCAGGTCACCACACACACCAGCTACACACTGGTGTCGTGCCACGGTACCAGCCAGGTCAGGTCAAACGTCACCACACACCAGCTGCAGACTGGTGCGGCACCACGGTGTCGACCAGGTCAGGTCAAACGTCACCACACACAAGCTACACACTGGTGCGGCAATACGGTGCCAGCCAGGTCAGGTCAAACGTCACCAGGTCATGTCAACGTCACCAGGTCAGGCCAAACGTAACCAGGTCACCACACACGCCAGCTCCACACTGGTGCGACACTGCATGTGGGCAGCTGCAGGTCAGGCCAAACGTCACCAGGTCAGTTCTAACGTCACCACATCACCACACACACCTGTGGTGATGTGGTGGGGTCAGTACCAATGTGCGGTATACGTGCAGTACCGCAGACTGGTGCGGTACTTCATGTGGGCAGAACGGAGAAAGCGGGCGTATCTCAGAGATACCCGCGGTGCGTCCTCACAGCATCTGTACATTTCGCACCACGAATCTCCTCTTCCACCACTGTGCTCGAGATTGTTCCACGAATCTCCTCTTCCACCACTGTGATCGAGATTGCTGGGCGTCAGACTAACTAGTGTAGCTTACGTCACCTGTTGAGCTATTATATTTTGTTGGCTATAAAGTGATCTCGTCATCTCTGGTGTTGTGTTTTTCACGCAACAACAACGGACAATAGACGACTAATTTTGTATGTTACATCATTCGTCAAGCAGCAGTTTTATTTTTCTTCTCAAGGAAAGATAAATCCCGCCAAGCGGATGAATTCGCGCCGTTTACTACAGCAAAGGCGCACGGCAGATGTTGATCGCCGTAACTGAGGCTGGGCATCCGTTCCAGCCAACCACACACATATGTACGACACGTGTGTATTTGTCAGCGAAGGTGTGACCCCACGTGATGGGAGTATCGGCCGGGTTATGTTTCGGCTCGGTGTTTCGACTGTTCGCCAGGGCGATCACGTGCCACCATGTGTGGAGAACAGTACTCTTCACAGTATTATGTTCAATGTCCATAGCAGATTTGATCGAGGTTAAATAGATATTTAGGTACCGTGCTGTTAAACACACGGAATAGGTGCTTTAAATACGACGCAGTTTGGGCCGAACCAGATTTAACCTCCTTTCCTTGCGGCGGGCTGTACCTACAGCGTATTTAGTTACATCTCAATAAGCTACCCTTGTTTACTGCTGCATGGGCTTCAGATCAGATGTTCTCAATGTACGAATACACAGAATTGCGCTTCGACGACCGGCTTCCTCTGGAAAAAATCCAAAGTAGTCATTCCCAGGCTATTATTAGCGATTGAATGTCACGATCGCCGTGAACTGAGGATATTTTATTCCATTTGAGCCGCTAATCATGCACGTCACACCATATCCGGATGTCGGCAGATGCATCCGAACATAATCCACATGTGTACATTTTACTTTAACTATCTATAGCGCGATGCTACGACACCAGTTAGCTTATAGGTGTGTGCATTGTGTTTGTGTGTGTGTGTGTGTGTGTGTGTGTGTGTGTGTGTGTGTGTGTGTGTGTGTGTGTGTGTGTGTGTGTGTGTGTGTGTGTGTGTGTGTGTGTGTGTGTGTGTGTGTGTGTGTGTGTGTGTGGGTGGGTGTGTGTGTGCGTGTGTGTGTGTGTGTGTGTGTGTGTGTTTACATATGTTGGGTTGGTGTCTGTGGCAATAACCGTATCGACTCATTGCTTCGGCCCTCTCCTGTTCCTGGTGATGTTTCTCGCTGCACAATTTCCAATATTCTTCACACCATTTTGTCTCGGAATGATCATAGTTTGCCGAGGAGACATTAATATCAACGTTTTGTTATTCTTGAAATCTAATTCTTGTCTACTCTGCAAAGGAAAGTCGTCTCCTTGGTGCAGGTCCCCGGGTGACTCCGTAACGTGTCTCCCAGTCGCATTATCACTGGCCCTGTCACGCCTAAACTTGCCGTGTCTTCCCGACGGGAGCGATGACTCCGTAACGTGTCTCCCAGTCCTGGTCGTGTCATTATCACTGGCTCCTGTCACGGCGCTAAACTTGGCCGTGTCTTCCCGACCGGGAGCGCCATTGACTCCGTAACGTGTCTGCCGGTCCTGGTCGTGTCATTATCACTGGCACCTGTCACGGCGCTAAACTTGGCCGTGTCTTCCCGACCGGGAGCGCCAGGACCGATGTCGGAGAAGCCAGTGTAAAAATTATGGTCGGCATCGCTTTAACGCCAGCATCGGACCGGCGCCAAGACTGAGAACGTCAAAGTCAAGTCGTACATTGGCGGCAAAGCCTCGCATTGGCGCTCACGCACAGCTGTGCTGACGAACTTTTGCACTGCTTCTGGAGGTTTTGTCAACAAAACTGTGTAAACGCGTGGCGCCACGCGGTGGGAGTTCCCGGCGGGAGTTTTCGGCGGGGTTATGTTTCGGCTCGGCGTTTCGGCGGTTCGCCGGGGCGCTCACTGGCCACGATGTGTGGAGATGTGAGCTTGCGTGTGTTTGCGACATAAACATTTGCTCCAATGTACTTTTGCTTCTATTTATATTTGCACGTGCATGCATTAGCCAGACGAGTTTTGCATACCTCTGTACTCACGTAAATACGGCATGCGTAAATTTGATTTAGATGCATTAGTTCGAGTGCTGTCATCTCAGGAGCTCATTTTCCAACGGTATCCTCATGAGCTAAAACTACGGAATCCCTTGCGAAGCCTAGGCGGTGCGATTGTCAGCCCTGATCGGCTCAGTGGCCAGACCAGAAAATTGGTCGCAACGACAGAACATATGCCGAAGAGTTGAGTCAGTACCTGGACAGGTTCCAGAAGTCGACGAAAGCGTGCTAAAACCGGAACCATGAGGTGCTGTACGGATCGCCCAGATATGCTCAGCATAGTCACATGCCTTTTGATAAGTGAAAAATGGGCGGCCAACTAGGCCGCCCGGTGGCCGACTCTCGACGCTCGGTGATGCTTCAGTTCGCTGCGAGCACGCAAACACGCACTCCAGTTCCGACTCCAGTTGGATATATTTTTGGACACCACATTCCAGTTCGTTTCAGGTGAGGTGCAGTTCGGCATGCAATGCCGGTCATAAAAACACGCACCGCGGCGCTGCATTTTTCAGAGAGCGGCCCTTCGACGCGCCAAAAACTAGCAGAACACGTTATTCGGCGCGATAGCCGGCGGGCACCCATGGAACCACCGCGGTGCGCTATGGCATCGGACATGGCCGCAGAAGCTCGTCACGAAGCCGCCGACATGAGCCGACCATGTTGGTGGCAATTTCAGACACCAGGGGGCGGATAGGTGAGGCGTTTATGAACTGCCGAAGGCAGACTTCACCACGCTCGGAACTACACCGAGCTAATACAAAACATCGGTGGTTGAAGGTCATTGCCCACCTTCGAGTCGAAGCACGAGTTCGGTTTCCTGCGGTCTAAATATTTAGACCGGTCCGTATTTACGGACCGTGTCGTTGCGCCATACGTGCGAGTGAGAGCTCGCTACCTTTGCTCGTGTTTCGCCTGTTCACACGGTGGTGCCACAAGAAGTAGCACTAAGCAGCATTACTTCTTTTTACTTACGATGGCAAAAGAAGCCTCATACTTGTGCCATTGCTCTCATGTAAGAGCTATATCCGTACTTTCATCGGACGTACCGAGTCATAAAGATAAGGTGCTTTATTATGCAAAATTAGACAGTTTTAGTTAATTAGACCGTGCGTTGTTTTCGCCTATAATGCGGTTTGGAGTTGGTTTCATGTCTCTTTGGATAGATCTGTCCATTTGAGATCATTACTCATTGTCCTTTGTTGAGATATTGCATGACAAATGGAAACAATAGCGTACATCATGTTGTTCATTTAAATACCTTTCAGGGGCAAATTGCTCCCTAAATATTGACTCACCTCGCAATAAATTCAACTTTCAACATGGAACCCTATGGGCTGGCCTATAGTCCATTTGGGCCCGTCCATTTCCTACATGCACTATGCCCTCCCCCTCAATAAATTTCAGAAACCAACGCCCCTAGCGTACATAGAAAGATAACTAGGAGAGCTGGAGTGATAAGTGACGTGGCTAAAATATAGTGTATCGTGTGTCGCGAATCGTGTACTAATCACCAACAGGCAACGCCCAATTATAGGTGAAGTCATATAAAAATTGACCTATTCTAACACGTAAGTGGCACAAGCAGGGGCGGTCCGTGGCACCCAAATGAGGTGAAGCCAAAAAAAAACGCCGGATTTAGACCAGTGTTTTTCACAAGTACCCAATATTATTTTATGTATAAGATGAGTATGAACAACTTAATTTCGCACTCCAAGGTGTCAAACGTATCACCATCGTTCCGAAGTCAGTTGATTTCAACAATCTCCCTCATGTTCAAATGCTTCTGAAATTGCCGGGAAGTTTTCATATTTAAAATGGCGGGAAATAAAATCATATATTCATATATCATTCAGGTTTTCATATATTTCCATGTCATAACCCGAAATGGCTGGCATCAACACACACACATACTATATATAATTATTATTATATATACATATATACATATATATATATGTATTATTATAATTGATTTTTGGTGCAAAACACATGAAGTTAATGGAAAGCCCCACATTGATGGAGTGCGTGCTTCATGGTACCCCATGTTAAAAGTCTAAATTATTAGTGGACAGAGCCAACATTGAAGGGGCACTTGCCTTTCAAAAATATACAAAAAGAACACCCCTGGTCTAGACGTATATGAAGGGAAAATGTAAAGCAATCCTAAAAACCAGCTGCAGGTTCCGTATCTGCACATGGGTGATAAGGGCGTACAATTCCAACCAGTATGGATACCTACGCCGGTGGCCTAAATATAATGTTGGCGCATTTTCCTGACCGGATGGGTACCACCTTCCCATGGGGACACATGCCCCCAGTACCTTCACCCTTGTTTACGCCCCTGCACCGACTGAGGAGTAATTATGTTGCAACAGTTATCTCTTACTTGCTCCTACCCCTCCCACCCGCCCGAGATCTTCAGTTAGCCTGTCTCGTCATACTGCTACTACCCGTGGCACCGCGGGATTCTTGCAGCGCTGGACATGAGTGCAGTCAGCGTGGATCCAAACGAAAGATCTTAGTGTTAGGGAAAATACGGCTCTCCTAGTGTTAGGGAAAATACGGCTCTTATTCGTGGACGAGATTCTTCAAGCTTTCAAATGAATCCCATTTTGTCCCATTTCCATGGTATTTAAGATCGGAAATGTCGTGTGGAAAACACGGAAGTTTCGCTGCAGCGCCTACGAGAGAGTAATTGTCCAGCCCCTGCGACGTCACCGATTGCCGAACGATATTGAATGGCCTCGGCCTACCCTGCGCTTGATATGAAACGAAAACGCACTATATGGCGATATGTGCGTGAGGCTAGCCTCTGCCGACCGGTGATAGAGCTGTTTGGAAGCTAATATGTAAATTATATAAATGTAAATGAACTTAAATTTTCACTATAACTGTCAGTCACCAATGCATATTTGTTCCCAGTTTTTCAAGTTTGCTATTTTCCAGTGGATGAAAGCATCATTTTAGGAAGATAACATACATAAATACTTCCCAGCTCTACTCAGGTGAGGCACTGCCTTAGTGCCTTACATGGGCCGGCCGCCCCTGGACACAAGCGACATGAATGATAATACAATTATGCGAAGCATGTGCAGTCTCAGGAATTGGCTCTCAGTCTACGTATCAGCAGCGAGTTTCCGTTTTGCTCGACCTATTGGGTCACAGAAAAAGGTCGATTTTCCCTAACAAACAGCACATGGAGAAGTGTTGTATGTGCATTTCTGGTGGTTTGGGATGGCGCGTAAACGAATTAAGATTCTATAAGGTGAGCAGAAACGAGGAGCATTTTAACACTTTGCATACAACCAACGCATCGCACCGTACCCGTATTGCATGTCGAGGCTGGAGATTATACAATTTCAGCAGGTGGCAGCCTGCCGCATCGTCCCATAGAAAGTGGCAGCCTAGTTCGGTGTGGTGAACGAGCTACATCAAGATCTTTTGCTGCACCATTTTATTACGAACACGATGGCATTTAGCGGCACCAGCCCAAACTAACATAATTACATACATTAGCAGTAATTTAGTCGATCGGTCGATCGGTTGCGATATAGCAGTAAGAGCTGCCCGCTTATTCAGCTACATCGTGGGGAGGCCGACCTAAAAGTCCAAAGAAACAGGTCATGCGTCCTCTTACCTTTCGGCACTATGACAATAATTTCATCGGAAAAAGTGGTAAAGTGTTCTCAGCACTTTTTATTGTCACTACTTAGCAAAGCTAAATGAGGTTAATGGCACATAATACGACAGACATACTGTTATTTTCCACCCGGCGTTCGGGTGAAGTGGGGGAGGGGATTTTCAAGAGGGGAAATGTGAAGGAGTAGCGCAATATCATTTTCTTCAATGGGGACAACAATGAAGCATTTTCAGACAGACACAAAATTTCATTCATAAACGGCATACGATTAAAAATTCCTCCGTGTGAGTCGTTCTAATAAAAAGGGCAGTGATGGGTGAAAGAACGTGCTGCTGCAAAACTACTGCCAAGGATACGAACTGTCATTTTTCGTCCTGTCTGAATACCTGTATGCAAATTGGTTCCAAGTGTTAATTTTAATCGATGATTTCACGAAAATCCTTTCCCAGCCACAACCAACAACAAAGTTACGTTCATTCTCTTGCGAACAATGAGGTACCTATTGCCTACCTCTAGTCAAACAAGTGTCTCCAACAGAAAACATTTTGCTTAGAGGATGAGCGCAGTTCAGTCTCGGTGCATTGCGTTAGGTACCTGTCCAAAATCGCCGGTCGCGTTCACTCGCATGACGCCACTCACTTTGCGCAGGCTTTCTCCAGCAGCGACATCCAGAACACCTGTTGACTTTGCGATGCGGTGAAGGCGAGCTTCCCGTTGACTGTAGGCAGGCGATCGTCCACCAGAACTTCAACCCATTCACCGTTCCAGAAGATGCGAAACCTTGAGCGCACAATATTCTCGTCAGACTAATTGAATGCCTATGCTGATGGTGGCGGTGGGTCGGTGCTTCAGGGTGTGCCAGGCAGCTCGTTGACACCGTGACCTAAATCACGACGACACGGAATGCAGCTGCATGGCGTAGCAGCTAGCGACGCAAATTATGGTGATTGGAGCGGGCGTATTAGGACTGCAGGCATAAGCGGGAATTGCTATTGTCATCAGAATGGGCACGACCAAGCGCACACTGAACACATGCCTCAACACATCGCCAGCATAGCGCGGCCTTGGGGACGTGCGACGAGCGAGGACAGGAGGCGAGCTGCGGGCTCCCCTGCCGCGCGCGCGGCGCACACATACACACACACACACACACACACACACACACACACACGCACGCACGCACGCACGCACGCACACACACACACACACACACACACACACACACACACGCACACACGCACACACACACACACACACGCACGCACACGCACACACACACACACACACACACACACGCACGCACGCACGCACGCACGCACGCACGCACACACACACACACGCACGCACACGCACACACACGCACGCACGCACGCACGCACGCACACACGCACACACGCACGCACACACACACGCACGCACACACGCACACACACACACACACACGCACACGCACACGCACACACACACGCACGCACACACACGCACGCACGCACGCACACACACACGCACGCACGCACGCACGCACGCACACGCACACACACACACACGCACGCACGCACGCACGCACGCACGCACGCACACACACACACACGCACGCACGCACGCACGCACACGCACGCACGCACGCACGCACACACACACGCACGCACGCACGCACGCACGCACGCACACACACGCACGCACGCACGCACGCACGCACGCACGCACGCACGCACGCACGCACGCACGCACGCACGCACGCACGCACGCACGCACGCACGCACCCATCTGATCATAAGGAAGTAAAATATCGCGGACATTATCAGGTACTAAATAATTTGGGATACCTACTATATTCTGGGGACTTTTGTGAACGGGGATGAATCTGTGACCATGACGGGTCACTTTGTTCGATGTGCTCTATGTACGTGTTATGTAGACTATTTCCTGAAAAAAGTCATGCATATCTAATGTGTCACCATCACTTTATTCGGTACCCCTTAAGTTGACATAGCGTATCAGCAAAACCGACTTTGATGACCTGAAATCAAACTGTGACACCTGAAGGTCACACGATTTGATGTGATACCTCTTTGCAGGACAGCGTACACCTAGGCGTTTGAATCATTCGACTAAGTGAAATACTTGGACTTTTATGCGGTATCCCGTGTTTTACCCGAATGACCTTCCTTGACCTCTGGAATTCAAATTGCTTGTTTTACTCAATATTTGCTGTTTGCCTTACTTTGACCGGCAACAATGGTCATATCCTGAAAATATGAGCGAAATCGGACGGTATGCAAATAGCATGCTGAATGTGAATGCGATGTCATGGATGTCACGGACATTGCATGCTCCTAAGTAAGCGGTCAACAGGCGAAGAAGTACAGCAGGTCCAGGACAATCCGCGGTCATTCCCCAGGTCCGACCTGGACGATCTGGGTGCGACCTGGGTGTCTGACGTTACAGCTGACGGTCCAGATCACCGGTCTACACCGAACGCCGCCCGGTGTGTTACAAGCTGGTCAGCTCGGCTGTCCGCTGTGCACGGCCCTGTGTATCACTGCGCCGCCCGGTGTATTACAAGCTGGTCAGCTCGGCTGTCCGCTGTATACGGCTCTGTGTATCACTGCACCGCCCGGTGTATTACAAGCTGGTCAGCTCGGCTGTCCGCTGTATACGGCTCTGTGTATCACTGCACCGCCCGGTGTGTTACAAGCTGGTCAGCTCGGTTGTCCGCTGTGCACGGCCCTGTGTATCACTGCGCCGCCCGGTGTGTTACAAGCTGGTCAGCTCGGCTGACCGCTGTGCAGGGTATCACGCTGTGTATCACTGCGCCGCCCGGTGTATTACAAGCTGGTCAGCTCGGCTGACCGCTGTGCAGGGTATCACGCTGTGTATCACTGCGCCGCCCGGTGTGTTACAAGCTGGTCAGCTCGGCTGCCCGCTATGCAGGGTATCACGCTGGGTATCACTGCGCCGCCCGGTGTGTTACAAGCTGGTCAGCTCGGCTGACCGCCGTGCACGGCTCTGTGTATCACCTAGGAGAGGCCGCGACACACTGCCAACCAGTGCCATCACTTGGTGCACCTTTTACTGCAGGGATTTTGTTATGTACGATACTATAATGGCCACAGACTTAGCGTGAGTCGCGAGTCTGGACCCATCTGGTTTGGTAACCTGCTAATGTTTATTTGTGATTTTCCCCATTCAGTCTGAAAATATGTCCTGAAAACAAATACTTGAACCCCCAGGCTGGTGAGAAATCTCCAGCCTTCCTAGCTATGCTACGCTCGCACAAGCAATGTTATTGTATTGTGAAGCTCAAGCTGTCAACGTGTTGAACAAGATGTGCCTGTTCACGGCTGAAGTTCACCATCAAGGCCACTGCAGACACAACATATAACCACAGGCGACGTCTCAGACCTCAGGTCAGTTATTCACAGACGGACAGCACGAGGCCACTTCATTTACGGGTCGGGTGCAGGAGGTCGGCGCAAACACCACATGCGCCGCCCTCCTGAGGGTAGGAGGGGCGCTCCGGCGCGACGGCCGTGACGTGTGGACAGGTGTACGGCGGCCGTGACGTGTGGACAGGTGTACGGCGGCCGTGACGTGTGGACAGGTGTACGGCGGCCGTGACGTGTGGACAGGTGTACGGCGGCCGTGACGTGTGGACAGGTGTACGGCGGCCGTGACGTGTGGACAGGTGTACGGCGGCCGTGACGTGTGGACAGGTGTACGGCGGCCGTGACGTGTGGACAGGTGTACGGCGGCCGTGACGTGTGGACAGGTGTACGGCGGCCGTGACGTGTGGACAGGTGTACGGCGGCCGTGACGTGTGGACAGGTGTACGGCGGCCGTGACGTGGACAGGTGTACGGCGGCCGTGACGTGTGGACAGGTTAGGCGGCCGTGGACAGGTGTACGGCGGCCGTGACGTGTGGACAGGTGTACGGCGGCCGTGACGTGTGGACAGGTGTGACGGCGGCCGTGACGTGTGGACAGGTGTACGGCGGCCGTGACGTGTGGACAGGTGTACGGCGGCCGTGACGTGTGGACAGGTGTACGGCGGCCGTGACGTGTGGACAGGTGTACGGCGGCCGTGACGTGTGGACGTGTACGGCGGCCGTGACTGACGGCGTCCGGCCGTGACGTGTACAGGTGTACGGCGGCCGTGACGTGTGGACAGGTGTACGGCGGCCGTGACGTGTGGACAGGTGTACGGCGGCCGTGACGTGTGGACAGGTGTACGGCGGCCGTGACGTGTGGACAGGTGTACGACACCGAGTCTGTGGTCAGTGAGGGGGCGGACGGCGGAGAGGCACACGTACCGGAATACGCCGGCGTAAGCTTCGCCGCCGAACGCCTGGTCGGCGGGAACGACGCGATAGAAGAGGCTGCGGGTCATCTGAAGGCAGCCGATGCACGAGATAAACCACCGGTCGCCTGTAACAAAGAGGACACAGGGGTGACAACGGATTTGAGTCTAGTCCTCGGCGGACAAAGCTGACCGACAGGGCCCACCAATATGGCCACGGACCCTCCGTTGAGGGGTGCGGCGAACAGCATGTGCCATTGGTCAGGAGGCGGTGCAGTCATAATGTGGCATTGCCATGTACCTGTCCAGCTACACGAATCTTGTCAATTTTGACTATTCATTAATCGTGACTTAGGAAATGTACAGCACAATTCGTGTTTGAAGGCCATGCCTAATCTCCAGATCAGCCACAGCTCCACCACTAACACATCGCCTTTGTTCAAACCTGTAGGGGCGGTTTTCAAAGATGGGCAAGGTAAACATTGTTTACCTACGCGCGAAAACAGTGATATGCTTAACATAAATACGTGTAATCAATGTGACTCAAAACGCACCTCAAATGTATAAATTCATGGAACAAATCTATCTTCTTTCAATCTGACAAAATATTCCTCCCTAAAATGTAGTATAAATACAAGAAAATCCTCACTGCAACTGGTTTACCTCGCGGACTAAAAAATAAACTAGATTGCTGGTGTTGTTTTAGATTTAATGCACGGCACCAACGGAGGTCGCAAGTTTGGAATGTAACTTGTTGCATGCTAAAGTTCAAGGTGAAGTCAGGGAAAGTTCAGCTGACTGGGAAATCTCCAAACTCATTTTTACTGATGGGAAGGGGTAATTTATGGGACGTAGTCGGGGATTTGTGTCGAAAGTGACGGCAGCGTCGACAAAGAGAAGCTTACAGGGTTTCAGAGCCACAGCTTTTGTCAGAAAGGATAGGTTGCCAATGCAGGATGCCATCACGAATATGTATCTAGTGGGTGGTGCCAGAGTCGATTCAGGGCTATTCCCAGGACTTTATGACACGGAAGCTGAGGTACGGGTTCACGGACGCCTAGTAGTTTTCTCGATGGGGTTGTGGGGGTATTAGAGTATGCACATGATTTCTTGCGGCACTATAACATCATCACCTAGTTTGCGTAATGCCAATCTTGACATCATGATGCAGAATATTGGTTTAGTGCATCTTGTCAGTTTCCCATTATTTAATGCAGTCAATGCCGATGAGTGAATAGTGACCCCTTCATGCCCTGTAGAAATCATACCACACTCTTAGGGCGTAATTGAGGCAAAGTGTTATTCATGTATGACCTCGATAGTGACCACAAACTACTTAACACGCGCCCTGGAGGGGGGGGGGCGAAATCCGCCCACCCCTCCGGTTTTTCGTAGATAACTCCAGATTTATCGGCCAATATGCGCCATTGTTTGTGTACCTGCCAATAAATGACCGGCGCGTTGTTTGAAGTAAGAAAAATGAAAATCTACCGAACATTTTTTCGAGTTAGGGGTCGCTAAAGTCAAAAAAAAAATTATCAGCGCCAGATCACAAATATCGTCCCGTATACTAGCAAAAATGAAGTGTTCTTGGCAAAACTAGCGACTTGTTTGATGTACATTGTCATGCTACATTGTTCCAGAGTCATGTCAAGGCACCAAGGTCAAGTCAGGTCAAGTTCATAACAGGTTAACACACGCCCTAGAGGGGGTATGGCGAAATCCGCCAATCCTTCCGATTTTTCGTACATAACTCCATATTGTACCGGCCGATATATGCCAAATTTTTCGCGCACCTGCTTAGAAATGACCGGCGCATTGTTTAAAGTAAGAAAAGTTGGAAATCGGCCGAGAAGTTTTCAAGTTAGGTGCCGTTAAGGTAAAAACAATTCGCAGCGCCAGACCACAAAAATCGGCGCTGATGCGTATATTGGCAATAGGGAAGTGTTCTTGACAACACTAGCGACTTATTTGATGCATATTGTTATGCTATATAATTTAAAAGTCATGTTAGGTCGCCGAGGCCAAGTCAGGTCAAGTTCACGATAGGCTAATGGAACCAAACTTGGTTAACTGGAATGTGTCATAAATGCAAATGACTATCATGCGATTGATGTCACTTTACATGTTACTCCCTATACATCCCGAAATCTACTGTTTGTCATTGTGTGCCTAAGCATTTCCATACTTTATTCATGTATTTCACTCCTTTATTTGCGAAGCCGATTGTGCCGAGCCGCCCAACGGAGCAGTCGGGATGGGAGCTCGGTTCCGGTAACTGGAGCAGGTAATGACCTAATAAAGTGCTCATATATAGGTGACCTGAGGTCAAATGGCGGATCTGACATCTGTATTGCATCATTAGTAATGTCCAAAACATCATTAATGCCAATTTTTGAGCATTTAAACACAACCACAGCGATCCATAACAATGCCAAGCCAAGCCACGCAAAACCAGAAAATTTTGCTATTTTGACCTCATTTGACCTTGAAGATATTGACCTAAGGTCATGAACGTTGCACACAATAGAGTTCACTATCGTGCCCATCCACCCTGTGAATTTCGTTGCTCTAGCCTTCATAGGAGCTGAGATCTTAGGGGGGCGGAATCCGCCCCCCCCCCCTCCAGTGCGCGTAATTTTCAGAGGCCCTCCAGGGCGCGTGTTAAAGAGCCATAAATGGCGTATACGTGTATGAAATTCAGCTTCGAGTTATTACATATTCATAACCCATTATATATGGTAGACAAATGTGAACAAGTAATGCCCCTCTCCCATACATACACTGATATTGATGTTGTACATTTCGATCATTCACCCTAGGTTAAGTTAATGCAACATACCACGCATTGGTCTCGCCACGGTGGGAGAGGTGGCGACGTCCCCCCCCCAACTTTGTGAAATTTTGAATTACGCGAATGGCGTTGCAATGATAAAACAGTCTTTACAAACCGGTCCCGCCTTGGTGTCAAATTAGATTTTCTACTTAATATAGTCTACTCCATATATACTGACTGTTGAACGTAAAGCTCACTCATGGCCTAAACCATGGGATGAAATTAAATGCCAAGCTAAATATGTATATATATATATACCGCCTGATGGGTGACATCTGCCTAACATGTCTGCCGCCTCCTGGTGCGACATCTGTTCCACCTTAAGATCGGCGATAAATGATGCTTGCCCGTTAGTCTCGTGGGTTTTCGATAGAGGATGAGACAAGTCGGTGCTTAGTCAAGTCTTCCCATGCAACGCCACAGACGCAATTCTAACTTTAACGTAGTTTGAGAGGACGCGTCTCCGTCCTCCGCTGTGATGAACCCGTCCCGACGGTAACAAAACAAAGCTGCATCGATGGTCCATCTGAGTACTAGCTCCCAACAACTAATTCTCTGAATACGTCTAGCCAGGAGCCGATGCAGATGCCTGGCTTGGACGAGTAATTCAAAATGTAACTAATTTCAACATTTAAAAAATGGAGAGCTAACATTCAAGATTTTAACAGCTAACAAGAAGATCTGAAGAGCCAACATCCACCGGGTCTGTTCAAGTTACTATTTATGTCATAAAATGTACTTAGACATCGAGAAAATGCCATTTTAGTGCAAAATACCAACAAAAAATCGGCCTCTTGACGTGAGGGCGGGCATAGTTCCTTCGGCTCTCCTGCATCCGGCCTTGCATCCAATCAGATCGCCTGAAGATACTCACCCAACTTCCCCGGCACAGCATCAAAGTCCAGTACAGAGTCACGGATGAAGAGTGGTTCTGGGTTCAGCTCCTGAAACAATCGAATCCTCGGTAAGGCAGGAGAGTGGTTCTGGGGTCAGCTCCTGTGACAACCGAGTCCTTGGCAAGGCCCGTCAATTCTGTGAAGCTGGCACGCACGTGGACCCACAAGAACCGTGAGTTCCTCAGGTTGTGATCCACTACCCGGGTGACGGTACTCTTCTGAGGATGACCGTCACTGAATGGACTGCCCACGGTCGTCCGCACTGCAGCCCGAGACATGCAAGTTCAACGGTGTGTTTCGACGCACTTTGGAAGGGCTGCGCAAGGTAATAATAAATTCCGAACGTATTCGCCCCGATCAGATGTGAAACGAGAGGACAGCCCAGATAAATCTCAAATAATCGGGTCAACGGAGTATAAATGCAACCAGAGGAATATCTCGTAATTGGTCGCTACCTGTTTTGCATGGAGGTTTTTTGTGAATTATTCGAATAATCTTCGTTGCAACGAAATCAGTGATGTAGTTGTTTCCGTGGAAAACCTCTTCAAAAAACTATCTGCTTTAAATTTGCGGACAGCTTCACCCTCACAAAAACACCTTCACCCCCATCTGGTTTCAGCCGGATTCGATGGAGTGCCACGGGCCTGACATGTTTGTGTTATTGATAATCTAGATTGTCACATGGTTGTCGACATCAGCGCTGGGGAGAAAGAAAAACAATGGTATTACGACGACCTTCCTATTACGCCTTTCTGACCTTAGATAACGTCCCGGCGGTGTAATGGCGCCAGACGTAACATTGAATACGGGCAAATATTTTGTTGTTCTTATCGTGAAAGATATACTATGTTAATATTTATAGACGCTTTGCGGTAATTTTCCTTAACAAATCCATGCAGAATGTGCAGGTGATGTTTTATGTTTCGTCTACGGTGTGCTGTTAAGTGGATGTAAGTAACTGTTATTTTGATCGCTTCGAAAGATAACAAGCCAAGGAAACCCTTGGTCATGTAGTATGCAACATGAGAGTACATCACTGCAAATGCAGCATGCATGTGTTCCCATTATTTCGATGACGAGACCTACCAAGTGGTGATGGCAATTATTGTTCCTAACGCACGGTCGAATGCTTGAGGAGCCTAAATACAAGACAGTTGACGTTGGTAGCAAACATGTTCGAAGAAGAGCCAAGAGCTATTTTCAAGTCGGTACATTGCATGCAAAGTCCAAAGTGTCAACGCTCAACTCGTCCAAAGTGTTTGGGGTGGGGGCGGAGTTAGCTTCTTTGCTCCCCCGGTTCCTGCTCCCTTGGTTATCCCTTGGTTGTCACAGTGACCGGCGACAGCGGCGGCCATCTGATTTTTGCTGCGCCATCTATTCGGATCTCTTCCTTTCGCCTGCACGTCGATGCTGATCGGTTTCACGAATATGCACAATGCAGCCATTGGCACTGCAGACCGTGCCGCGAAGAAGCGCAGGCAAGAAGGTGACTGTGTGTGCACCGCATTCTTCTTGTCAACATCTACGCAGATCCGACACACCAGGCACGGCATTTCGATATATATATATATATATATATATATATATATATATATATATATATATATATAATATATATATATATATGTATATGTATGTATGCATGTAGATTCAGGTAAGATGCGAAATGCGGCAACAAGGGTGACGGGGATTTGAATGCGCTTTAACTGAAGACTTCAATAAATATAGTGGCGGGTGCACCCGGAAAATTACTTCGAGTAGGGGCCGAGGCACAAACGAAAACTGAAGGAAAATTGTCTCATTGCCTTGCCTAAAGCCCGAACTTGGCAAACACACTCAAATTTTCCTTTGACTCCTGAAAAAAACGCACACATTTCCAGCCGACTTGGTTCATTCAGGCCTTCTCAACGACTGAATCTGCCAACGCATGCGGGCGCGTAGAGGTTACCAGAAGAAGTGAAGGTCAGAACGACTAGAGCATCGATTCATCGCGGGCATCATCGTGTACTATCAGGCGGACAATACTACCCGTAAATGTCATTTTGACAGCGGTTAGAAGTAAACAAAATGGCAAAATAGGCCCGTCAATTCCCAAAACGCAGACCTTGACCTCATTGATATGACTTGAAAGGTGAACGGAACGAGGTAAGCACAATTTCCCTGGAAAGTCGACGGATGAAGCTGGACGCTGGCGAAACCCGAGTTTCTTTAGGTGATCTGGAGCAAAAGTTACACAGGAAAAATGTGTCCTCCCGCCACCGATAGAGGTAGAGATATTAACCGCGGGCCGCAGCCCTCCGGTTCAAAACGGCTCGTGCGTCTTCCAGCCAGGCGGAGTCAGTGGCAGATGCTCTGTGTTTCTGCACACAGTGGAGCTATAGGACAACACGTTGTATATTGCAATAAGAGCAAAGGATCTTTTTTATCTGAATGTTCTAGGAACAGTACTCAATTATTTAAATCCCTAAGTGCTTCAAAACTCACAAAATTGTGGCCATGGCTTCGTCCGGGCAAATTCAGAGCCTAAGCGTCTCTACCAGATTGCCTCAAAATAGTAAACACCGATGCTTGAAATGTCAGCCGATGTTCTCACTAAGAGGATTTGGGATATTTCAGAGTTCCAAGTTCTGATTGCTTGGAAAACATTGAATGGACTGAAAGAGCAGCTGACGAAGTAAGCGAGCCAGGAACGCAGAGCGATTGGGGGTGACCATTGATAATACCGAACAAGCCGGCAGAATGGCTGCAGGTTCGCGCAAGGCTAGTGCTGGCAGGGGTACCGGCTATGACAACACCAATCTTAAGAATTGATCACCTGGGTAATGGCAGGGACGGGAGATGCCTGCCGTATCCCGGCATCGCTTAGATTACATCGCACACACTGTTGTTTAGAGCCGCGAGAGGTCAACAGGCCAAGCTCAGGTGGCCCCTTTCCAAAATTCCCTGGCAGTGATTAGATGCATTCTACACCGCTATGCGGCCCAAAGACGTCTCAATTGGCGAGCAATTTAAACGACGAGAATTGAAACTTTCTGCTCATTATTTGATCATCCGGATACTTTGCAGCATCCGGGCCTCTGAACCTTTGGATGCATTGCGAGTCTAAAATACCGCGGCTTTGAAACGGAGTTCTGGAGCGCTAATGTTTGGAAAGTGTGGTCGTATACCTTGGGGCTCTGGGATTCTCAGGATCTGAAATCACTCCTCATCAAACCAATTCGAGACTTTCAGGAGGTCGTGGGTTTGAAAACTCGGTGAAATTCTGGTTATATGGGCATCTAAGAGTGTTCGAGTGCCGAGGGTTTTCATGCATTGCAACCTTCGTGCACGATCATTACATATTCCGCTACCGAATACAAGCGTATTGTTGGCGGTTGTAAACCCAGTTATGCTCAAGTGTTAACGTTCCAGGACATCACCTCGACGTAAGAGTCGTGCCGCTCTCGGCTCTGACCAGCAGAGGGGTGCAGCAGCGTACACGGGCGGGTGTCCGGTACTCACCAGCGGTCGCTTCCAGACGAACTGGAAGGGCGGTGTCTGGTGGTAGAACACGGACGCCTGCACGGCCGGGAAGTCCGGATCCTGCCACAGTTCGCCCTGACGAACGCATGCCCGACGGATGCGCTCGAAGTCAGAGTTCATCCTGCGATCAGGAGAAGCCGACCAAGTCAGAGTTAGTTCATCCTGCAATCGGGAGAAGCCGATCAAAAATGGTCGTGTTGCGCATGGATGTTTGCCGTCCAGACAAAAAAAAAACTCGCGAAATACAAATGGAAAGTGACTAAGTAACACTAAGAGTGACTACTTCCAAAGTCTTAATTGATGTATGCATGGTCGCCAACATCTGGCTCGCACTACGGACACTACCGCCATTTATGCTCCTCACGGATGTTCGCTGCTCATAGCATGCAAATCGCTTCAACCACAAAATACTGTGACTGCTTTCAGAATCGAAGCATGCGCACCCTTCGACCGCTTGTGAACTCCCGTGTGCGAATTGAAAGTAAGAATTGATGAAAGTTGTACCAGTAGCTACCTGAGATAGTGTATGAGGCAACTGAAAATCCTTCCCGAAATCATTAGAGTACGTTCATGATTTGTTCATCTCAATGCAGTTTGATTAATTTTTCCCACGCTTGGTGGGCAACCATGTGTCTTTCCCTACCAGAGATTATAATCTCTCGTGCTCTATCCAGCAGAGTAACAATTAAGGCACTCGTCCACAGATCATATCTCTGAAACATGTTTCCACCCCAGATTCCAACCGGATAACATGGGCATAAGTGCCCTCCAGCATTGCACCATGGAAGGACAAACGTCATCAGGCCAAACCAGTGACCCGTCTAACATGCTAACTACCCCCACCCATTACGGCTCATGCTCACCGCCTCCCCCCCCCCCCCACACACACACCACCACACACAGTCAGAGGACGTTTCTGATTGTTTAAAAATCACTGCAGAGACAAGAGTCAGCTGGACGGCCACGATGGTCTCCGTAGTGTGCCAATGCATGCGCCCCTCCCCTCCTCCACCACACTCAAAATCTCTTAGACGAGTCCCTGGGCAAAACCTGTCTATAGCCCACATCGACGGAAGTTATTCAGCTCGCCACCACAAACTGTCCAACATTCCCAGCCGCCATCCACGTGTCCCGACCTGTCACTTTCCACTTTCTCGGTGGATCACGTGGTTCGGGTGATGCCACAGACAGGATGCCATGTGCGCTGCTTCCGGTGCACTCCGACCCGTGCTGTGGCTCGCGCAGCCGTGGAAAACGACGGCCGAGCCAGCTATACCTGCAGTGGCACAAATGCTCGCAACGCAGGGGGGGGCACCTCTCTGCATCCCTCTGGCATCGTCTCTGCTGAAGTATAATAATCATCGAATCGTTGTGAAAGATTATTTATACGCTTGATAGATTTTCGGAGCACAGCACACCGCCCCCGATTACTTTGTGGAATAATCACAAGTTCCTGGTTGACTTATTGTCCACCTGGAACTAGCCGCTCGCAAAAACTTAATCCGGTTCCGAGAAAGGAAGTAGCCCGGACTCCGAAGTTGGAATGAAAGTTCCAATCTTGCTCCCGATTGCCATCTTCTGTTTCACAGTTTGGATTTTCTTTGCGATATTTTGATCCAAATCAGGGTTGTTGTTTTATGTACTTTTGAGTTGGCGAGTCCCCCTCAATGTTGGTGTTGCCCCTCCACACCCCCAGTAATTTCAACATTTAACATGGGACCTTATGGGGTCTACCCGCACTATTCCATTTGAGCCCGACCATTGCCTTCATAAATCGTGCCCCCTCCCCCCTCTGATAATTTTAAGAAATAAACGCCCGTGATCGAAACGAAATGTATCTGATGTATTAGTATGATATTGTATTTGATATCTCTTGCACATTTTCTCTTATGCTTTGCCCAATTTAATGGGTTGTCTGATAACATCTTGTATATTTTCCAATCACATTAGGTCATGCGAGATTACACTATGCGTCTTTACATTGTCTTGTCATAGTGAATATCTTCTCGAGCGCATGGCCGGCGAGACTTGCTGTATAATATCATGAATTGCTCATTTCATTTTGGCTCGGCATGCGAAACATCATTAAGTAGCATAGTTGTGTTAGAGCAAGCAGTCGTGCAGCTTCCATGCCCGCTATACGATCAGTCTTCTTCTTTATTGACTTGTGAGAAAATGGATCCCAAACGCCATTCATATCAGTTTTCCTCAGCGGTTTACCTTGACAACGTAAGAATTTCTCAATTAGAACAGGAAGAATATGTGCTTCGCGCAAACTTGTAATCTTCTAAGGAATGAAGTATGCTGAAAAACAAGCAGCTCAATCGAGGCATTTTGTGATGATAGCAGCGCTTACGTTACAACGAACTGCGCGAAAAAAAAGAATCCCGTCAAACTATGACCACACAGAATTAATCAAATGGTGCGAATTTGTCGCACTAAAGAAGGGGATATGGCGTTGCCATTGGTGGATGAACATCTACTGCCAGAGACGATGTCACGGAGGCGCTGCCGACACCATGACATGGGTGGTGGCAGTGCCCGATGGATGTCACATGGAAACATGTTTTGTTCTTGTTACTGATATTTTGGATGCTAAAGATGTAATTGTTGTCACATGGCTCAAGCGATATAACGCTGTAATTGCTCTAGCGTTCCAGCCTTCTAACGTTCATTTTGTGTTTACTTTAACCATCTCGAAACACAGTAGCACGAACTGAGATGGCGCCTAAAGAAATGCGCTGGCGTTCTGTTCAATTTCTTAGCATGATTTCTGTTACATATGCTTTTGAGGGCGCAAATGCCCCATCAAAGATAGCTTGTATCCCACCAAAGATTTCACATCTTCACATGAAACCCTATGGAGTGTGCCTCCTAATCAATTTGGACCCGTTTAATGCCTTCATGTATTATGCTCCCCTCAATAACTTCCAAAATCAATGTCAATGCTTCTAAGCCTTTACGACATGACAAGCACATCGTGTCGTTTGCGATCAGCTTTCATCGTAGTCACCTTTGCCGTTGCAGAGAAGCTTTCTGCCTTCTACGATGGTGGAAAAGTGGACATGCTTTCTCTTCCGTCGACTGTGATATGTTCAAAGACCGGTAACGTCGAATATCATCACCGGGTTTCTTTCATTCATTTCAAACTTTTCATGATTTTCAAACATCAAAAATGTTCATGCTACGTTACAGGCGCTTCGGGGTTAACGCTTCTTCGGAGACTACTCCGAAGAAGCGCCAGCCCAGAAATATTTCACTAGCTTGTGACCCTTTAAGTAGCAAATTGAAGCAACTGAAGTTCCATGAAAGTAAGACCTTTATTTTAAAACAACAAGTATTTATATCTAACGATTCCAACTTAAAAATTCGAGGTCATATTTACCACAAGTTTCATATTATATCAAGAGGAATTTCTAGAACCGCCCGAGATGCTGCCACTCGTTAACTACAATGCACAGTTTACTTTAATTATCTCCATCGTCGATTGTATTCACTGATTGATCCGGCCTTCGCGAAAACCGTCAAGAGGTACGTACCAACTTCTAATAAAGAGAATGGAAAATGAGAGAAACCGAGGAGCACGGTTCTCTCAGCGCCCCTCTGACCGAAAAAGGCACACCTCGAGGTCGGTTGAGTGCATCCCCACTCTTGAATTGCTGAACCAAAAGCGTGCCTCTCAGTAAAAAAGGGCGCCTCTCCCGGTCACAATGTGCCCTGGAAAGCAATCGAGTGCACCTTCTCCCTCTCCCCACGAATTGAAAATGTCCTAAAGATAGATGCTATCTCTAAAAGTAAATGGAACCTCTACGGAGGGGTGGCATCTCTCCAGGCAAGTGCACCCGTATTAAAATTTTTGGGTCCGTCTCCGCTGCAACACCGACCGATATACATGCTCCGGCAGCAGCAGCTATGCAGAACATCTGGACATAAGGAACGGCATGAACCGCATTGCAAGCCGCTCTTTTACGGTTAACGCCATATAGTTATAGTTGATTTTACGGCTCATATTTGTTTCTTTTTTTAGTAATTTGACATCATATAGTTTTTTTTACAGTGCACGTCATATATGGTCAATGCGACATTTATGGATGTATTGAAGACCCCATCGTCCTGCGGGAGCCCACCGTTCATGGGCCTGGCGAATCTGAAGTGAAGTAGACGCTTACTTTAAATTATCGTGGACCGGACAGCATACCAAAATATAATGACTCGTGCATGGCAAGCCAGCATACTTGCTCTATGGTCATCGTGGGACATTCTAACTCCGTGATGCAATGCACCACTGAGCAAATAATATGGGAAGGACTGGCCAACGACCTTTGTGTCATTGTCAGCATGGTGGTATAAAAGAAAACGCACCGCAGCGAACCGAGACGTGGGTTTGTTCACAGGTTAATTTTTTAGCATTTTAGAAGTCATATATAACACGGAAAAGTGGACCAGTTGCCATAACTGATCCCTGATTTACAAAGTGGTGCCATTGGGACGAGTAGTCTAGGAGTAAGTTGCCCGTCTCATAATCTAAATATTGTGAAAGCTGGAACAGTGATTGTCGTGGTTGTATCAAAAGTGGGTTTGCAGGATTAAATTTTTTTTAAGAACGTTATTTCTATGGCGATTTCAACATCCTGCTAATTTTTTTTCGACATCTCAGCCCTAACGAGAAATCATAATTTTATAACTGGTGTATAGGCGTGGGAACAGACGACATGGAGCATTGAGGCATGGCACCACTTTGGTTGGTTATTGGTTTTACGACACATCGACCGTTCAGTCACGTAGCGTCGCCGATCTCTTGCCCCGATTGGCCGCGGGCGAGGACAAGCGACAGGTGAGACTTGAACCCACAATCTTTCGATTGTAAGACGGGCAACTTAACCCTATACTAGACGAGACAACCGTGGCAATCACTGTTCCAGCTTTTCGTTATGATGAGCATACACATGCTACTTGTAAACGGGATACAGTTAGAAGCGATAAATGAAGACTTCGCAACACGCACCAAAAAACAAAACAAAACGATGACGATACTCCTCTGGGAAGGATGTCTTTCCAGTGTTCTATAAGTGATATATTCCACCCTATTTTGCGAATACCTTATCACTACTACGCACAAATCCGGACCCATTGAAAGGGCTGGGAAGGCGAACACTGACTTTCTCCGGAATTGATAGAGAACTCAACTGACGCTGGAAACACCCAATCATATCGAGGCATAACCCATTCCTGACTCTGGACACACCGTCATATCGAGGCATAGCTCATTCCTGACGCTGGACACACACCGTCATATCAAGGCATAACCCACTCCTGACGCTGGACACACCTAGTCATATCGAGGGCATAACCCATTCCTGACGCCAATGCCGCAGGCGTCCTTGCCAGGTAGCCGACCCACAGAGCAGACAGTTCTCGCCGGGCTCCAGTGCCCCCGACTGACCCCTCGACTGATCCCCGACAGACCCCCGAATGACCCCTCGACTGATCCCCGACAGACCCCGCGAATGACCCCTCGACTGATTGCGACTGACCTCCCGAATGACCCCCGACTGATCCCTCGAATGATCCCCGACTGACCTCCCGAATGACCCCCGACTGATCCCTCGAATGATCCCCGACTGACCTCCCGAATGACACCTGGCACCGCCACACCGACCAGAGGAGAGGCGGACAGCGACTGGTGCACAGACAGTGGGCTGGATCTGCGCAAAGCGCCTCCAAGCAATAGGAAGAGAATGCAGCATTGCAAGCACCGCAGCTGGAACTGCAGCTTTTGTGGCTGCACGTTCGACTTTCTTCAAGTCTATATCGCTTTGTAAAGCGACAGTTTTCTTTTAGCAACACCAAATCTGGAGTGTGTTTTGGCAACACTGCTAGTCGATCGTCCACCTATATGTTGCGAACCCGAAATGGTGTACCTGAAGATGGCTATGTTCGCCTCGTATGGGAACGGCTCAGTCCTTCGCCTACGCAGCTGGCTTTCCAGCGCCTGGTCCTGCAACAGCTGGCTTACATTCCCGTCCCCACCTCAGCCCACCCAAAAACGGAGAGGCCCGGACGAGCGGTGGTCTTTCATGACATGTGCACGGTTGCAATTTGGCGCCGGTTGGAGCCAGGCCGGACCGACCAGCTGGTCGGCGAGACCGGACGTCGGCGAGCCGCCACAGGACGCCCGTTCAGCGCCGCCGCGCCCGTCGGGTTTCGCCGCGCGGCGGCTCCGCCTCTGAGCAGCGGCCGCCGGCCGCCGGACCGTTTCGCCGACGTAGCGGGACGGCGTCGGGCCCGCGTCGCGGCCATACCTGCCTGGTGGGCCGCGCAGCAGCTGGGTCGGCCGCGCCTCCGTCTACCGCATATCGGGCGCCGGTCGCCGCCGTCGCCCGCCGCACCGTGTCGCGGCCCGCCTGCCGCCCACACTGGACGCACGCCTCGCTCACGTCTCCCGCCGCCCGCGAACGCGACACTGAACACACAGCCCGGCCGCCGGCCGTACCGCCGCCCACAGCGCTGCAACACTGACGCGCCGCCCGCCCGTCGCCGGCGTTCCGCCGTCTTGCGCACCGCGCCCGCAGGCGCGGCCCGACTGTGACGTCATCCGGCCACCTGTGACGTCATGCGGGACAGCCATCGCTTTCGCCTGAGGATCAGTATTGGAGCATCCACAGTGCGCCCGCGCACAATCTCCAAGGCTCACAATCAAAAATAATCATAGCCCCCAAGATGACAGAATAATGATCAGAAGTTACTAGATAACCTGTGGCCATACGTCCCAATGTTCATACCAGAAACAAACCAAGGGACAGGCTTCGATAATACGGGATCGCAAAGGCTACCGACCATAATCATCAAACTATCTGGGATCGCAGCCATGCGGCAGTGAGGATTTTCTGAGGGCGCCCTGACCACCGAGTAAATATATCGAGATCGTCCTCAGGGCACGAAGTTCACCGAAATTGGCATTTTCGGCGCTGGAAGGGGTTTGGGTTTTTTTTTTTTTTTTTTTTTTTTTTTTTTTTTTTTTTTTTTTTTTTTTTTTTTTTTTTTTTTTGTTTGGGGGGGGGGGGGGGGGTGGGGCCTTCGGCCCCCCCCTTAAAAATTTTTTTTTTTTTTTTTTTTTTTTTTTTTTTTTTTTTTTTTTTTTTTTTGTGTGGTTGTGGTGGTTTTTTTTTTGTTCTTGTTCTTTTTTTTTTTTTTTTTTTTTCTCCCCCCCCCCCCCCTATTTTTTACTTTTAATTTTCGATTTTATTTTTTTTTTTTTTTTTTTTTTTCCCTGGGGGGGGGGGGGGTGGGCTCCCCCCCCCCCCCTTTTTTTTTTGGGTGGTTGCTGTCCCCCCCCCCCCCCCCCGGGGGCGGGGGGGTCGGGTGGGGGGGGCCTGGGCCCTTTTTTTTTAAAGGAGGGGGTTTGTTTGGCCGGCCTTTTTTTTTTTTACTAAACAAATTGGGGGGGGGTTTTTTTTTTTTTTTTTAAATTTTTTTTTTTAAAAATTTTTACCTTATTTTTTGGGAATCAAATCTTTGTAGATTCAATGGTTATGTAGGCACTGTACAAATTGTCATCTTCAGGAACTAATCTTATCTTGCTAATCTTGTGATCATGGATTTGAGAGAGGTGGTTCTCCCTCAATATTTTTAAAGCTACTTACGCCTACACACATGGGCGTTGCATGACAAAAAAAATGCAAGCAGAACCCCGAGTATTACCTTGGTAATTGTGCTGTGACGGAGCCCATGTGTGTCACTATCGTGGTGTGTCAAGGACACTAGCGGATCTAGGGGGTGGGACTCAGTAGCCATGTCCCCCAAATGGCTTGAAAAGGAAGTCAAACTGGCTTTTATAGCCCTCTGAAACGGCACCGTAAAATGAACTCCAGAAATAACTTTGATGGCACATACCGGGGAATTTTTCGAGCAATCTTCCTAGGTGGGACAACTGTGACAAAATATGCAAGAACATGAAGAATTTGGTCGGTAGGTATCGGCGAATTTGTGAAAGTGGACAGTTTGCGAAAATCGAGACGTTTCTGCTTTTGAAACGGTAAAAAAAATATTAGTTGTGGCGGTGGCACGTTTTAACTAGGACACAGATAACCATGGCCATCAGACAACAGGCTCCACTGGCCACCTACGATCGGGAACGAAGAAGAGGCCCGGCGCCCAGTGCCAGTCGCGGGCGTCAGGCCCGACCTTGAATAGGTAGGTGTATGCTTAAGTTAGAGCTTGGGAAAACCTGATTGTGGAAAAACCAAGCTGCTTGGAAAGCTCAAAGGTAAAAACTCAAGCGCAATGCATAGGGAAAGCCGTCCGTTTGGAAACGAAAACCCATGTTGCGCGGGCTCTAACGTTTCGTAGGTTTGGTGTTTTTGTTGTGTCCGGTGTTGCAGTCCATGTGGGCGACGTGTCGGAGACGTATCCGTGCTTGGTCTCGGCACTGGGCGGCCTGACGGCGGCACATAGCAGTGTGCGTGTATCGCCATCACGCCATCCAGTGTCGACTCATGTGAAATTGGAGATATTCACGGCCAGAAGAATACACACCGATGGCAGTATAATAATTATAAAGTAACAATAAAATTTCGCACGCATGGGCAGTGAGAAACCGACTCTAGCCACGCACAAACCGCCTAGCCATTAGGTGGGCACATCTCCCGTGTTCACATGCTCCCATGTTTCTCAATGGTTGTACTTGCCGTAGGTACAGATTCTTTGAAGCACTTGCAAAGGTTGAATTACACTTGGCCTGTAGCTCACGGATGTATTTGTGTGGTTCTAGTGACCACCAACAGAGATAACCAGAGCCCGATGAGCAACGGTTTCAACTTTTGTATACACATACTTGCGATAACCGAGTAGCTACATTAGTTATTGTTTCATGTTTAGAAACATAATTTTTCGCTTCATAGTGGTAAAATGGACACATTGGGTCGAGGAAAGCAGATATCGGAAGCACGCTTACTTGATGCGAAAGTCATGTTGTCATCACCTGAGTTATAGCACTGAGCATCTGAGCTATACCACTTCGCATCTTCCGAGCTATAAATACACACAATATCGCAGTAATCCGTGGAAACTGCATATCAGCATACGGACAGGCTTGCCTGCAGCCGACATGTCCCTCCCCCTCCCCAGGTGTTAGTGGCCGGCCGTCAGCCTGCCGCCAACGGAGACTGCAACGCCCAGCTGCATTCAAGAATACGGCATTTTAAAGGGTTGGCGCAAGATTTCCACCTTAAAAATCGGTCAAGGAAACCCATGGGAAATATCGCACTCAATGATGCAGCAAGAATTTTCGTAAGAAGGGACGATCCCCAAAAACGTCATGAAACAGAGAACGCTTTGTGCCCGCGAACGCTTTGGACGGTCGTCATCTCTTGGACGGTTGTGGCCGTTGAGGCGGTCGTAGCCACACGGGCGGCCGACGACGCTGAGGCGGCGGTGGCTGTTCGAGCACCCGTCACCACTGAAGCGGCCAACACCGCTGGGACGATTTTGGCTGCTTGAACTGCCATCGCCGCTGAAATGGCCTTCGCTGCTGTGACCACCGTAGCTACTGGGAGAGCCGTCATCGCTGGGGCGACCGCCATCGGCGTTCGGAAAGTCTCATAGCAACGGTGTTCCTTTGTCCTCGATAGACATGGTTGTGTCGCAGCAGGTGACTGCACTTGACAGCGGGTGACGACAAATATGTTTAGCTTCCAGCAGCATCCAGTCACGAGACAACTCTCCTTAGCTCTTAAGTGGCTTTGTTTATTCCACATGGTTTCTTTCAAGCCTCAGGAGCAGCACAGGCCTTCTATCTCTCGAGGACTCTTCCCTGCCCTTGACAGTCCTTCTAGCTTCAAGGGCTTTCTAGCTCTGAGGCGGGCCCACAGTATTCCTCACAACCATCGTTAGCCTAAGGAATTCTCTTGTTTAGCTCCAGGGAATTCAGTTTGCCCCGGGGGGCCACTGAAGCTATTAGGCGCTCTCCCAGTTATTTACAGCTCCTTTGGATTGAAAAACATTTTTGCTCTAAATCCGGCCTTCATTATTTCTCACAGCAATCGTCAGCCCACAATAAAATCTTAGCTCTCAGGAAACCTTTTCCATCCATTAGGAGCCCCATTCAGATATATAACCGAGGGAAGATTGAAGCGCATCAAACAGCTAGTGTGGAAAAGGCACTTGAAAACTGAAAACATCCCCTCTGATGCCTGGTAAGAGCAACGAAGACAAAAGGGGGCTGCCCGAGAGCTGGCTTGCCTGTACCAATTGGAAAGAGCAGGATCGGCTGAAAAGAGCCCCTAAGAGCTAGGGTACGGACATAGCACTGTGGGCCCTGAGGCGTAAATAGGGCACCTGAGGGCCAGAGATGACTGGGATCCTCTTGCGGTTTGAAAGGACCCCCGAGGGATGACAGGCCCCTTAGGAGCTAACGGGGATTAGTGAGAGCTGAAATGGCCTCGGGAGAGATCCGGACAACGCTATCGAGTACTGCAGCCGGTCCAAGAATCAGGAGAGAGTCCTGATGGATGAAATGAGTCTCATAGTCTGAGAAGACTGAACTGGGATATTCCTGAGGTTGACAAAGAACTCTAAAGGATGAATAAGTCACCCTGGGAGCTAAACTATTTCTATATGCTGGCGATTACTTTGGGGAACAAAAGCCAGCAGAGCCCAGGTCCCCATCCCCCCCCCCACACACACACTTGCCCGTCCCTTCTCGGGAGGGTCTTCAACCGCCCCCTCAGGATTTTCGCAGAAAGCGGACGAACGGCGCCCAGCAGCGCACCCAAATTTGGCATACCTTTTCCCACATCAATTTGACATGCTGATGCAAAATATTTAGGTCAGGTCATCTAGGGTCAACGAGTTAGTCAAGGTGAAGTGAGGTCACCTCCAAAAACGTTCAACGTGTCGTCACGTTTTAACAGATACAGATATTTTAATGAAACTTTCAGCGTTTGCTTATCTTCAAGGATGCAACAAAACTTACGAGTTGGATTTTTTTCTTCGTTTTGGACTACATATAAATTTTGCGTATTTGCCAAATTCAAGTTCAAATAGAGGATTCTGGCTAAAGTAAGCATTTTTTATTATGGAAAGCTGACTTCCAACAATGTTTCTCGGCCTCCTCTACCAATCGAAAATTAAAATTAAAGAAAACGTGAAAATTAAAAATTTTGGAATTTCCAAAAAATAAAATTTGCATTTTTTTTGTGGGGGGGGGGGGGGGGCAAAAAAAATATAGCCCTGGTCGATTTCGTTGTACTTTTCTCATTCCAAATAATTTTTTCCATATATCCCCAAAATGAACTCCCCAGAGTCAAAAACATAATATAAGTCGTGAAAAGTCGTGAAAATCTATCCACCTTGGTGACGTCATTTTTTGTGGGAAATTGTTTTGAAGGGTGGACCCGGACCCTACTCGTCGAGCGCTTTCCGATGACACCGCCTTCGTTTTCGTGCGATGCTTAGTTTGTATTTTAGAGGGGGTCTTCAACCGCCCCCCCCCCTCCCCCGAGACGGGGTGGGAGGATTTGACCTGAAAGACGGCGCGGGTTAGGAATAAAAAATGCATTGGATATTACGATATACTTTGATATGGTCAGAACGTAATATAGGAACTTTTTTAGGCGCGACGAACAATTTCCGCTTTTTCGTCACGTTTTTTGTGTATTTTGGGTTGGCACCCTTAAGAAAGTCCCAGATGCGTCCATGGTGTGGAATAATGAGAGCCAGCCTCAGAGTATGGAATGTGTTTGAAACTACGAAAGTTGTTGATAACTGGGAAGAGCATCTAGCAGCTTCAAAGGGTATTTGATAGCAAACGGAGCTCCTTGAGAGCTAAAGAGTCTCTGAGGCTAACGATGATTCTGAAGAATGCTGAATGCCTACTTCAGATCTTGTATGTTCTTGATAGCCCGGAAGGCTGCTGAGGACTGGAAAGGGTCCCGATAGCCATAGCGGTGTTGTCAGCAGCTAAATGGATCGTTACATACCTACATAATATATATACATACATATGTAGGGGTCCTCGGAAACCAAAGTGCTCTAAATACGAGGAGCTTCTGATAAGTAGGGGCCAAAGGGAGGTATGGATCCTCTTCAAATGTTTCCCACACCCCTGCACCAAACCCTGGGTACACCACTGCTTGGAACCCATTGCCAGCCTATGGGCCTTTCATTTTGGCTCTAGCCCCTCAGTTAACCTGTGGCCCTTGCAACGTTCTGAGGCCCCTCTGTCTACCTGAAGTCTTCCACGTTGGCCCAGTCTAGGGTCCTCATCATCTGTCCGTGGGTGCTCTTTGTAAACCTAAGCTTTCTTCATCGCCGCGGAGCCATTTCCTTCAGTCCCGGAGCCCTTTTCATCGAACAAGAGGCCCTTCACGTCAGCGCCGGCGGGCCCTTCCGGACCTTCTGCACCCCCACTTTGAGGGAATATTCGAACCCTCCAGGGGTGGTCGCCCCTGTGCTCCCCCAGTCCCCACTGATTACGTCATTAAAGACAGCTGGCATTCAACTGGTGCGCTCTCGCACGCAAATTCGCAAATTCGCAAAATCTACATTTTCTGAGTCAGTTCTTGTCATCCAGAACATCACTAAAAGTCGTTGCCACTAAATGCAAATATCTCACATTTTTAACGGGAGGACTCTACCTACCTCATTTCCTCACGCTTTGGGGCGGCAAAAGTACTGCACTGTCTAAGATAAACCCTGTCTACATACCGATTTCACTGAGGCCGTGGCAAGGCCGTATAACCGGGCCGTGGTTGGCAAGTAGGGCAGATATGGGCGGTGAAATGTGTTCTTTGATGGGTTTTGTCGATGGATAGGTAGGTGAAAGCACAAGTGAGGCCAGAGGGTGCCAAAGCGTATCAAGAGATCGGTGATTGGGTTGGTACCTATGGAAGCTCATTTGTTTTCTACGGCATGGCCTTGGGACAATTTGAGTTTTTTTGTTTTGTTTTTGCCTATGCCGGAAAGCATGGCTGGAGATGCCGGATGGGTCGAGGGTCCGGACCACCTCCCTGATTTGGTATCGTGCTAATGCTAAGTTGTCTTGTTTTTGTTTGTTGAATCTGACCGGTAAGGACTTGAGCCCCTCAGCTTGAGAGATTTCCAGCCTTGCTGAAAAGCCAATGTGTTCTTTGCAGCTACTGCTCTGCTATTAGCATGAAGTGAATTGGTGTCATTGATAAAAATTCCAATGGAATTTAATCCTAGCATGCTAGGTAGCTAGGTACCTACCCACCTAGTTACCTACCAGACCAAAAAGTATGGCAAACAGCTCCAAAAGGTGCACCAGCCACTTAATAATATGTGCTGAAATGCACTGGGAGAGCCAAAATCTGCACTAGATAAATTGAACACATGCCAAATGTAAGGAAAAAGGCATGAGGTGAGATGATCAAAAAGCTCAAGGCAAACATCTTTCTACATAGACATCCTCCACATTGAATCAGTACAAACATGTATGGGAAGAGGGAGGGGAGGGGTATTTTTCAAGCATTGCCTCTCATAGTTACTTTATCTCAACAATGTGTCCAAGCCATCATCAGCTGGCTACCAGTCAGATGTTGGTGATGTCACTTGAATGTACCAAGACACCCCTCAGCTGGTGGTGCTGAATGACCCAAGGTGTCACTGGGGATATTTATATAGATTAGGTTTGGTTAGGTTAGTATTATGTTGGGTTAGGTTAGGTTTTCCCCTTGGAAATATTCCTGGTGATGTCATAGGGTCATTCATTGTACCTAGCTGGAGGTATGTGCATTTGAGTGAAGTCACCACCAGCTGACTGGCAATCAGCTGATGGTGATAGATGCATTGTTGAAAAAAGAAAGTAAGAGGGATAGTACTTGAAGATTACTGAGGGGGTGTCTGAATATGCTATATGTCCAGAACATCTACCTTTGGAGATATCCACATGATGCTCAGTACATACATAAAAAGATGGAAGTATTCACAAATGATGGACCATTCTCCTGACATATGAATATCTTATTGCATAGTTATACCTAGTCTTTGTGTACTGAGCTAGTGAAGTCCCCTGGTGCCATTTTTAGGCACCCAAAAGCAGGTGGCTTAGGAAAATCCCAAGGAAGTGACCTCTGTTAGTTTTTCTTCAATCTCACTAGTATTTTTAGGAGCTATTAGTAGTTGGCACCACAACATGCACAATGTGCACAACATTTTCATGTTCAGAATATGGCACACTACTACAAGTTAATTATGTTCTTTCAAGGTCGTTCTTTGCAAGTGGTTATAAATTTTCATTGAAAGGAACTGTTCTGATATAAATAGCTTGTTCATTTTTGTATTCAATAAACACTACAATTACTGGTTTGGCCATCCAGAAGCAGTTGAGTGTTACATGACCAATGTAGTTGATGCACCCTAAAGCCCTAATAACTAACTAACCATTCAGAAGCAGTAGTAAAGCTATTTGTTGCATGACGTCTTAAGTGTGTGGAACCTCTCCCCTCCCCCTCTTCACCTGCATACATGATAAAGCACAAACACCATAAAGAAGTAAAGACATAAAATATTAGTGCAACTATGAGCCACAAGGGCCCTTCTTGGTTGCACTCTGTACACCAAATCTGTCAATTGGCCCTCCCTGTAATACTGAAAAGCAAGCCCTCTATTCTTATAATGATTGTCTATGCTGTTTTTAAAGATGTTCAATGTGCTGCTACTGACAATGTTTTCTGGCAGCTGGTTCCAGTGTTCTACTACCCTGTTGGTGAAGAAAGTCTGCCTTAACCTTGTTCTGCTGTGGTTAACTTTAATTTTGAATTTATGACCTCTAATTGCATAATTTCTGTTTAATTCAAACATTTCCCCAAGATATCCCCTCTCCGGACCATGGACAAATTTAAAGACCTCGATGAGATCTCCTCTCAGCCTTCTATATCTAAGTGAAAACATTCAATTTCTTCAATCTTTCCTCATATGCCAGGTTGCTTATGCCATTAACCATTTTTGTAGCCCTCTTTTGTACTCTCTCTAAAAGCCAACAATCTTTTTCATAGCTAGGAGACCAAGCTTGGATGCAGTATTCCAAAGGTGGCCTGACATATGCACAGTAAAGTTTCCTGATGACTTCCTCACTTCTGTATGATACATTCCTATTTATTACTCTGGGCATTTTCAGTGCCTTCTTCCTGGCTTCCTTGGTCTGTTCTGATCCCATACTTCCAACTCATCTACTTTGAACAGCATGTGACACCTACTGAAGTTGTTGGTGGTGTTTTTTTGTGCAATGTGCAAATTTGGCAACTATGGACTGTTACAAATATGATACTGTTTCTGAGGATTCTCCAAATTCTTGTGATTTTCTTGTTCTTGTGACTTTTAAGTTGTGTGCAGCATCTCAGTGCATTATCAGCCTGCTCACACCAGGTATCAGTCCCCACACCAATTGCAGTACCAGCTGCACTGCTGGCCACCCACTCAGACAAACAAGATCTTGTTGAAAGTGCCATACTTTGCAGTCTGGCCTATGTGGATCATCTGCCTACATACTACCCACAAAGGTACCTAGATACCTATCTCAATTTAAATGTATGTTCTATTCCTACAAATACTTCCTATTCTTACAAATAAAAATAATGTGGCCATTCATCACTAGCAATGTACATGCCTCTTGCACCATATTTTGGAATCAAGCATTGGTGCAATGGATGCCTCAGCTTAATCTCAAGTTTAAAAATATAACCAGCCCCCAAACTTGGCAACCATGCCAAAGGTGTGGAGGGTCCTACCTATAATAACTTCTACAGGTATATGACTCTTAATACTAATACTCTTCATGTATGCCATAGCAATCCATTCAAAACAGCATGAACAAATCAAATACCTAACCTACCTATTCTATTGTGAAATCTTTGGGAGTTGGACCACAGTAAATATCCATTTTGTAATGTTGGGGATTTAAGGTAGGTGTTCTTGAACAACCTATGGAAGAAATTTTGTCAACTTGACATAATAATTCAGTGACTTGGGCCACTTAGGAGAAGGGGTTGTCATAGCTGCTCATGGTGCATTCAATTCTTGATCATGAGGTCATGTGTTCAAATCCCACTGCATGCAGAGTTTCTGAGTCTTCTTTTGACTAGCTGCCCTTAGAGATTAGCAATAATATATGACATAGCAGTTTCAAAACTTTTTTTAATGTTCATCATACCAATGTAAATACTCTCACTTTTGGAACCATTTAACAGTGATGTGATATGGCAGTTAAGGGAACAGGATGGGCTTGGATTTGTCTGGCTTCCTGACAGCTGATCAGTTTCTAAGCACTTTACTTTGAGTGGTCTCCAACTTCATGTTGATGGCACACTAAGCATTGACACCTGCACTTTGTATCAGAATAATAACTAGTCCCCATCTACTTTTCACGATTTTCTGCAGTTACCTCATGTCACCTTAGGTAAACACCCCACTGTCAGTGGTTCTGAGCATGGCCAATTTGTTCCGTTTTTGTATTGTCATGATCTGGGATCTCATACATTGGATGTACTGCTCTTGCATGTCATGAACTGTCCAGGCAAGCCACAATCTCTGTCATAGAGCCAAGTAGTGTTCTCCATTCTCTGTTGTAGACTCACTATTCACTATTTGCATGCATTTGGAGCATCTAGTGTGTTTTAAGGTTGGCTGTGTTATCCCATCAAAGTGCTTTATTTTTACAGCCAGCTGCTCAAGAAGTAGATGGAAAGAAGTTGATACAACATACTTGCTTCATCTGGCCATTTTTGGACCAGTTGTTGTCAAGACCACGTAATCATATACTGCTTGTGAAGTGCTTATGTAAAAACTCTGTTTCAGGACCCTCTTTCAAGGATACTTAGAAATCAAGAGAGAAATGAAGAATAAACCTAATTCAACCAGAACATATGATGAGGAGGGATACCGGTTGCGTTCAGCAGGAGTATGTGTGAAAGATGAAGATGAGAAAGAGGTACGCTTTTATTCTGTATCTGGAGAAATTGCTTTTTGTGTAATTGTCATTTGTTGCAGTCAATATTATATTGGACAAGGTATGAAAATTTCTGCATAATATAGTCATCAATAACAAATGTGGTTTATGATGTTACTCCACTGGTTACTGTGCATTGGTTTGCATTGGGGCTGATAGGAAGTTAGCTAGCCTGAATCGCGTTTTTCTTCAGGTACTCTTGGTATCATCCTCCAAAGAGCCAAATAAATGGGTGGTGCCGGGCGGTGGTGTGGAGCCGGACGAGCAGCGCGACCTGGCTGCACTCAGGGAGGTCAGGGAGGAGGCCGGCGTCGAGGGCCACCTGGCAAGGTGCCTCGGCGTGTTTGAGGTGAGCATGAGTATTCCAATTTCAATCTTCTGATTTCGTGTTCTCTTCTTAGTTCCGCTTCGAGTGTCGATGATAACCCGAGCACTTGAGGTCAAGTGCTTGAGGTCAGGTTTTGTTTTGCTGCTCGAAGTCAGCTTTTGTTTTCCACAGATGCGCTCGAACCAATCTCGCCGACGGTAAAGCTTTCAGTGGTTCAAAATATTCGACTAGAATACCTCTGAGTGGATCAAATAGCTCCTTGCCTTGTCATGTATCATAGCAGTATTGAGTAGCACAAAGTGGTGCCAAAATGGTGGATCTTCTGTGGTGGGAAGTGGCTTGGAGAGTCACGTGATGCTCACCGGTCCAGCTTAACCAAGTTATGTTCGGTGCATTCGTTTGGCAACCAACAATGAGGGTTTCTGTGCTACCTTTGCTGTACTAGGGCATTGGTGGTATGGTAGATGCTTCGTTGGTCATGCTGCTGAAGTGGTATTGCATGACCTGACGGTCTGCCCGGAATGGTGCAGTAAACGTCGCTTGATGAAGACCCTATTCCTGTAAACTCCTCACCTCTCCAACACATACCCAGATTAAGCCCTTGAAATGGCCACACATTGGTGGGGTCATGGTATGATTTGTTTGCAACGTTTGCTCTCTGGTCGAAGCATTGTAAGCCCAAGTAACTATTTCCATAATATTTGTCACATTATATATTCACTCTCCAGATTGCTCGTCGATTAGACTCTGAAAATATCTATATTGCATAAGTCAAACATTGAAGTTCAACCATTATCATGAAATGACATGATCTAGCAAACATTACTTGATCACAATGGCATTTGGCATCACAGTTGTCGCCTAAAGCTGGGCCTTGCTAGGACTAGAGCCAACTTATGTTCTGATATGCATATGATGACTTGCAGTGCATCAAGACTTGCTATTTGTGGTGGCATTAATTGGCTGCACGTTAGTAAACTTAATCGCCTGCTCGAATACTTGAATTTATGTAATATAAAATATATATGAAATATATGTATGAATATATAAAATTGCTATTGAAATGTTTTTAGCTATGTATTTTGATAATTAGGCAACTAATTCAATTTGTCAATCCTATTGGAAATCACACCGTCACTCACCTCACACACCCGTGTGTAAGGTAAGTTAGTAAGTGCGACCTAAGTCAGCATCGATGTCTGTTGGTAGCTCATGGGCCACCCTAGGATCCCGGATACTCGCTTCCTAGAACTCAATTTGGAACCGTCGTTCTGGTCCAGGATACTTTTGGTGTTGAGAAGTGACACATGTGAATACAGCATAGCTTTGACGTAGGTACAGGGACAAATGGGGAATGATACTTTTCCGAAGTTTGGGCAATTTGTGCTTGAACATTGCCAGTTATATTCAAAGGAACTACTGAAAATGTACCGCTATGGGCATTTGACGTTATTACCAACGGTATTCTTGCAGTTGGTTGTCCCTAAAGTCCAAATATCTAGGCCACTTACACCTTCAAGCTGATTGAGACCTTGGGTGCTACATGATCAATGAAGTCGATGTGCCCTAAAGCCCTAATACCTAACTGACTGAGATCTGTGTGTCCTTCCCTACAGACTGGGACTAACTGTTGTCGTTGTTTTGCAGAACAGGGAGAGGAAATACCGCACGGCTGTGTACATTCTGGTGGTCACCTCTGAACTGCCGCAGTGGGAGGACTCCATCAATATCGGTACGGCTGCAACCGTACACCTGTGCGCCCAATAGTCTGTTCTTCCCTCTCAGTTACGCGCGATAGTGTGCCGACCGCGCCGTTTTCTTATCGACTCTCGTGGTCCGTGATAAGGGCTGACTGGGCAGCGTGAAGGGCCGAGTCTCTGAGAATATCTCAATTGTTCATGTGTGCATATAACACTGTAAAAACATATCGCGTAATAATGAAGGATGGAACCGAGGCCTCTCGTGTTCCGATCTGGGCTCCGATCATGGTGCATGCTCCCGGATAAATTTTGTGAGCGTACAGGTCCGATCGTGTTTTCAGCTCATATGAGTTTAAAGAAATATCGTATTTTAATTAATAGCTTGATGAATCAAATGACGAATATATTCAGTCATTACCGAAATGTCTTTAATTTGGTTTTTAACTTATGCAACTTGTCCTTTTCCAATTTGCCACTTGTAACAGAGCCCCAGTGCGTTTCCCGCTCCCTATGCCTGTCATCGATGGCGCCCAAACCAACAACGCCTATTGTAGTGTGTAATTTCCCTTTACATCATCCACAGCGTTAGTTATGTACCTTAGCCTTACAAGTCCCCCCGCCCCATACACTCCTGCTGCCTGGTGTAGCGTTTTCTCCACGTGAGGCGGTTGGTGTGCGAGGTCCGATGTGCATGGGAAATCGTCTGATGTGATGTTCGTCTCGTGTCTCGCAGGACGGCGGAGGAAGTGGTTCGATGTGGAGGACGCCGTTCGCGAACTCAATGACAACAAGCCCGACCAGTCGGAATACATCAGGTTGGTTTTTATAATTCTTTCTTAATCACGATAGCGTTCTCGTGAAATGTAAGTCGTCATGACGTTACGACGTTATTTCGCGATTGCTGCCAGATTGGTATGCTTTGGGTTATCGGTTAGCGTTCCAATTCCGAGCAAAAGTCCGATTTTACCAATTTGACAACTTTAAAATTTGATTAATTTGTAAGCAAAATCATGACACGTGTACATGTTGGGATCATTTCTTGGCATCGCACGGCCCCCGGCAATGTATCATATGCGACATTTAGATGACTAGACTAGAGTTAATGTCATTTCAGGTATAGGCTGATGATCTCACCAGAGTCGCAACCAAGGGGCTGCGACTCTTGTGCAACCGACAATCCCCTTAGCAACCAAGATTACACCAGACGAAACAAGAAATGTTGTCTTCACGACTGCAAATCATATACCGATTGAGTGACTTCGCCACGTGATCATGGTAGACCAACCATCACGAGTCTAATCTAACAAACTCAAAGTGCGAGAAATAAAGCTAGCTCTCTAGCTCTTTCTCTCCCCAAAACTACAGCGGTTTCTCCGGAAACCTTAACGCCACGGCCTATGGTGGCGTACGTGAGGAATAAGTCGCCAGACCGACTACAAAGGTGCGCACGCCTGCGTGCACAACCACGCCCACACATACCTACCCTAACGTTCTCACCACCTTGCCTCGGACTCGTGTCGATCCGACAGCTGACGTTATTCCCACATGTTGCGCGAGTCTGGTGGCGATTTGCTGCCCCTGCACACAGTGCACACGCTGCTGCGGAATTGTGCACGCCACCATTGGACGCTGTGGCGAATGCAGAGATTGTGCATACGTGCACATGTGCGCAACGTCTGCACAGTCTGTATTTCTGCCAGCACGCGGTGCGCGCTCCTGCACTTTCTACAGGCGCGTGCAGTGCGCAGCGGCATTTGTGCACTGTGCACGGTAGCTGTAGGCTCTGCAAATTGTGTGACACTCAACTCGATGATAAGGGTCCGTTGTGTTCGGACAGCGATAGACGTATCAAGCACTACTTTCCAAAACCTTGGCCGCGTGCCTGGGCTAGGGGACGAGCCCGACTGGTGCCCTGGCAGCTTTAAAGCCCGTATGGCCTTCGAGCCCATGGCTTTTTCGGTGTTTCCGACCGCTTTAGAGCACTGAACTGTTTTAGTGCCCGGTATTATTTGTAGCTCCGGTAACCGCCTTAGGCCCGGTAATTGCAGGCTGTCATAACACTAGAAAACACTAGAACTCTGCAACCGATCCAGAGGAAATTGGATCCGTTGCAGTAGCTTTGTGGTGTTATTATAGCTTGAAAGTTCCGGACCGCCGATGGCCTAGTGGATGTGGATAACCTGTTCGCATGGCAATCGTGAGATGTAGAGTTGACATTTGGCAAGGTATGGGAAATTTTGCTCTTGGGCCATGCAGTGTGCAGTATTGGTGGCCATGTGACCTATGCTGTCACATGTCACTGCGCTGAACAAGTCAAGGCACGACGTTCCTTAGCTCGGTTCGGTGTTTTGTGGTCCTTTGTCAAATGGTACCCAGCATTGATACCGTGACTCATTGCGTGTCTCGGCTACAGTCTGAGACGGCCAGTTCTCAGCTGGTGGAGGGAGCCATTGTGGGTATCGGTTACGGTCTGAGACGGCCAGTTCTCAGCTGGTGGAGGAAGCCATTCTGTGTATCGGTTACGGTGTGAGGTAGCCAGTTCCACTCAGCTGGTGAAGGGACCACCTCACTGAGCCATTACGGGGCTCAGTTACAGTATGAGGTGGCCTGGGCTCATGAACTGGCCAGGGTCTCTTGGCTGGATAATGGATCTGTATCAGTCAGGATCTGACCGTCCAGTTTTCCAACCCAGCTCAGAAACGTCCGTGTTTATCTCTATCCCTGCTCGTGTTAGATCGTGGAAAATACCTTCTTACATTGGGATGAACCAACTCCGGCCCATGCGCGGCGTGCAAATATTTTCCCGTGTGGCTGATGCATCCGCCCTGTTTCCAGGTTACTCCTCAAGAGCAAAGAGAGGGATTCGTGACCGAACGGATGAAGGCTGTGTTGGGAGTGGATGTGGCTGTGCTGCCCGACCTGTACAGGTGCTGCACGCCGTCAGGCCGAATAGGGTGCGCTGAGAGTGGACACCGTCAGACAGGGTAGGGTAGGGTAGGCTGCGAGTGGATGTGGCTGTGCTGCCCGACCTGTACAGGTGCTGCACGCCGTCAGGCCGAATAGGGTGCGCCGAGAATGGACACCGTCAGACAGGGTAGGGTAGGTTGGGAGTGGATGTGGCTGTGTTGCCCGACCAGTGCGGGCTTGGGCACGCCGTCAGACAGGGTAGGGTAGGCTGAGAGTGGGTGTGGCTGTGTTGTCCGAACAGTGCGGGTGTGGCGTGCCGTCAGGCTGGGAGTGGTGCGCTGTGTGGTGCCATCTGCTCGCCGTCCGATCTGCACCACATGTGACGTTTGTGTTCTGTGATGAGGAGTGTGACCGTTGCCTGGACAGTGCGAGTTCGCACCGTTCGGCTGGCCGGCTGGTGGCAGCGGTGTGGGTGCGCACTCGTCCTATGTGTCGAGGGGTGGGGGCAGTGCACCGGAAGACAGCGAAGGGGACGTTGTCTGGGTGTCGACCGTACGTTATCCGCCCGAGGAAATTCTGGAGTGCGCGGTCGAGCCAAGCTGTGCCTCTGCGATGATCACGGCTCGAGGGTCGGTGCCGCGCCGTCTCTGGTCTGCGTCTGCCCTGCGTCTGCCCTGTAACCTCCCCCGCCACCCTGTCGCCGCCCTACTGCCATTGTCACTGACCTGGCCCGCCACCCTGGCGCCATCGTCGCCTGACCTGACCCGCCACCCTGCTGCCATTGCCACTGACCTGGCCCGCCACCTTGCCGCCATTGCCACTGACCTGGCCTGCCACCTTTCCGCCATTGCCACTGACCTGGCCCGCCACCCTGTCACCATTGTCACTGACCTGGCCCGCCACCTTTCCGCCATTGTCACTGACCTGGCCCGCCACCTTTCCGCCATTGCCACTGACCTGGCCCGCCACCCTGTCACCATTGTCACTGACCTGGCCCGCCGCCTTGCCGCCATTGTCACTGACCTGGCCCGCCACCTTGCCGCCATTGCCACTGACCTGGCCCGCCACCCTGTCACCATTGTCACTGACCTGGCCCGCCACCTTGCCGCCATTGCCACTGACCTGGCCCGCCACCCTGCCGCCATTGCCACTGACCTGGCCCGCCACCCTGCCGCCATTGCCACTGACCTGGCCCGCCACCCTGTCGCCATTGCGCCCATTCACGACCTCCGCCACCATTGTCACCGACCTGGCCCGCCACCTTGCCGCCATTGCCACTGACCTGGCCCGCCACCCTGTCACCATTGTCGCTGACCTGGCCCGCCACCCTGCCGCCATTGTCACATGATCTGACCCGCCATCCTGTCGCCATTGTCACTGGCATGGCCCGCCACGCTGCCGCCATTGTCACCTGACCCGATGCGCCGCAACATTGCTACTCCCCCCATGCTGCCATTTCCATGGCAACGGTATCTCATTTGGTGAATAGCTATGCTGCTGAGAGCGGACTGCCCGCTCCGAACACGCCTCCGAAGAATTCTGCCGCGGAACGCATGTCGGCGCCGGCTGATGGCACTGTGACAGGTCGAGTTGGTGGCCGAGTATATTGCTAGTTTAGAACGATAAACATCGTTTATGGTACGTTTAAGTGTTTGTTTTTGGATATGGCGTGGCTCTTTTTTGAACGATCGATCTGTGGATGTGAACTATCGGGATGTATGTGACGGCGACTCGTGTTCCGTTGCGCATGGGCCTCGTCTCGGCGGTGCCTGCTTTGGTTGGGTGGGACGGGTTGAGTGGCGATCAGCTGCATCTGATGGGTTGGTGCGGCGGCCAGCACCGTCGCGCCCTTTCGCCGTGCACCCTCCCGGACTGGTTGTCGATCTCGGCTCGGATTGGGTAGCTAGTTTGGACGATGGGCTGCGACCGCCTCCTGATGATTACAGGAGGTGATGTGCAATACACTGAATGAAGGGCGAGGTCGGAATTTCGGTATGACCTCCGCACGTGTACGGAACAATGTTTCTGATGAGCGATGCTGTTACTGCTGTCTGGCCGAAGCTGGTGCCTTTCTGTGGTTTGTTTTGCCGGGCGTGGATGAATTAACATGCGAGTATTTGGACAGTGGTGTAGGTAATGTGGCGAGAGATTTCCATTCGGCATGGACGCCAGCAAATATAAAGGCGGAACAGGTACGGATAGCGCAGCTGCTTACACTACCAATTATGATAATATTCACGTCATGGTAACAATAGTGTTGCACCCTGGTCGTTAGATGTATTCATACCGCTGAGTGGCCTAGTCGGTCTAAACCAGGGCCTTGGCATGCGAGCCAGATGACTGGGCCTTTCGCAACTCAAACTGGAAGCGGAAGCGCACTCTTCTACCCCTATGGTTTTAGGAGATACTGAAACAAAGTGCGTGGCTGTAATGAAACGTGTAGTGTAAATTCGATGACACTAAGTCAATGCCCACGAGTCAAGCAAGGCTTAGGTTGCTGGCCGTTCCTCGCCAGTGAAACCTTTGTGGTCTTGAACGCCAGGTGGCATAATGGTTATTTTGTGGAAGTATTTGGGATATTGCAATACTACTTCATGTTGTATAGCTGGAATTATATCTCGGTGTTCTTTTCCTCCATTTATTAGTCCAGAAACATTGCTTTTAAATTGCGAAACTAAGTTATAGACCACAAAGACAAACAGCACGAAATAAAATATCTCAAGTAGACTGAGGTAAAGTTTCATCTTTTCTTGGTATGGCGTCACGACGGAAAGACAAAAAGCTGGCATATGTTTGTTTATAGGTATAGTAGAATAGAATTACGTGACCTGGGGAGACGTATCTGGCGCATTTTACTGAGCCCGAAGGTCTTGTGTACTCGAGGTAATTGCATTAAAGGGTTGTATAAGTACTCAAGGTAACAAAGCATCTGGGTAATATATAAATATATTAACCACGATTACCCAGAGAGACAATACCTATAGATATATAAATCGTCATTTTGACAGGTAGTGTTGCTATCAAGCTTCTTTGGGGCATGTCACTCCTGACTCAACTTAGCATGCCTAAGCATCATAGCAGCTCTCAAATCATGGGTTGCAATGCCATTCTGTTCAGATGGCCGTGCTTCTGAAACCTGATTTTTGGAAGCATAGTTTTGAACATAAAACGTAATTTATCTAGTGGGCTGAACTGATCAAATAGTGGTAAAAAGTTAGCTAAAACCAATTATTGAAGTTCTGCTGGTGCAACTTAATGTTCATTGTTCATAGAGGAAGCCCATTTTTGCATCTCCAGGCTAGGGGAAGGGGGTGTATCTGAATGTGTTCTGTGTCCCAAACACCCACCTTTGGATGTCTCCCACGTCATGTTCAGCACATACATAACAAAAAGATAGTGGCATTTATAAATGATGGACTTGTTTCTACAAAAATATGAAGGTCTGATTGCATAGTTACATCATTTGCTTTGTGTATGGAGCTAGTGCAGTTCACAGGCACCATTTTAGGCTCCTGGGAGCTTAAGGCTTAAGGAAACCATTAAGAAGTGAATTTCAATATTTATTTTTGCAATTACACTAGCATTTTTAGTGGTTTCTAATTGCTTGTACCATAACAGCTACAGTAAGTTAATTCTGCACAATAATATTTTTGCATTCACAATACAGCACACCACTACAAAATAATTATCTGTTTTGGATTTGCTCATTGCAAGTGGTTGTGGATTTTCATTGAAAGGAACTACTTGAATATGGATTGTCTGTTCATTTTTGTGTCCAGTACAATTACTGGTTGTAACCAGTAAATGTAGTACAATTACTGGTTCAGTTGTACAGAAGCCATACAGTAGAGCTATTTGTTCCATGCTGCCTGAAGTGTTCAGAACTAGGGTGGGAATTTAAGCACTTCTTTAGAGATTTCATCTCTTAAAACATTTTTTCACTCCAGGTCCACACTGGATAGAATGGGCTCCACATGTACTCTGACACAAACATGCAGAAGGAACAAAAATGCCACTAAAAACTAATAAAAGGTTGGAGAAAACATCCATGAAGCATGTAATTCTACTTACAATTACCAAATAAACTAGCTACTTCATACCATCAAACACACAGGCAACATATGAACACACACCACACTGAACCACAACCAACAGAAATGCTGACAACAATGTGCCAAGCCTCATGCCTGCTCATTGAGCAGTGGCCTCCAGTTCCTATGAATTCAGCTGATGCATCTCTAGAAACCTGCTTCTGAGACACCCAATAGCGGGAAAAGTGACAGTTATAAGAATCTTTTTCCGGAGTCAGTTTTAAGAAACATCTTCCAGAGTCCCAGAGGCTGCTGATCAGAGTTTGTGTCATTAGCATTTTCTGTTCTGAAAAACGTCTTTCAACCAATGAGTGCAAGGTATTTCTGATGTCATGACCATTAACAACTTTGAACACATGTTTAACAGTGTCTTACTGCAAACACAAAACCTTGACTGATCTTTTGCTTTGTGCACTGCTATCCCTTCCGACTGTTGCATGTGAGGTAGTGGTGTTGGGTCCATATCATTTCTGGAGATCAAATTTTTGTGACGGAAATTCCTCTTAATTTATTTTTTTTATATTTATATATATATATATATATATATATATATATATATATATATATATATATATATATATATGTATATATACATACATACAAATTTTTCTCATCTTGGAAAATGGTTTCAAATCAAGGGTACAAATGAAGTAAGAATGTAAAAGAATCATGCAATTAGGCACTTTGAATCACCAGTTCTTTTGGAAAATATTGTGTTTGTGTTTTTCCTCTGAGGAAAAAGAAGTATATATTTAGAGGCATATAGTTGCTAAGCAAGCATATATTTGCCAAATGATGGGCTAAATTTGGTGCCAAATGACTAGTTGGCATGCTCTTAAGCCCAAATAATCAAATGAAACAAAGCATATATTTACCGTATTTTGGAAGCAAGAAGCATTGAAAAAACCCTGAACATTTTTAGGTTTAGATTGTAGGTTTCTTGTCGTAAAAATTTTCAGAAAATAAATTGCTTTAAGTTTTTTTTTTAATTTTTAATCTTGTTTTATCCAAAGAGAGGTTGGGCCAGGTTAGGTTAGGTGATGTTGGCTTTTTTTTCACTTCCCTTATGCTATGTTGCTAAACTGAAAGCCTCTCTTTTGGTGTTATTTTGCTCACAACCTGAAAAGTAAGCATTTGCAATAAAAAATGAGTGGTCCTATCATCTTATTCACTTTCATAAACATTACATTGGAACGATACATTCCAAGAATTCATAAAACACCCTATAGTACAGATTTAGTGGCCAGCCTGTCTTGTGTGCATTTGAAAAAGTATGGCAACATCCAAAAGTAATTACATGATTGGTAACTTGCAAGCTAAACTCAGGATTGGTGAGTTGCATGCTAAATTTTGCTTTGACCATGCTAGTGGTCCAAGCTGATTTCAACCTGTTAATAACCTGATAAAAACTGGTACAAATATGTGGTGCCAGAAGGTTGTTTTGTCATCTTGAAAATAGTTTCTCCATTTTGTATAAGGCTGCTGGCTGCAGTGAAATAAGAACATAAGGTATGGTTATAAAGCTTGTGAATGAGTTTGTACCCTGTTATTACACCCACAAGTTAGGTGTTCATTATATTTTGACATTTGTGTTGAGGATCATTGATGTCATGGTTTCTATGGCAGTGATTAATTATTTGTAAAATAGGGTGGAATATACCACTTCCTGAATGCTGCACAAGCATCATTACCAGAGCAGCATCAATAGCATTCCTCTTCATTTGTGTTAATAAGTCTGCATATCTCATTTTTAACCCCATCTTGTTTCCAAGTATCATGCCACATTTGCCATTACAAGTTGTGTTACATAAATATATCATAACCAGTGTTCTCTCTCTCTCTCTGGCTCTGGCTCTGGCTCTTGCTCTTGTTCTTGCTCTTGCTCTTGCTCTTGCTCTTGCTCTTGCTCTTGCTCTTGCTCTTGCTCTTGCTCTTGCTCTTGCTCTTGCTCTTGCTCTTGCTCTTGCTCTTGCTCTTGCTCTTGCTCTTGCTCTTGCTCTTGCTCTTGCTCTTGCTCTTGCTCTTGCTCTTGCTCTTGCTCTTGCTCTTGCTCTTGCTCTTGCTCTTGCTCTTGCTCTTGCTCTGCTCTTGCTCTTGCTCTTGCTCTTGCTCTTGCTCTGGCTCTTGCTCTTGCTCTTGCTCTCTCTGCTCTCTCTTCTCTGCTCTCTCTCTCTCTCTCTCTCTCTCTCTCTCTCTCTCTCTCTCTCTCTCTCTCTCTCTCTCTCTCTCTCTCTCTCTCTCTCTCTCTATCTATCTATCTCTATCTCCCTCCCCCACCCAAGGTTGATAATCCAAGATCTAGATGAAATTGACAACAACGCTATGTGTAGTCACTCGTCATCAGGTCTGTGGCCTCTTGGCAGATGGGTGGAGGTGGCAGGCCATACGAGATTCCCGATTGGCGGAAATATAAGGTGGAAGATGCACCAGAGTTGGTAAATGTGCGGAACGCACTGGCACAGAAAGGCCTGACCGACCCTTGGCTGAGGTAAGTGTTGAGGGCACGCCGGACTGCTATCCTGTTTATGCAGTGATAAAATATTCGTTAAATAGGGTGGAAAATGTCACTTTCTTGACACTTAATCGACATCCTTCTCCAAGAAGTATGGACATCCTGCTACATCATGGGTGCTTATGAAGTCTTCGTGTCGGGGCGGGGTTGGCCGAGTGGCTAAGGTGTTAGGCTCCGGGTACCAAAGGTCCATGGTTCGGTACTGGCGCTGCTCGGGACATTTCCCAATCCCGCGGCCCACCGGCGAAACAGTGTGGGCGGCGCCATTAGCCGCGAATGAGCGTCGTGAGCCACCCAATAAACAACAAAAGTCTTCGTGTCTCCTTTCTAACAGTATCTCGCTTATGAGTATCATGTTAATGCTAATAAGGATTAGTGATACACGAACATTTCGCAGCGCAATTTTGGGTAAAGAGCTTAACTATGATGGTGATATGGTGTACGGTACCAGTTTATTGCATAGGATTTTTCTCCCTGTCACGAATATGGGTTCACGAAATTGTTAATCTCAAAGCAAATGACAAATGTACAATCGTAAGTGCCTGCACCATTGGGTGAAATTTGAGTCTGAAAGACATCAAAAACATTTTAGTTGACACTAATTCCATGGCAAATTTCGACATCCTCCTGTGCCCGTTTCGACATCTCACACCTAACGAAAAATCATTATTTTAACCCTGTGTTTATGTCGCTAGTATTGTCCAGCTCAACATAGCCTGTTGGAAGCACTGTCATATGTTTGTCAGGTCGTACACGGCCCGGCATGCGTGCACTTGCAATGTGAGGTCCGGCTGTCGGTGGTTTTGTTAGTCTGCAACTGTCGGACTCACATTGTACACAGCCGTGAGTGTGGTGCTTTGTAAAATGTGAGGTCTGGTTGTCGGTGGTCTTATCAGCCTGTGACTGTCGGCCTCGCATTGTGAGGCCGACAGATCAGAAGGATGTTGTATGCAGTGTGAGGTCCGGCTGCTGGTGGTTTTGTTAGTCTGCAACTGTCGAGCTCACGTTGTACACAGCCGTGAGTGTGGTGCTGTATAAAATGTGAGGTCCGGCTGCTGGTGGTTTTGTAAGCCTGCAACTGTCAGACTCACATTGTACACAGCCGTGAGTGTGGTGCTGTATAAAATGTGAGGTCCGGCTGTAGGTGGTTTTGTAAGCCTGCAACTGTCAGACTCACATTGTACACAGCCGTGAGTGTGGTGCTGTATAAAATGTGAGGTCCGGCTGTAGGTGGTTTTGTTAGTCTGCGACTGTCAGACTCGCATTATACACAGCCGTGAGTGTGGTGCTGTATAAAATGTGAAGTCAGACTGTGACTGTCGAGCTCACATTGTACACAGCCCGGTGCGAAGTGTTGTATGCAGTGTGAGGTCCGGCTGTTGGTGGTTTCGTCAGCCTGTGACTGTCGAGCTCACATTGTACACAGCCCGGTGCTAAGTGTTGTATGCAGTGTGAGGTCCGGCTGTTGGTGGTTTCGTCAGCCTGTGACTGTCGAGCTCACATTGTACACAGCCCGGTGCTAAGTGTTGTATGCAGTGTGAGGTCCGGCTGTTGGTGGTTTCGTCAGCCTGTGACTGTCGGGCTCACATTGTACACAGCCCGGTGTGAAGTGTTGTATGCAGTGTGAGGTCCGGCTGTTGGTGGTTTCGTCAGCCTGTGACTGTCGAGCTCACGTTGTACACAGCCCGGCGCGAAGTGTTGTATGCAGTGTGAGGTCCGGCTGTTGGTGGTTTCGTCAGCCTGTGACTGTCGAGCTCACATTGTACACAGCTATGGGTGTGGTGCTGCACCATCACCGATCCTCGTTAGCATCATCTGACCAGTACCGTTGTGGTTGTAGGAATCAAGTCCAGATCAAGCGAATTACATTTTATTGGGCACTGTTTTTCATTGCAGTTTTGTGCCCGCATCTCAGTGAAGAGAATAGTGTATATCAGAAGGATAGAGGTCTGTAGCCGGTATCAATTTGTATGCGCGCAACGGTGTTATTAAGAAGTAGCACAACTGCGGTGATCATGAGCTGTAAAGTGAATGTGGTGGTGAGCTTTTGCGCCTGGTATTGTAGCAGGGAAAGGATTATCCGGAGATGAAGTAGAATGGATCCGAAACTCTATGAACTGCAGTATTCCGTGATAATGCGGGTCGCATAAATATGTATGGACAGCGATATTCCGAGATGAAGGGTGTCGACAGGCACTCATAGTGCGGGTAACACACAGCAGCGTCCTGTTTTGCATGTACATCCAAGGTTGTCTGGTGGAGAATAGGATATTCCGGGCGTACAAGCCTAAATGTGATGCATTGATTTATTTTTAGCGGATATGTTTTCCTTTTTATTTCAGCCCGTCTGTATAACAAACTGCGTATGTTCCGCTGTTTGCCATTCGTTCCTTCTGATTAACGTTCCCACCGTCCTGGGTGTTGGCTTGGACCGATGTGCGCAAAATGACCCAGCGTCGGCGCGCCTGTAAACAACAAACCACCGCCACACACCACCGCACCATGCTCCACAGGAACGAGGTGTGGAAGTACGACCAGAAGATGTTCATGACGCCCAACCAGCGGATGACACGCTTCTTCTTCCGCGGCTTCAAGTACGCGGTCGCCGCCATGGTCGTCACGATCGCCGCCGACAAACTGGGCCTGCTGGGATCCGACGACCACCATAGTTCCGATCAGCACTGACCGGCCCCGTCGTCTCGTGCTAGTGATGTCACTGTGTTCTGCGTCGTGTGTGTAAATACAGTATACATGAGTTGGTTGGTGTTCGTCGTGCAAGACGGTAGTGCGGGCGGTGTTGGTTAACGTCCACACGGATGCTCAGTATTCAGTGGCGAGGCCAGGCGGGACTCGAACTGTGTTTCGTTTGTGGGGTCGCTTAGTTCGATCTGTGTGCATGCTCCCAGTGAACATGCCGACAGCGGCCCGACGTCGGCCCGATACTCGGCCCTACGTCGGACCGATGTCGGACGCTAGCGGCCCGCTGTTGGCTGGGGAGTGGAATGACCGCCCACGCCGACATTCCGTCGACACCCAGCCGATGTGTAGCCGACGTGGGCCGATGTCGGAAAGATCTCGTGTTGCTGTCCGGGCTGAACTCAACCAGACATACCATATATTCCGGGCCAGTTTGCCCGTGTCGGGCTAAGAGCGGCCCGATATCGATATGCCGCTTGCGAGATGCCGAGCTCGCCCCGACACATATCGACAGCGGGCCGAGATCGGTGTGTTTACTGGGCTCCGATTAGCACACTCCCTGGGAAAGTCCGATAGCTGCTTATCAGAAACATGAAAAGCTAGGTACCTAAACATGTTCATTTTTAGAGTCGCGAGGCATTTTGTATCAAAATTATTGTCACACCGAGTGTTTTTTGTTGGCCGTTCCTCCTCCGCGCGAGATGCTCAATTTTCATACAAAGAAAACATTTCTGGGATAGTTATTACAGGAAAAGTTCGCGCGCCTTTCGCGACCAGCTTTGATTGACATGATGAACCGCATGCTTTTCTCCAAATTTTCAGTTTTCTGTTTAGCCTGTTGACGAAATTCATCAGGACATCTGGCCCATAAATGTATCCAGTTATCTAATGTACATGTGTGTAGCAATCAATCCAAGTTGTCAGAGTCATGCCTTTCGCAACCTTATGAACTGTTTCCAATTCTTCGAAAGCTTAATATCAGCCACATGTTCAGCCGAAGTGGGTTAGCTGAAGTTCTAAATCGCCTCTGGCTCTCACCATCAAGGTTGCTTTCATCTACATGCTGATTCATTGGACCACCTGAACTTAAACAAGACCATGATCATGTCTCAGACAATGGCACGATCTTAGCCAAGATCGGACCTACAATCAGAAAATATGGTGTCCGTCTGACCTCACAATTTCGCACCTAGTCATCCTACTTTGTCTTGCATTCTCTGCCAGAGCCAGTAGAGTGATGAGGGAGAAGTCGCCCCCCCCCCCTCTGGAGGGTCGGAGGGCCCCCTGGGCTGACATGAAGGGTCCCTGGAACGACGGAAGGGGCTCCGGGCTGATGGAAATGGTTCCGGGATGATGAGGAGTGCTCCAAGTTAATTTACAGGCGAGTGCCACCGGGAGAATGTTGAGGGCCCTGGGCTGGGCTAATGGGTACAGTTCCTACGTCAGGAGGGGGCCCCAGGGCATTGGAAGGGCTGCAGTGCTGACTTAGGGGGCCTCGAGCCAGTATGAAGGGCGCCAGAGCTGATGGGGTCCAATCCGAAGAAAGAACCCTCGAACTGGTGGAGAGGGCCCAAGCATGCAGACGACGGAGTGGGTTCCGGTTGCTGCAGAGGCCCAAGGGCCATCAGATAGGGTCCAACATTTATCAAATGGGGGCAAGGCTTGCATCTGACATGGAACTTCCAATAGGAGTCGTAATGCTACTCGTGGCATGTTATTGAACTGGAAATATCTGAAGAATCCGAAGGAGTGGCGTGTTTAGTGCGCTACATGAGTAATCGGAGGCACAGCCAGGGGGCGTCCCACGCTCCTTAGGAACCAAAAATACACATCAAGCAAGACATTCTGAGATTTTCACTGCGCAAAACCAGAAATTTTCGGCGTACCGAATGCGGTCTGTTTCATGGCATGCTTTTTGGTCTCTAAGTTGTACCAGTTGTAAGGAAATTTTGCTCCCCCAGAGCTTTATGAGACATTTTCCAACATTGTCTGGGGTAAGCTTCCAACTGGTGAGTGCTAGTCTATGGACCTCGACGTTTGCGATTTTTTAAAACCCCGGGTATAACTTCAATAACTCTGAGTCTCCATCTCAGAGTTCTGATTCAAACATCTCTTAATGGCACTACAAAATCCAGCACTCGCATATGCGTATTAAATAACCATTAAATAACGATAAATATTCCAGTTTCCAATAGTGTAGCGTGATAGTCAGATTAGTGCATCAGCCTTGATTACCACATATAGCTTCAACTGACACAGACAGGTTCAATAGCTTTATACATACTTCAACAGGCCATCTCACACATCCATACATCCAAGTCTTCATACATCTCAGTCTCTTGTCGACAACGTTCACATACAATCTCTAACTTGCACACAGACCGGTCTCCAAACATACTCATCATGTCACAAGATTACATCTTAACAGCCACACCGCGATTTCAGACAGTCTCAGACATGCCTCCAGTGGTGAGCCCGGGCGACTGGTCACCGGCCAGCCGCCCTGCGGCGACCTGTTCGGGCGCAAGCCTCGACTTCAAGTCTCCGCGTTCGTGCGAATGAGTGAGCGGTCTCTTTCATGGCATGCTTTTTGGTCACCCTTCCCCTTAAGAAGTCCTGGATGCGCCTCTACGGGGAGAGTACCTATGTGCCAAAAGTCGCGAAATTTCCCAGCTTCTGACTAACTCTGATCTTTGACCCCGCCCCTGACGTCAATCGATTACCCCATAATGTGCTTGGTGGTAATCACGATATTTTGTAGCAAATTGTGAGGTGGTTTTATTTTGCTTTTCCATCCTAATGTAATTGGAATTGTCGCATTGGAGTCGTACCAACCCACTCCCGCGTCAATCGAAGGTGAGAAGCGGCCCAGTGCTAGCGAGATTTAGCGACCTTACGTTATGAGGATTGTGATGGCTTCCTCACCGTGAGTATAAGAATATACTTGCGTTTCCTTGAGCTACATTTAAAAACAGGCATAGAGCCTAAAATTGCAACAACTTGATGTATAGCACGCGGAGTCCAGCCCCTCCCACTCCCTGAACAACCAAAAATACATGAAATCAAACAAGAAATTTTGGGATACTCTCCATGCAAAGCCGGTAATTTTCGATTCGCTTCTTGCGCCGAAAGGGGTCTGTGTCATGACATTTTGGTCGCCCTTGAAAATTCCTGGCTGCGCCACTGGCAGGAAGTCGATGGTTGATCTTGCGTGACCTTGAAAATCTCAATAACCAGATGTCAAGTAGGAATGTGAAATTCATTCTTTTTTTTATTTATCGAGCATCCATTTGTACAGAAGGACGAGCTTGCTTCACCAGTGCCTACTGAGGTGCGTCCAACAGCTTTGCCGAAAATTTTCCTCACACGCACTCGGTCTTAACACTCGCACGTCCGGCGGTCCGCGCCAACTTCGCATGTCCGGGGGGCAGATGTCTGCCCCCAAATATCTCTGGAACTATGCTAGCTAGCGACAAACGGGAAACGGCGTTCGATAGCTGGTGACGGGTTCTATCGAAAGTGTTTCAGTCATTTCTTCGCTCAGGTCAACATTCAGGTCACTTGGCCATCATAGGTCAAATTCGACCAGATCAGGTGGGACTCAGATACTGACACATATCTCAGGAACTGTAACAGATAGAAACAAACGGCGAACGCTATTCGACAGTCCTTTAAATGCGCTACCGACAATAGGCGGTGTGATTTAGGGTCAGGTCAACCGAAACTCAGGTCAAGGTCATGAAGTCGCCTAGGGAGGTCATGCAATGTATCAATCGACACGTCTTGGCGATACAAGCACAATGACGGTAATTTCAGCCTTCTAGCTCAATGCAGTGCGATATAATGCGCAGAAATGTGTAGTTATCTCAGGTGACCTCAGAGACCTTGGTGAGGTAACTGAGCAAAAATGTCAGCGGTAGCATTGAGCATAGCTTCCATCTACATGCCACAACCGTTGTGAGATCATTCCGAGCGCAAATATGTAACCAAGAAACATTTGTATGTTTTACCATAGCCCTATAATGGGGAAGCCATGGCCGTGCGAGTGTAGTTGGGTCACTTCGCCTGAACTGATGACCTGACCTGAGATGACCCAGGATTAAAAATGTACTAAAATATGCGGAAAAAAACCAATGAACAGCTATGCGAGGTTTTCCCTTGCTACCTCGATTAGTTTGGCGGCAAATGAGGAAAAACTGGAGGGGGGGGGGCAGATATCTGCCCCCCCCCCCAGACGTGCGCGTGTTAAGAATGGTAGGTGTTATGTACCTGCTTGCTCGGCTGACTCGACCCGCCATAGCCTCGGGACATGTGTGCGGTGGTGCCGGTCCGGCCGGGGCCGGCCAAGGTCAGACGTTGTGCGGCACCAGCGGTCGGCGGATGATGGTGCCGGTGTGCGCGAAATATACCAAAGTGCTGACCGGATCATAGGTTGAGACGCAACAGGAGGAATATCCAAATAACCTGACCTGACCCCGATTTTCCGCTGCATTGACGTATGCACAAAGTACTATCATCGACTATTCAAAATTTCAGAACGCTTTTAAAGCTGTTTCTTTGTCGCCATTTTCCACAGCTCCATCCCTCATTCAAGGGCAAAGGATGGGAATAATCGCTTATCAGTTGAAAGGAATGGGAGCATGTTCCATGTGTCTCTCCCCACCCGTGGCGACGTCCATGCTATGAAAGATCTATTCGCTTCCCCTTCATCCACCAGCGAAACCCTGTTCGCGCCCTTTCGTCATCGGAAAGATTTGATTTTGAGAGGATCTGTTGTCGGAGACGAGTGTGGCATGTTTTGACACACCGGAAGTACATTCTTCTCTAGACGCGGTGTAGGTAAGCACCAACGAAGCATTCCGTCACCAGCGCGCCGCTGACGCTTGTCCGCCGTGGTGAGGGGAGGGGCAGACCAGTCGACCGTCGGCACGGTGACTATCGATACAGCGCACTGGTGAGCTGGCGCCCGCTGCCACGTAGCCCGGCGACGCTGTCAGTGGTGGGCAGCGGTGGTAAAGAGTGGAGAACGTGAGCTGACCAGAAGTACCGATACTGACGCAGAGTACCGGCTTCGACCCGACTTACTGGTCATGGACGGCCACGGTCCCCTTGAAGGATGGCTAACTGAGAAGCCCAAGCGGCGAAGCAAGGCATCTGGCACACTGAAGTCACGCCTGCCGCGGGCCGAGGCGGTGGAGGTGCCGTTCCACGCGCTGCAGCACCAAGCGCGGCTGGTGCGCCTCGACAGGCAGAGGCGGGCTGCCGAGCGGGCGCACCGCAACGCGGTCCGCCTGCTGCTGGAGCGGCGCCGCCGCCTCGAGAGCATGGGCCAGCAGGTGGGACAGGGCCGGGTGCCGACCGACGCCGCAGCAGGGCCGGGCCGGCCGCGGGGCCGGCCGAGGCGGCGCCGCCACACGGCCAGGTCGGCCCAGTCGTCGCCGGCCTGGCGGGCGGCCAGCGTGGCCAGCACCAGTCTGGAACTGGTGCTGGTCGACTGGACGGCGCCGCTGCCGGTGCGCGCCGGTCCGCGCAGCGCCAGCGCGCCCGCCGTGCTGCCCGACGCGCTGGGCTCGGCGTGGGCCGGCCGGCCGGCGCCGCCGCCGTCCCGCCACAGCTGGCACGGCGGCTGCGGCCAGCTGGCGCCGGCCGCGTCTCCAGCGGTGTCCGCCAGCCGGGCGGAGCCTGGGTCGACACCGATCCACTGCCAGCAGCCGCCGCTGGGCGTGCCGGTACCTGCGGCCGCCGGGCGGGCCGAGCCCCAGCCGGCGCCGGCCGACGACCAGCAGCAGCAGGAGCAGGCGGTGCTGGCGCGGCTGATGGCCGCGCTGCAGGTGGTGTAGTCGCCAGTCAACGCCAGGCCCGGGCACGTCCCGACGTGACTGTGGTGTTTGGCCGGCGGGCAGCACGCGGCGTTACTGACGCACGACGACTGAGTCTCGCCGGCACCGCAGAGGCATCACCAAGGACGTAGTCGAGGGGCATCGCCACCAACAAGTGCACAGCGGTGTGGCTGTCTTCGATGAGTGTACCACGCTCCGTGGTATTCCTGTAATGTTCTTTGTCCTTGTCGCATCGTAGGGGCCACGGTAGGATGCTGGAATTCTTGATACCAAGAGTGTGGGTTCGAATCCCGCAACCAGAGGCATTACCGAGTCCACCAGACACCAATCGACGTGAGAGGTTGGCGACGCTATATGGCCTTGCGGTTGAATGAATCGTAAGAGGACCCGAGGCTTTTTCTTCTTCCTGTCGCGTCGCCTGGATCTGAAGGCAGGAAGCGCCTACCGTCGACTTGATGTCTGCATTGTGGCATGACCTTGGGTGACTGCCAATTAAAAAAATGACTTATTTTCAGAACATGCAAGTACGAAGTGCGCAATTGAAGGTGCTGAACGTTCAAAATTGTTGCATCCATCTATTTTGCTGCTGTCGAAGAAGAATTGAACTTTTTTTAGTGGCCGCTCAAAACATGCTGGTTGATATCAGGTGGTAATATCTAGGCCTTTTGGTCCATAACTACACAACATTTATAATTTATACTCTGGTCTGATTATATGACAAAACATGGCAAAAACATAGGACGGTGAAAAGACATACGACGCTGTTTATTACGTCATAACTGCATGACTGGATAGCACAGCATCGTCTTTAGCAAACGATACCTTTAGCATTTCCTCGAAAGTAGTGAAAGTTTGAAGTAGCTGTCGCCACCGGTATGGTTACCACCGCATTAAAAAACAATACGGAGAAGTATACACCCCCTCTCCACCCCAGTGACGCGTGTGTTAAGCTGGTCTTAAGTGAGCATCCCGGAGCACCAGAAGGGAGAGCGTCCATAAGTGATGGCTCCCAACATGGGTTGCTCCCAACAGTTCCACCCCCGTTCACCATGGGTGGGAGTAGGGAACTTAGCACACGTCGCATTTCCTCAGTAAGCCTCTCGGGACGCCTTGGCACCGGGAGCGACCGCTGCAACTGAGGAGTTGGCGGGGACTCAGCGGCCGCGGCGCCCGTGCCGTCAGCTGGTGCAGTCAGCTGGTGCCGGTTAGCTGGTGTCATCCGCTGGTGTTGGTCAGCTGGTGCCGGCCAGCAGATGCAGTCAGCTGGTGCAGTCAGCTGGTGCAGTCAGGTGGTGCCATTCAGCTGGTGTCGCACGGCCGTGCCTACGCCGCAGGTGTCTCCGACTCTCGCACAGCACACATCCGTACTCGTCCACACCAAGTACCCGACAATGCTGTCCCACCTCGGTCACGTCTCCGTACTCTTAACGGTCTCATTGCTTCGTCGTCGGCTCCTACACCGCTACCTGGGTGCCGACTTGCAGGTCTGGCAAGCTCCGAGCGGTAGAGCCATACTGGCCTCCAATGGGGGGTGGGCGGCGAGCGGCTGCCGCGTCTGTCTGGCCCGCTGTAGTCATTCATATATATATATATATATATATATATATATAAATAATAATATTACGCATCCTCCTGTTAAAGCACACTCGCAGGAGGTTGCCACTATTATATGCGTTGCATTGCGACGCAATCACCAACAGGCCAATGCGTAATTACAGGTGTAGTCAGACGGAGATGGATGCAGTGGCAGGCCTTCTTTTTGGGGCCTCAACAAAAAAAAAAAAAATATATATATATATATATATATATATATATATATCCGTCCCTTTTGTCGCCTCCCTATAATTATGGGCACCCGAATACCAATGGTCAGCATCTGTGATAGCAACCAGCTACATACATGTTCGCAAGGTCTTGGCGATTGACTGATAAGTAGGCCCTTGCCCATTATCTGCTTAAAAACGTACCTAGTCTACTCACGTTTGGTTGGACTCCCATGATCTCACCTCAGCCTTAGAGTGTGCAGCACACGGATGTTGTAATAAAAGAGAAGTATGTTCCCGGTGACCGCAGACGCAGGACCAGGTCTCACGTCCCGCCAGCGGTAGTGGCCTTTCAAACGCAATGTCATGATGTGCGCTGGAGATCCCACAGCGCTGCACTTATCTCGGCAGCGCCCTGCTATATTTGTCAGTATCTTTAGCCACGCAGGGTACATGGCTGAAGGTGCCGACTACAAGGCGACCGCTTTTCATGACGGTACACTGTCATTGTTGTCGGGAAATCCCGGCGGCGGCTGACAAAACTGGCAGGTTTGACCGACAAACACCCACTTTAACCAAGAACAGAGCAAGTCGTTGTTTCACTTGTACGGCCATTTGCTCACCAATAATACACAGGAATCTGCCGTTCCACTTTGGCTGTCATTTGTCAATCAACGATAGAGAGGAAGCTGTCGTTTGACTTCCGCCATAATTTGTTGAAGATAACAGAGGAAGCCGTCATATTTCAGTCAATGCGGCGTTGGGGAAATCTGGACCTGCACTTAGGTCTACGTCGATAATCGGAAGTCTTGTAAGGAAAATCAGAGTGCCCCCAAGTACTCGCGTTGCACTTCAATTTTGGTCGCAGGCCACATTCAGCGCGACGGTGGCAATACAAGCTCATTGCGCCTATTCTGAAGTACGATTTATCGAAACCCGTGTGCCATCTGCGCCTGTCGCTGCTTCCTGTGTGCTGGCACCGTTGCCTACTGGCAGTGGTGCAGTATCGGTGCGGATATCGTTTTTGTCAAAACAGTCACGATCTACGTCTGTCTCTCTTTGTGCGGTGTTGTTGATTGACCGGTTGCATGTTACAGCTGTGCATAGCGCGCTGTACAGACCTAGATCAAAACAATGGCAGGCAAGGCGAGTACCAATAGACATCGCGATGCAAGAGTAAAAGCAAAAACAACACGCAAAAAAGCAGGTGAACGCGCAAGATGCAAGGGGCAACGAAACATCTATCCTATAATTACGTATCTTCTGTCACGAGCCAGCGCACTGGCAGCTGACAGGCAAACAGCGTAACTGTTTACCCGAGAACAGTGGCGCAGCCATGATATTCTTGATAGGGAGGATGGGGTGGCTAGACCAGAAAATGCCACGAAGCAGAGAACGTATTCGGCGCGCTTCACATGCCGAAACATTTTGGTTCCGAATGGTGAAAACCTTTTCAAATGTCTCGTTCCATCTGGTGCATTTTTAGTCGCTAAGGGGGAGGGGGAAACACCCCTTAACTGCGCCTCTACCCGAAGGAGCAGCAATGTTGCGATGTGTGCGCATGTAAGCATAACGAATTTCTTGAGAAGAAGCGACGCTAAATACCAGCCGCCGTTCACCGGATGCCCATGCCCAACGAAAGTAGAACACGCGACTGGATCACGGTTCATAAACTCTTGTATTCTCGCAAACATGACACCATCCTTGAAACCGGGCTCATGAGAACATCAGTATAAGTTGCCAGTTTTGTTCGCGCCAGAACGAACGGTTTGCGCCGGCTGCCGCGTGTGCCGCACCGGGGGCACCACACCACGGACGCGCGACAATTGGACGGCCTGAAAGGTGGACTCCTTACGATGCGCTTAATAACACGGACCAAACAGCGCGGACGTTCGCGGGCGCCGGACCTTCGCAGATAAACCGACATTCTTCAGCTGCAATTTCAGCGTTGAGAGTAGCTCGAATCCGGCCGGCGTGAAACCTCGACATCGACGCGCCGGCTCCCGAGTTCCTGGAGTGGCGGCACTTCGGCGCCCACCCGAGCCGTCCCACTCCTCCAGTACACCCATATTCATCGCAAGCACCGAATCTTCAAAGCATGGTCCGCACACCGCACAGAATGAATTCTGCAATGACCCAACACCACCGGTCTGTCTGTGCTCAGTACAGCCAGGCGCCGGACGTCAGCAACGGCCCGCTGTCGCGACCTGGTGTCGCGACCTGGTGCCGCGACCTGGCGCGGAATGTTTTAAGCCGAGTCGCTATCTCGGGTGGCCAGCTGGCCAGCTGCGTCCAGATATCTAGCCAACTCGGGTGGCCAGCTGTATCCAGATGTATAGCCAACTCGGGTGGCCAGCTGTGTACAGATATCTAGCCAGCTCGGGTGGTCAGCTGTACCCAGATGTTTAACGATCGAAAAAGAGAGCATCGGTTAGAATGAACTCGCGTGTGGACAAACGGTCAAGGAGCCGGGCAAACCCTACCATACGTGCGGAATCTTCACGTGCGGAAGGCCAATGCTACCGTCATTCATAAATGGGGGAGGGGGTCTTCCCACATTATCAGACCGAGAAGATCCATTCCTCAGTCGTCATCAGGTGGGGAGGGTCCACTCCACCGTCATCAGACGGGGAGGGTCCACTCCACCGTCATCAGGCGGGGAGGGTCCACTCCACCGTCATCAGGCGGGGAGGGTCCACTCCACCGTCATCAGGCGGGGAGGGTCCACTCCACCGTCATCAGGCGGGAGGGTCCACTCCACCGTCATCAGGCAGGGAGGATCCACTCCACCGTCATCAGGCGGGAAGGGTCCACTCCACCGTCATCAGGCGGGCAGGGTCCACTCCACCGTCATCAGGCGGAGAGTGTCCACTCCACCGTCATCAGGCGGGGAGGGTCCACTCCACCGTCATCAGACGGGGAGGGTCCACTCCACCGTCATCAGGCGGGGAGGGTCCACTCCACCGTCATCAGACGGGGAGGGTCCACTCCACCGTCATCAGACGGGGAGGGTCCACTCCATCGTCATCAGGCGGGGAGGGTCCACTCCACCGTCATCAGGCGGGGAGGGTCCACTCCACCGTCATCAGGCTGGGAGTGTCCACTCCCCCTCCCCACCCTCGCCCTATTCAGTCAGTCAGAGATGGCGGGCCCGTGGGCCGGTATCAGAGTTCGCTCGATGTCGCTGTCGCGCAGAGTGGCGATCCCCGCAACGTTGTCGACGGACCTCTTCTCCGGGGTGGCCGGCATCAGACAGGAGCGCAGCCTGTTCAGTATCAGCGCGGCGAACAGCGGCACCGGAGTCATGGTGGCCACCACGATCGGCACCACTGCCCAACACAGGTGATATCAGTCAGCGGGGTCACACGACACGAGAGGGCGTGGTGGACACCACTGCCCGACACAGGTGACATCAGTCAGCGGGGTCACACGACACGAGAGGGCGTGGTGGACACCACTGCCCGACACAGGTGACATCAGTCAGCGGGGTCACACGACACGAGAGGGTGTGGTGGTCACCACTGCCGACACAGGTGACATCAGTCAGCGGGGTCACACGACACGAGAGGGTGTGGTGGTCACCACTGCCCGACACAGGTGACATCAGTCAGCGGGGTCACACGACACGAGAGGGTGTGGTGGACACCACTGCCCGACACAGGTGACATCGGTCAGCGGGGTCACACGACACGAGAGGGTGTGGTGGCCACCACTGTCCGACACAGGTGACATCGGTCAGCGGGGTCACACGACACGAGAGGGTGTGGTGGTCACCACTGCCCGACCCAGGTCACATCAGTCAGTAGGACCACATGGCACGAGAGGGCGTGGGGGCCACCACTGTCCAACACAGGTGACATCAATCAGTAGGAGCACATGACACGAGAGGGCGTGGGGGCCACCACTGTCCGACACAGGTGACATCAGTCAGCGGGGTCACACGACACGAGAGGGTGTGGTGGTCACCACTGCTCGACACAGGTGACATCAGTCAGCGGGGTCACACGACACGAGAGGGCGTGGTGGTCACCAGTGCCCGACATAGGTGACATCAGTCAGCGGGGTCTCACGGCAAGATAGTGCGTGGTGGCTACTACTCGGCCTTCACAGGTGACATCACTCAGCGGGGGCACACGGCACGAGAGGGCATTGTGATAACCACTGCCCGACACAGGTGACATTAGTCAGCGGGGGCACACGGCACGAGAGGGCGTGGTGGTCACCACTGCCCGACACAGGTGACATTAGTCAGCAGGGGCACACGGCACGAGTCGGCGTTCGTCACCGCTGCGCGGCGCACGCCGGGAGCCATGTTAACACGGGTGTAACAACTGAAGGAGGCTGGGGTTTATGATCCCCCCCCCCCCAAAAAACCTGGAAGCGACCACTAAGGAGGATTGTATCGACTTTTACTGCCTTAAAAATTAAAGATATAAAAGGGTAAAAGGAAGAGAAGATAGAACAATTTATGAACACCGAGTTTATCCGCCATGAAAGTGATTCGATGACTTTACAAGAATGCACTGATCGAGCGGGAGGTCGCATGCTACCCCGACCACTTGCGGGCAAGTGTTCGTGGTACGCGTCACAGGTTGTTCAGCAGCGGTCACCAGCTGACCATCCAGTCCATTGAAACACGCCCACTCAGGGCAGCGGAAAATGCACCACAGACTGCGAGGTAAATGAACAGACACGCCAGGGTCTGTCTTAACATGTTAAGGTGTGAATTTAACAGGCCTGAATGTGCTCACATTCGCAAATTGTTGGTAAATGTAAATGCCATCTAAAAGTAAATGAAAAGTGTACCAGTGCGGTTACTGGTGACGTTTTAACTATTTTTCCCTGCTTCAATCTTCGTTCGTGACTTTCCAGCGGAATTATTCTAGCCCGATTTCGAAAACGTCGCCACGTCCACTCATGTGAGCATGAAAAAAGATCCGTCGCCTCAGACCACAGCTCGTACGGAGCTTGGGCGGCCATCAGTGGTCAGTGTAGGTGCTCGCCAGTGGGCCGTCCGTGGCCGGACGCCCACCCAATACGACCTGATGGACGCTGTGACTGATGGACGCAGTGACCGGTGGACGCCGTGGCCACCGGCGGCCGGGTGGGTGCTCACCTATGGATAGGTCGCTGGACGGCTCGGGCAGTGAGAACTTGAGCATGAAGATGGCGACGCCTGTGTTCTGCACGCCCGTCTCGATGCTGATGGCGACCGCGTCCTCCCAGCTGCGGCCGGTGGCGCACGACGCTAGCGCGCCGCCCAGGAAGCCGGCCAGCGGCAGCACCGCCGACGCCAACACCAGCTGACGGACGGCGGAACAGTCACACACTGCCGCCATCTGGCCGGACGTAGTCACACACTGCCGCCATCTGTCCGGACGTAGTCTCACACTGCCGCCATCTGGCCGGACGTAGTCACACACTGCCGCCATCTGGTCGGACGTAGCTACACACTGCCGCCATCTGGCCGGACCTAGCCACACACTGCCGCCATCTGTCCGGACCTAGCCACACACTGCCGCCATCTGGCCGGACGTAGCTACACACTGCCGCCATCTGGTTGGACGTAGTCACACACTGCCGCCATTTGGCCGGACGTAGTTACACAGTGCTGCCATCTATCGGGACGTGCGCGCCGGCCCGATAGATGGCATGGCAGGGGAAACACGCTGGCGGGACGCACTGGATGAACAGCCAGGTACAAGCCGCTGCCATCTGTCAGGCGAACAACCAGTGGGATACTTCTGCCACCCATCGGGCGGGAAGTCAGGCGCATAGACTTAAAAATACAAGGTACGGTGATGCGCCCGAGCATCCTGGAGGGCAGTCTTTTTCAGCCAGAACGGTATCATATGGGTGCGAGCGCCATTCGGGTCCCAAATGGCATCATTTCCTCCTTCACTCCCCCTCCCCGTAGATTTGTCCGTGACTGTGGTGAACCTGGACGCACAGTCAAGTTCAGCAATAATTATTTCACCTGATTTATGACACGATTAATCAACGTGCAAGCAAGATCAACGTGTCGACCGGTGTTCCAGTGACCGTTCAATTTCCACTTTCCTCAGCAAATTTACAAATCAACGGCTGCTCCAGCCGCGAACGTACTGCGCAACAACAAACTTCACGGATGCACCGTTTGGAACCGATCGTTCAGCGCTGCACGCGTGAGATCTGGACTTGACCAGCTTTGCTTCGTTGCAGTCTCTTAGCGAAAGTATACGGTGCAATGCCAACCAAACACATCGAACGAATTATACACAAATAGTCATGGGTGTGTAGTTGGGATTTATGGACGCCTCAGCTGCTTCGGCTTTATGAGCCCATAACTAATATGTTCGAAGTACTGCCGGACATAAAACGTGATGTATAGAAAAGCGATGACAGAGGATGCGAGTAAAATACAGAGCCAATCAGGACAATCGAAAACAATGAAGTTCGTGTGTGGAAGTCACTCGGCTTAAACCATGTCAGTTTGGTTTTGCCCCCAAAAAATGAAGGCACAGTTCACAGTGCTACACGGGCGGGAGGAAGCTACCCTAACCTATGTCTACCCTCCTAATCACCGGTGCTACATGCACAGCATGCACTGTGATGAAGTTAGTGATTTGGGTTTTCGGGCGCCTCGATTACTGAAGTCATGTTGCGCCCATACCACTGTTGATTAAGTTGAGAATTCGCATAACATCTGAGATATCCAAGTTAGGTAGTGCGCCTAATATGTCGGGAATCCTAGATGTCTTAAATATATGTCAGAATAAATTTAGAAGTGTGCACGAAATAAGCGCATATTCTACCGTCAGCATGACCCCACAGGCTGTGCGTCGGCTCGGTCTTTCCTTGTAAGACATGACTATGAGCGCAAATGGCTGATACGGAATCTACATAGTGTCACCTATCTTCTTCGATTTTTCCGTAAAATGTCAGTATCTTATAGATGGTTTGATATATTTTACAATACATAGTTTTTTTGTGAAAGCCTCCGACCCTGTCATTCTCCATGTACTGATGCGTTCACCATGATGGACAAATCTGATGTGGGCATCTTTATGTTAGCTGGGGCTGGTAGTTCTGAGGCAGCTTTGGCAGCGGCATCTGCCTTTTCATTGCCAGGAACTCCAGCGTGACTTGTACCCACATACAACTGATAGTGCATTACATTTGTCCGAGAGCGGTCACTCTATTTCAGATATGCGACACTAAACAAGATGATTGCCACGTCATTTACATTCACGCGAATGAATGTGATGAATATCATAACAGTATACAGGGTCTCTTTTATGGAGGAGGATGCACCGTTATATACATTTTTCACGAGTGGTAAAGATAAAAACGAACAAGAGCACCATATAATCGTAATAAAGGTTGTCCTATCGGAGTCATACTTCATGCGAAGTGACTGTATGTTCATGCGCTTAAATCACTTGTCTTCAAGCTTCTCTAAACGTGGAGAGTATATTAGTCGATTGTCGAAAAGTACATAAAAACTTATGCTTCCGAGCAAAGCAAAACAAAAGCAAAGCAAAACATTGGAATCCTGTGGCAGTGCATTCATAAAAATGTCCCTGCATATGCGCTGTCTGCGACAGAAATGTATGCATATTGTTTCAGATGTAGAAAATCGGAGACAGTTTGTGAAGCTCCGTAGAAAACCGGAGACAGTTTGTGAAGTCCTAACTATGAAGGCCACCGAGGCGAGTTCAGCAGCAGCGTTCAGCAGACGTGCTGGTGGAAGAAATAACACACACTGCAAAATCATCAACAAACAACGACTTGCCCAGTGTTACGGGCACTACTTCACAAATGTCGTGCGATTAGGGTTTTAGACGCAGCGCAGAACGATCAAAATAGATCAATTAACGGCCACTTCTTCACAAATGGCGTTGATTAGAACACCCAAAAGAGAATCACACCCAGAACAGATCCTTGTGGGATTTCGCTTAACTGGTTATACGTTTTGGTGTAGACGCCGCCAACTCCCACACGGAATGAGCGATTCAAAATAAAACTTGCAATCAAGCTCCCTAGTCGTCCTAAAATACCGTACCGAAACAACTATGTGAGAATGGCATGATACCACGCTGTATCATATGCTTTGTCAATGTCCCAGAGTATTGTGAACGCCCGTCGTTTATGGATAAAGGCTTCACACACAGCAGTGTTGAATGTTACTAGATGATGCATCGTCCTTCTGGTGCGTTGGAAACCAAACTGGACATTGATAAGACTCAAATTTGTTTGAAGATGCCAAGTAAGTCGAACGTTTACCACTTTTTCCTTCAACAACTTCGAAAGGGTGGATGTACGGCAGATGGTCCTGTAGTCCCACGGATCCGTATCCTCCTTGCCATCTTTCCTGATCGGGATTACGATGGTCTCACGCCGGCTGTCAGGGCAATCATCGCTAATCCATATTAGGCTAAGCATCATCGGGTCGGAATCTTGACCCCCCTTCCCCGCCATGGTTTTGTTTGATTGCAGCCAAATAAGTAGACGTGAACACCAAGGTAGCCTATAATACATCGGTTTCGCATATCTTCTTGCAAAAAATCGGGTCCAGGCCATTAAAGGTCATTACCCTGGAACGGGTCAAGGAGGATGGTGTTCCGAATATTCAAAATATCGCCATCAGAGCGATTGAAACATATAAGCACCAAACTCATTTCATGCCGTCCTTTCATCAAGACGAACGAACTCCTATCATAAAATGTTAATTTAGGCCAATGCTACCGACATGAGGTCCGATCAAGTTCCACATATGCATGAAGTACTTAGTGGGGAAAATCAATTTGGAGGGAGAACGGGGGTAATTTCTCTACCAAGAATGACACCGATCATCACATACGCATTCTGGGTTAATCTATGTGTGAAAGCTTACAACATAAGGTCAGGCCAATTATCATGCATATCCTACACAATGCCATACTATGCATAATGTTGCTGTTCCTCGCCAAGTTGTGCCTGAATTCGGTTTCAGCGCTGCCGAAGTCATGTGACATGAGGCTGGGAGATAAACGAATGGCTTGAGATGACCTGACCTCGTGCAAGCTGAACTGCAGCTGAAGCAAGCTGGAGCGATTGGCACGTGCCATCTAGCCGGTTTTGATAGTACAGGTACGATGGGTCAAGGCCATGCGTTATCAAAAAGGTCACGTCACGCTACCCGTGGCCTGATTGACGTGGCAATTGGCACCGATGTCCAATACATGTCCGCAGTGGCATGACCGGAGACATCTCTCCATCAGCACGACCCGGGGAAGAACAATTTCCCAGCGCCCCGACAAGAACAATTTCCCGAGTGGAACGACCATACAAATATCTGACAGTGCATCGTGCCATTGCCCAGCCTCATGACGGCGGAAACATTTCTCTCCGACACGAAGGAAGACATTTTCCTAGCAGCACGGAATTTTCCCAGCGGCACAGCGGCGGCGACAGTTCTTCAGTGACACGAAAGTGACGAAATTTCCCCCACTACCACCACGGCGCAGGAAGTTGGCCCAGTGGCACGACCGCGGTGACATTTCCCCGTTACCACCACGGCGGAGGAAATTCCGCAATGACACGACGGTGGAGACAATTATCTATGACCACGACGACCGACGACCCAGCGACACGACGTCGGCGACATTTAGCCGGCGGCACGACACGCCGACAATTACGGCGCCGATATGCGTCGGTCACGCGAGACCCGCGGTCGCGTGCCTCTGACGAATCGGCAGGCTGTGCAGCCGCGCAACAGGTCAGTCCCTGGCCATCGGCGCGGGCACACGCGACCCGGCCGGGCGTCATCACCACTCCGGAGACTCACACGCACTCGGCTGGCCGAGCCGGCCGACCGCGGCGGTCCCATCGTGCGCCGACACCCCCCCGACACACGCACCCGGCTGGCCGAGCCGGCCGACCACGGCGGTCCCATCGTGCGCCGACAACCGCCCCCGACACATGCACTCGGCTGACCAAGCCGGCCGACCACGGCGGTCCCATCGTGAGCCGACAACCCCCCCGACACACGCACCCGGCTGGCCGAACCGGTCGACCGCGGAGATCTCGTCGTGTGCTGCCCTGTATCATCCTCACTGACGATATCTCGTGCACTTGCAATGCAATGCAATCCAAATTTGGATCAGACGACTGCTCTTCACAGCTGATGGATTTCACTCCACGACTGATACTTGCGATAGCAAGCACCTTAAATTTCCATCACACTGTGCATGCATATTTAAACTCATTGGACTAGTGATGGCGACGAGTGTTATATATGTGTTAACGCTATAACATGGACACAATGCAAACAGGTGCAAACAATGGTGAATACACCAGCATTCACACACTCGCGCAGTCACACACACACACACATACGTGCAGGAACAGTTCAAATACCCGTACACGCACAACAATGCTTGACATTTGACATATGACATTTGAAGATCGGCCGGATTAGTTTGGCCTTGGGCTACTAGTTTGGCAGCCGCAGGTGCTTGGCAACCGCCAGCAGTACTCACCCGCCACGTAAGGAGACGCCAGATGTACATGTTGGTATAGATGCCGAATGAGATGATGAAGATGAAGAGAATGATCGACCATGGCTTTAGAATACGGCGTAACACGTGAGCCACCTGCGGACACGGTGACCCAGTCGCAGCCGGTCAGGTATTGGCGCCGGTCACCCGCCGGTCCACAGCACACATGGGACATCATGTGCGCTAGTTTGTTTGTTTATTGGTTGGTTCACGACACACTTTATGCACATTCACGGCTAATAGCGCCGCCCACACTGTTTCGCCGGTGGGCCGCGGGATTGGGAAATGTCCTGAGTGGCGCTTGAGTCGAACCCGGAACCTTTGGTACCCATAGCCCGACACCTTAACCACTCGGCCATCCCCGCCCCCATGTGCACTCGTACTTGCGATCGATAGCACAAACACAACAGCAAAGCAGGATAAAATGCGGGACAAATCAAAGCAGCACCAAAATCTCCCGACACAATCTGCAGTAATGCCATTCTCAACTTCCGTGCCAGCATACGGTCTAACACGGTCCAACTGTCCAACTGCATACGGTCCAACTGATTCACAAAACCTGACCACGGACACGAGTGGGACATTCGTGTCAGTATTGCCGGTGTGCCGTAGCTAATTCTCGTCACGATCGTATTCGGGCAGTTCTCCAGGCATCACCAAACTATTTTCACTTGTTGAGTCATTGAGGAAGACTGCTGCCGTGAAGACCGTACATAGCCATCCACGAATGGCATCGAACGTATATGAGCCAATCCGAGTTCCCATTCGAAATAAATGGCTACCTGGCGGTGCCTTCGGACGTAGGTGAGTTGCTTTGCCCGACAATTTATCATATAAAACGGAGACCCAGGGGTATAGCTGACGTAGATGAGCCGTTTGGCAAAACACCATACTAACCTCACACACAGCCCTGCACGAAAGTATGCTGCTACTAACGCACTGCTAGCAACCTAAAGGCGACAGCCGGCGTCATAGACGGTGTGGATAATTACCTCCTTGTCCGCACGGTAAAAACTCGTCGGTGCTCTTCGACAAGAGTAGGGTAATGCCGGCACCCTGGAAAACTAACTTTCTCGTCAACCCTCCCCCACCCAAACTACAAACTATCTTGCGGAGTAAAGCAAACTAAAACACTCAAAATCCAGGAGATCCCCGTCCAGCCCCCACCTTCAGCACCCTAACATTACATATACTATAACGTAAGACTACCTTGACGTAAATGTATACTTGCCTTAGACTTGCTTGCAAAGCCCACTTGCTTTAAGGGCGGCACAAATGGCCTCCATGGTCCGGCACACCTCTACTCACTCTCTCATACTCACTCTCCCTCCCCCATCAAGGTCGAAGGGAATGAAAGTGGTGAACATAGTGAAAGTAGAACAACTGCAGGGAGCCAGCAAACATCACGCACGTGCAATGCATGACCTCTGCGCCGCAATCACGGCTGGGAAGCAGCCTTGGACTGGTCTTGGATGCGGAGTCATGCTGATTCTACGTCTGGTGCCGAGTGGGTATCAGTTGGCAACTATCTCGTAACTACACTGACATTTTGTCGAAAAAGGTCGTGAGGCTCGACTGTTTTCAGTTCGCAGCCATTAAAAAACTAACATCACCCGGTTTACTTGAGCAGCGACACCTACGAATATGATCCGCTTAAGAAAGCTTCCGAAAACACAATCAGCTCTTCGGCTGTCTGGTATGTCAAAAGTCCGTTTACAACAACAATATCTTCATCAGTTTATCTGATAGCATCGCATTCGGAATCTTCGCTTCTCATGTGGACGAGGTAGTTGGTTGGGCGGCGGTCGTGGCCGCTGTTTTGACCTGTTGCTGGGACAATCTTTCCAGCAACAGCGAACTGACCTCGCACCTTGCAGCTCGACCCTGTGTGCATCGGAAGCCGAGCCGCGACTCACCTTAGGCAGGAACCGGTTGATGAGAAGCCCGATTCCGCAGGGCACGATCAGGGCCAACAGTATGATGAAAATGTTCCGATAGGGAATCACCAGCTTCGAGTTGGCGGCGATGAAGGGACCCACGCCGTACACCCAGGCTGGCACCGCGGCTGCAACGGACGGCGGGCGGCTCAGGCGCGGGTACCACCAGAAACCAACATCTCCACAGGAGTCTCACACTCGTCACAGACGTCGTCAGGTCACGTCGTCAGGTCACGACGTCAGGACACACGTCAGGTCACGACGTCAGGTCACACGCCAGGCCACGTCAGGTCACGACGTCAGGTCACGACGTCAGGTCACGTCAGGCCATGACGGCGACTATGCGGAGGTTTCGCTGGGCCTCGCGTTGCGCCGAACGGAAGTGGGACATTCCAGTTATGACACAGGGGCTACAGGAGTCGAGAAAAGCCAGCTGATGCCAGTGTTGTAATCCACAGACCCCGTCAGAGCGCTGAGCATATACAAGACTGAACATCGACAGGAAACATCACGTGGACAACACAAATTTACAGTAGTATACTGTGTACGTCAGCGCCGGTACCACGCGGCCAGAGGAAGCACATTCAGAATACGAGAAACAAGTAATAACAAGAGCGTGGAACATAGACTGGGAGAAACAAACATTAGCAAGAGCGATGAACACGGACTGGGAAAACACAACCATTCACCATAGCGAGAAACAGGCCGGGAGATATCGTCACCGCAAGAGCGCGTAAATACAAACAAGAGGAAACAATCACGGGTGACACAAACCAGTAAATCACAAGCAGGGACCGGAATAAAAATTCTGTTCGAATTAGATATTTCCCAAGTATGTACCAAGCACGACAGTGAAATTATATTATCCGAGGAACTGAGACCGAGACGGAGAGTGTGTGAGAAAGAGAGACAGAGACAGAGACAGAGACAGAGACAGAGACAGAGACAGAGACAGAGACAGAGACAGAGACAGAGACAGAGACAGAGACAGAGACAGAGACAGAGACAGAGACAGAGACAGAGACAGAGACAGAGACAGAGACAGAGACAGAGACAGAGACAGAGACAGAGACAGAGACAGAGACAGAGACAGAGACAGAGACAGAGACAGAGACAGAGACAGAGACAGAGACAGAGACAGAGACAGAGACAGAGAGAGAGAGAGAGAGAGAGAGAGAGAGAGAGAGAGAGAGAGAGAGAGAGAGAGAGAGAGAGAGAGAGAGAGAGAGAGAGAGAGAGAGAGAGAGAGAGAGAGAGAGAGAGAGAGAGAGAGAGAGAGAGAGAGAGAGAGAGAGAGAGAGAGAGAGAGAGAGAGAGAGAGAGAGAGAGAGAGAGAGAGAGAGAGAGAGAGAGAGAGAGAGAGAGAGAGAGAGAGAGAGCAAACACGGATTCAAATGAACACACACGGCCAAACATGAATCGAGAACAAGCTAAACGGCAACACGACAGTACGAGCATCGGCTAACGGCATCGGCACATAAGGCGATGGAGCGTCGAAAGGCACTGCTCTTCTCTCTCCAGAGACGCGCACACCAATGGCGCCAATATACATGATCGTGATTTACCACGGCATGCGATGTTCAACTCAATGGCACCCACTACGGCACGCTGTGGGCAAATTGAGCTGTTCGGACGTCCACCGGAGGGCGGGGACCAGTTATTGCAGAGCGACGCCATTACGTGCACGGAACAGGTACATGCATAAACCAGCAACAGTCACTCGCGATCGCGGAAATTGTCATCAATTTTTAATGGGTCATAGCGATTAATCGCATGCTTAAACTAAGTACCTGAAGGCCGACAGTCATTCCAAACTGGAGTCGCATACATTTCTCCCCCAATCTACGGCAAATAAGCGCACGAAATGAAGGCCGGCTGGCACGCGTCTGTAATTCCAGCTGCATACAGCAATAGCGTGACTCGACTCTTTGCCCTGATAATTCGCCAGCCGGAATATCCGGAGCATATCTCAATAGGTCTGGCGGATAACCTCAAGACGAACGGAGAAAACGCAGCGATTCCTGGAGCTCAAGAAATGTAGATGACCGGTGCAAAACTAATATGAACTACCCTGAACTGGACCACCAGCAAGAGCGTTCAATATTGAATACTCGTCCTCCAACGGAACGCGAGACGTACGTAGCATAGAAATAACAGCCCGTATAAACAGAAGAAACAAACAATTGATACGCCCGATGGTAAATTGATAGCACTGACAACCTTGGGATGACAGAAAGACAACATGGATGAAGCAACGTTTTATTTCAATGACTCGGCTGCTCATTGGCCACTTCATCCACTAATCGTACTAATCATTTAGAGCAGCTGAACATGACCCTGGTATAGCTAGCATACGGCAACACAAGACAATGCTTCTCGCCTCCTGTTCTTGGCACGGTCACAAATAAAAGCACTTGGAACCGACGTCGCTCGTCTGTGTGCCGCAACGGCAGCACACACCACCACCAAGTCACCGACAGGTCACCACCAGCACCAACTCACCGACAGGTCACCACCACCACCAACTCACCGACAGGTCACCACTATCACCAACTCACCGACAGGTCACCACCATCACCAACTCACCGACAGGTCACCACCATCACCAACTCACCGACAGGTCACCACCATCACCAACTCACCGACAGGTCACCACTATCACCAACTCACCGACAGGTCACCACTATCACCAACTCACCGACAGGTCACCACCATCACCAACTCACCGACAGGTCACCACCACCACCACCAACTCACCGACAGGTCACAACCATCACCAACTCACCGACAGGTCACCACCATCACCAACTCACCGACAGGTCACCACCATCACCAACTCACCGACAGGTCACCACCATCACCAACTCACCGACAGGTCACCATCATCACCAACTCACCGACAGGCCACCACTACCACCAACTCACCGACAGGTCACCACCATCACCAACTCAACGACAGTATATCACCACCAACTCACCGACAGTATATCACCACCAACTCACCGACAGGAAGCACAACTATCAACTCACTGACAACACACCATCACCTACTCACCGAACGCGGCCAGCGAGCTGACGAACGTCATCGTCACCGACAGGTTGATGTTGCCGCCGAGCAGGTAGGTCCAGATGTTGGACGCGCCGCCGCCCGGGCTACAGCCGGTCAGGAACAAGCCGAGCTGGATGCCCGGGTTGGAGGAGAACGCCATCGCCAGCCCGAACCCGGCCTGCACGCACACCGTCGGTGTGTCAGTGTCGGCGGTGTCGCGTCTGTCATGACACCCCAAATGTCACGTGAGCAAAGTAAATAGCATTCTTGCCACCGAGTGTCGCTAGCGTTCTTATCCATTCACATCGTCGGATATTTTCACGATATTGCGTGTTTTGTTGTCTCCGTCTGAAATCCTCCTCACATGAAAACTCCATTTGCCGACTCCGCGTGCACGACAGTGTGTTTCTTTATCTCCACACTCCGCAACTGGGTCAGATGACGTTCCGTTGACGACGTCACCGACTGCCAGGAGAGAGGGTGATGACCAATGGCCCCCTCCGCCGCCAGGCAATGCGGCGTTGCCAGTCTCTCACGCCGACTGCCGCGAGTGGACTCGGCAGTCCTGCCAGCTGAGGGGCTCGAACCCAAGATATCGTGATTTCGACGCACAGCCAGCTGAGCTAGCGCGACACCACCATCGGTTCCCTGCGCGGGTGCAGGACATGAACCAGCGCTCTCGAGGTGCACTCGCCTATGTGTAGACCTGTCCATGTGGTAAGAGGATGCGACTAAACAGGCACGGAGCAGAGGATCCAGGAATTTTTATGAGGGCACTCGTCTGGGGGGCGCCATTTCCACGAAGGCGCGCCCGTGCGGAAGTTCCCGGAGGAATGCATTCCATTGGAAATTCGTTGGGTGGGTGCACTCGGACATACTGCAGCATACTGAAGGGTTGTCTTCTCGCAGGGGGAGCCTATTCCTCTGAGAGGTGCCCTTTGCTGAAAAAAAGCGTTGAGCAAGAAGGGGAGGGTGTACTTGAACCGTTCCGGAGGGCCTTTCCCCGGTCAGAGGGACGCAACTTTTCCGTGAGAGGATACATCCCCCGCCCCCGATTTCCCCGCTGTATCCGCGTCTGGTACCCAGAAACCGGGCCGGTCTGCTGTGGCGTCAGCCTACACAATAGCACCTGCCCGGGCCGGCCTGGGACGCGACCGACCGTGCATGGGTGCCCGCACGGTCGGTCCGCTCATCCAGGAGTTCAAGACTTCCTGAAATCTCGGACAGCTGCCGCCTCGACCATGTTTGAAAAACGCCGCACTCAACCACCCAGTTAGGCCAGAGGATGTTAGCCCTCGACCTACCCGTCCGCAATTTGGCCACATAGTTTTGTGGGCTCAAACCCAACGCCAGTCTAACCATAGGATCCGCCAGCTTTGACGTGGGCTTGACGCATTAATCGACATCGGATGACATGTGTGTACTGTGAAGACCGGATGCCCGACCTCCGAAGATCCAGAGTGGTCGACAGGATGGCGTGCGCATAGACGTAGGAAGAACGGAAACGCACTGTGCTACCCGCGGAAAACAATGAACATCAGCTTCCGCTCAGATATAGTTTGCACACGAGCTGCCGGTGAACTGACAATAGTGCCACAACGGTAAGGAAGGGCGTGCGGCAATTTACATTGCTCCCATCAGCTATTGACTGACAAGTGGTGTGGGTATCGGTCTAATAACAGAACATACTTTTAGTTTTCTTACCTGGCTCACGATCTATATACAGACATCACTCCAACATGGCCTTGATGAAATTAATAAATATGGTGAAGTATGGGCTATCATACTTAACGCTTCACAAACAATTCAGCAAACACATTCGTTCAAGACAAATATGCATATTCCCAGACTTAAGATCGTGGACGAAGAAATTTCGGTTCACGTATCATTAGCATCTAGGAATAAACTTATTACCCCATCTTAAATTTCGTTGACAAAAACAATATTAGGAACAGTCAACACAGTCTTAAGACCAATATACCCGATAGCACCATACATTCTGAGGTTCATTCTTGACGAAATATATGTGGGTTGCATAAGACCCCTTTCTTGATTTAGGCGACGCTGTCTAATATAGACTAAAAATATCAACCGACTCCCTCAGCCGATCAAGACCGAGCTGTTCCATTAGTTACAGGTACTTCACGAAAAATATCAACTAATCAGCTAAGACAAGAGTTGGAGTGGGATCCACCAGCGAAGAAGGAAAATACATAAGCTCACGGTATTCCATGCGCTCCAAAACATACATTTTAATATACCAAATTGCATTTGGAGTTCCAACCAGTGGGGCAGGCGGGACTTCGCTGTGATATGGCAGGGCCTCAAGGACGCACGCTATGATGGGGGGGGCCTCACAGACGCACGCTATGATACGGCAAGGTCTCAAGGACACACGCGTTCCTGTGTTGATCGTGTTCCAGTCGGAGTCGGAAAACTCAAATGGAAAAAGCCCAGTTTTACCGTTAAGAGAAGTGGGGTTAACTTCATACTCGCGATCACTTCTGGTTACGGGAACAGTCACAACGACCAACACTTCAAGGTATTGCTACGAAGAGCAAAAATACAAAGACATTAGTGAGCCAAATAGGCACTGAAAAATAAATAGCTTGTGTAATTAAAAATCAGCGCGAAGGAACGAAACTTTCTGAGAATGCTCAAATGCTTCCTCAGAATTGCACATAAACCATAAAGATTAAAAATGAGCTCGGATTGACGAATTCATCTAGAAATAATTCCAGATTTTGTTTCTTCGACCGCAAGACGCACGATCTCCTTTCGCAAAAACGGAAACATGTTCATTTCCCATCAAAGGGCTGTCGATCGACCCGATAGCGCGGCAGATATCAATATCTTATCCGAGCTTCCATTACCCTGTCGGCACGCACGGTCGCACGTCACGGGCCTCCACTCGAACTCAAGGTTTTCCTCCCGAAAGCCGATAACGACCGTTTGTCATGGCGGACTGCGGGCTTGCTCCCACGAAGTCTGGCGTCGCCAAAAAAACACCATTGTTGCGACACGATATCAGCATGCGGAGAAATAATGCCCCAGCAGCTCTGTTTTGCTTCGGGGAAGGGGAGAATATAGGGCCGTTTACCATTCTAGGAAGTAAATTGTTTTCGACTGTTTTGCACATTTCCTTGCCGTGGTTTCCTCTTCCCGTCCAGCAATTATATTACCACGGATGAAATATTTTGCTTCTGTGTGGCATCAGCAAGTTAAAACCATGGCCTACAAAGATTGATAAACTAAATTTGGGCTACCTAGCGACAACAATTTCCAAAAACTGCAGAGTTCGCGACGTCGCACGGCTTTGCCCAGTGGTGTATTTTCCAAAAAAATTTGCTGAGCGCACATTGCATCTTTGTCCGCGGCGACATCTATACTCAAACACCCACGTTCTAAATTGCACATTGATTTGGGCGACTTCACACTGTTATATTAAGACGAGCAAATACCGTTTTTTAAGGTTCAGAAGTCAAAGGTAAAGCAGTCCCCGAAAGAGCAGCGACAAAGGAACACGTTGCGAAATCTGCACAGCAATAAGATAAAGGTAAAGACGATGTATTGGTTTCGGGCGATTAGACGTATTTTCTATCGCTAATGGCACGCTTTCGCTGCCTATTATAAATAAGGAAGATGCAAAATACAACAGGGAACACAATATGGGCTTTATGGGTGCACACATCATGTTTGGGATTTAACGGAATAGGCTTGCAGGTGCACGTGTGCCAATGAACGACACAACGCTAGACTTCTGGCTTTATCCACTTTGTCAAAAAGTGACTCTGCTTCCCGTGGTGACTTACTAAAAAAAAGCATCACCTCTTCCAAAACAACGCCCGGAATTGCTGAAATGACGCTGGCGTGGGCCACTTGCGCGGCGCTCGTGCGGTCACATGAGTGGCGCTAGTGCGGTCATCTGGGTGACGCTGGTGCGGCCATCTGGCTGACGCTGGTGCGGTCACATGGGTGACCCTGGTGCGGTCACATGAGTGACGCTGGTGCGGTCACATGAGTGGCGCTAGTGCGGTCATCTGTGTGACGCTGGTGCGGTCATCTGTGTGACGCTAGTGCGGTCACCTGGGTGACGCTGGTGCGGTCACCTGGGTGACGCTGGTGCGGTCACCTGGGTGACGCTGGTGCGGTCACCTGAGTGACGCTGGTGCGGTCACCTGGGTGACGCTAGTGCGGTCATCTGTGTGACGCTAGTGCGGTCATCTGTGTGACGCTGGTGCGGTCACCTGGGTGACGCTGGTGCGGTCACATGAGTGGCGCTGGTGCGGTCACATGAGTGGCGCTAGTGCGGTCACCTGGGCAACGCTAGTGCGGTCACCTGGGTGACGCTGGTGCGGTCACCTGGGTGACGCTCACGGCGGTCGGCTGTGTTGCAGTCACGGTTGAAGCGGTCACGACTATCGCTGTCGTTCAGGGACGTAGAGAAGCTGTTTACCGGCGAGGTCTGACCCCGCCGCCCAACTCAGCCTTCAGCCGCTGACCTCGGCGTGATTGCAAGAACGCGCTACCAGCCGAAGCCGAACCGCACTCGACTGTACCGTGGGCGGCGCCAAGTGTCTCACGGTGCCCAAACGCTAACAAGTGTAAATCCGACCGCCGAATAATCTCCTAATAGTGCGCGCACACATACGCTTCCGACATCCTGCTTTCCTTAGAAATCGTCAATCTCTGACCACCCGATGGCGATACGAGCGTCTTGAACTAATAAAATCATGAGAATACAATCACAGCCGAGCTACGCACACGCTCGCTCGCACGTTCCCACGCAGACTACAGCACTGAAGCAGGCGCGCTGCAAACAGCTCGGTTGAGCTGCGTGCGTGACCGTCCTGTACACACCCAGGGTGTATACCCCTCGGGCGATCTCTGCTCTTCAGCTGTCGAATGTCCTCCGCCATTGGACATCGAGCCAACGTTATCCGCACGGGGCGCTACTGGAGGCGCTGCAGGAGCGTGAGTAAGGGGAAGGCCGTGCTACTCTGGTGTTGCAAGCACAGGATCTGACATCATGCCGTTGTCGATAGGAAACTTGTGCACCGCAAATATCCACTCTCGTTGGCTTGTGGGAACGTCGTCGGCGGGCGCGACAGAGTTCCCGGATGTGACGCAACATAGCGTGCCGCACAACGGCTGGAACGGCCACCAAAGCACATTTGTGTAAATTGAGAATGCGAGTGCTTCATGGTGTATATTGTTATGGGTTTGGTACACAACGAAACTTACACAAGTCTGGTTCTGATTGAAACAAGCATTAATAGAAAAGTTACTACGAAGTGTTTCAAACGCGTGACGGTCTCCTCTGGATGATCACCTGAGCTTTTTCCCATTTTGCGCAGCAGTAGACACGTTACCGCTAGGAACTTCGCCCTCACTCGTAAAGTTTTGCATTCACATTAAGGTTTTTACGACGCTAGGCTCCTGTATCCGATCTAGCCACAGCAGTTTTTACCACAGCTGACACGATTTCACGAAACCCAACTGGTGTCCGGTTTGTTGGCGCCCTTTCAAAGCTCCTGGGGGTCACGATCGGGTCGGAGCGTGCTCGCGCAACTGCCGGGTTGTTGCCCGACCCAGGTGCGCCGCTGACGTAACAGCACAGCGGCCCGGCAGCACAGCGGTGCAGCGGTGCACCGGCAGACTGTGGCGTCACCAGCAGCCCCGGCGGCACGCTGCTGACAGTGCACAATCGTGCACTGACTGTTACACAACCGAGCCGGGCCGGGCCGGGCCGGGCGGAGCTGAGCCAGGCCGGGCCGGCGTGAGAAAGCGAGCTAGCAAGAGATAGAACAGCATGAGGAAAGGCTGACGGAGAGGGACAGACAGACAGAAAGGGAGCTTCGGGCGTAGGAGAGTGCAACTGTTGCGCGTTTCCGGAACAAAGTCAGACCGGGGAAGGCGACGGACCCCCACCCCACCCCCTCCTCGGTCCTGGCGAGACGCTGGGTGAACGGAGTCGTGTCACGTGGGATCGTCATCAGCTCAGTAGCAGACGTCGACCTTGAACAGTTGACCAGGCCGTGATGGAGCTGCTGCGAGAGGCCAGACCAACTCTGCACAAGGCTTTACCGAATGATTGCCACGCCATGCAGACACCACCACGGCCGGATTACGATCGGGTCAAGTGCGCCCCTCTACCTGGGTTGGCACCCCTACACTGGAGATATCGCTGTTACCCCTTTAACTGGCACCACTTGCACCCTCGAAAGTTTGACTGCACCTCCACCAACTCCATCCCGGGGAGGGGTAAGAGTGCCGCGCCGACCAATGCGAAAAGGCGCCCTCTTAGGTTGAAAAGTGGCACTCTTGCCACGAGTGGTGCACCTGCAGAGATATTCTGGCACCATTTGAGGAAGTGTCCCTTCGGTTTAAAATTCCTGCATTAGCCCCGGTACACTACAAAGCGCTCCATACCTGCAGATCCTGCGCCAATACGTACGTCACCTATATCCTGGGAGGTTAGTAGACGGAACGGCGGATCGAAGCAGCAGTCATATCAGCACTAAAATAGCCCTACATGGTCAGGGAACCCGATTGATACTGAGCTTATAATGGCTGTGGGACTAAATGAGACTGGGCTTACGCAAAATGGATGCAACCAAGGGCAGATACAGGGACCACTGTGGCATGCCCCTGCCACATGGGAAGGTGGCGACCCTCGGGCCGAAAAAGGCGTCCTTTAAGAAAGGCTCGAGTGCACCCGATCTCAGCAAATTTTGTCACCGAAAGCGCCCGCCACTTGGCAGTGACGCCCCTCCGAGCAAACGGCGCCCCACCACACGAGTGTCCTTCCGCCACGAAAATTCCTGGATCCGGCCCTGGCTCCGACTGGCATAGAAAGTCATGGGACGGGTTAGACAGATTGAGTTTGAGATCAGGCCTCCAGAATCTGTGTGCGGAACGTTACGCAATGCCCAGCACGTGAAAGGGGAGGACAAGTGCTGCACCGACCGAGACCTCATGGGCGACGAGAAAATGCATGAGGAACACAAATCTGATCAGTGCATGTCGGCGACCTTGGCGAGCACTCGTGTCGCGTCACTATCGGGATATCCTTAGACATCTGGTGCTATATAAGTGTGCGTTGGTTGAGATCTACCAACCTATGGGTGCTCTACATGTACCACCAATGCACTTTTGTATCTGACTTACACGACACAGCGACGTTCATACCTAGTTTGATTGTCACGAAAAATTCTTAGTCGACTCTTTCTGCCTATGACGAGCAGAAACACCGACTGTACGCTGGTCATGTGACGCTCAATCCACAATCAGAGGGTACAGATCAGGTCAATGGAACGGAAAGATCTGAGACGAACAGAATGGAGATGATTGGGGCCGAGGAGTGGGAAGGGAGTCGGCATCAATGGCCACAGAACCAAGATGGCCGATGCGCCCGGGGCACTGGTACGGGCGGGTTCCAACTCTTGTGGGTCCACGCACGTTCGCTGACCCCCCCCCCCCCTCCAGCGTAAGTCCAGGTCGCAAACTTGGACCGAATACTGGGCCGTTCACCGCGACGTTCTGTCTTTATCGTTGCAGCAGCGAAGCTGTGCTCGGTACCCAGCCGGGATTTACCACAGCTCACCGGGACCGAACCAGGTAACAACGGCCCGACAAGTCTGCTGCACAGCGCTGTGGCGATTGGACCTGCGACAAAACCTGGCTCGGCCGCGTCACCCTATTCAATGGTGATTCGAGGGGTGGTGACCTTGGCTGCTATAGTCAAGGTCACCAAACCTGCAACAGTCTGGCTGCTATAGCCAGACAGTTGCACAACGCAGAGCTTCCGGAGGGCACGGAAACATCACCAGTTCCGGGCATGTCCGGAATACAGCTGTGCAGCAAGTTCGCAGCGTTCGCAGCCAACTGGTTTCACTGCCACACATTTGCTCTGCACTGTTCTGATATGAACTGAACTTTTGGTCGTGTATGAAGTTTTTGGGCTTAGGGGCGCCTCAACTGCTACTGGTTGCGTAGCTGCGTGAAGTTCTTAAAATTGCAGGCGCGCCATCCGCATAGCGTGCACAACGCGAACAGTGGATGGCTGCCCGCGATAACAGACGGACGCGGTGCCACATGGCCGCCCCTGTGCTGTGTTCTGGCCGCCGACAGTTGAGCATCGCGCGGCCCGGCACTGCACGTCTGGACAACACCGGACCACCACGTGCCGCGTCTGGTCAGCGTGACACGTCGTCCACCCCACCGCCAAACAACACGCCGCCGACCGCTCCGCCCGCGCGCCGGCCACGCGTGTCAGGCCGTCACCGTGCGGCGTGACGGGCCGTCACAGTGCGGCGTGACGGGCCGTCACAGTGCGGCGTGACGGGCCGTCACAGTGCGGCGTGACGGGCCGTCACAGTGCGGCGTGACGGGCCGTCACCGTGTCGGTCGGCCTCGGGCGTCGATGGCCGGTCTGCGGCGCGCCGCCGCGCCGCCATCAATGCCACCATCGGCGCCGTCGGCCGTCCCCGGGGCCCGCCACACGACAGCGCACTCCCGGCTAATCAGATCGCCGGCCGGCCGACGCGGCCGTCCGGTCCGTCCGCACCTCGGGGACGGGCCGCCGTCCGGTCCCCGGCACGTGCTCCCCGGCCGTCCGGTCCGTCCGCACCTCGGGGACGGGCCGCCGTCCAGACCCCGGTCCCCGGCACGTGCGCCCCGGCCGTCCGGTCCGTCCACACCTCGGGGACGGGCCGCCGTCCGGACCCCGGTCCCCGGCTCGTGCACCCCGGCCGTCCGGTCCGTCCGCACCTCGGGGACGGGCCGCCGTCCAGACCCCGGTCCCCGGCTCGTGCACCCCGGCCGTCCGGTCCGTCCGCACCTCGGGGACGGGCCGCCGTCCAGACCCCGGTCCCCGGCTCGTGCACCCCGGCCGTCCGGTCCGTCCGCACCTCGGGGACGGGCCGCCGTCCAGACCCCGGTCCCCGTCTCGTGCGCCCCGGCCGTCCGGTCTGTCCGCACCTCGGGGACGGGCCGCCGTCCAGACCCCGGTCCCCGTCTCGTGCGCCCCGGCCACCCTGACCAGCATAACAAGGCGGGAACACACGCCGTCCACACCGGGCTGCTGGTCCGGTGTCGGCGGGAGCGCTCGGCAGTTCGCCGACAGAACTGTCGAGAACTGGACTGTGTGCCCGCCGGCTGTTCGGTGACGGCTCCGGCGAGTCCGTCCGACCGGCGGCAGCTCACAACGGGCCGCATAGTGCCGACGGTGTGCACAGTCGGCTGAATGCAGCTGCCGCGCCTCGCCTGCTCGGCCCAACCAGCTGCTGCCGACCGGCCACCACTCTGGGAATTCCTGGCCGCCATCGCCGCGCGGTCAGGTACCCGCCCGCCAAGGTCACCCGAGAAGGAGAGGTCACTCCAGGCACGCGCCGCAGACCTCGTACGGAAATTCCAGTCTGCTATGTCTTCGTGCTGGGCACTGGTTCCGTGCGGTTCTAACAAAGCGGATACACAAACCTGGCCATCAGCACATATTTGTTTCCGAACCGCATCTCCATGAAATGCCTGCACAAAAACGTGCTTGCAACTATTCTGACTTAGCAAAATATCGTTTCACCGCAAGCAAAATTATCCGGCCAAGTATATTTGTGCGGACGTCCGTCTGTACATCCAGCTTACATACATTATTTGGTGCATTCTGTAGTGAAACACTGGCATTACGATCTTTTCTTGTCGATGAACATAGATGCAGGTTGTGCGTTTCTGTACCTGTTCAAGCCAGTATTTTCCGTCACTAGTTACACTTGCACTACAAATTATGCAACGTGCCAGGGAATGAACTTTACGAACGTACTGCCACGCCCGTCAACATGCATATTAACAGTGCGCGGTGCCGTTCGTCCCCGATCACGCCGCAATCCGTCTCAAAACCTGGCACGGCTGGATTGATGCTTTGGAATCACGAATGCCGAAAGGAAACTGTCGCACCCATCAAAATCGGAGTGGATAATTTGCACTCCGTTTTAACATGAGAAACCCATTTACCTCATGCACAACACCCCTCATGCACAACACATATTGTTGTGCATGAGTTTTACCTTGCATCAGAGGGCAAGAAACTTGCAGTCATTGTTAAACAGCAACATTCAAATATCTGGCGAGAAGACCAGATGACAAAGTCCTTGAGAGGGTAATGTCCCCCATGAAAAAATGGAGGCCACGGTTGTTTGTCTAATCATGCACCCCGGTCTGACTGTCAGCTGCTGCAACTCACACCAGCCCACCGGTGGCTGACCAGTGGCCAACTAGTGACCAACCAATAGCCCACCAATAGCCCACCAATAGCCGACCAGTAGCCGACCAGTAGCCGACCAGTAGCCGACCAGTAGCCGACCAGTGGCCCACCAGTAGCCTACCAGTGGCCAACCAATAGCCCACCAATAGCCCACCAATAGCCGACCAGTAGCCGACCAGTAGCCGACCAGTGGCCGACCAGTGGCCGACCAGTGTCCGATCAGTGGCTGATCAGTGGCCGACCAGTGGCGATCAACGTCCTGGACTACCAATCGATTATAGATACGTGGTGCGGATGGATATGAGGTACGGTATGCATGCATATGCAGATCCAATGCCAGCTCATAAGTCCAATATTAGGTCATGAATGCCAATATATAGATACAATGTTGAGGAAAAGCCATTCTTGGCTTGTTTGGCCGCCATTTATCGCCGATGAAACATCTCAATTCGTCCCTAGTTCACAAAGCACAGCATGCGGGATATATCATACATTGCTACGCATTCACTCCTCAACTCTGACCCACGACGCAATGCCCAAGTTTCCAAAGTTTCGCTAGTTTTGGAACTAAGTGCGATCGCCGGTTCCAGAGCGGCGTTTGAACCTCACACGCTGGCATGTAGCTCAGCATGAGGCGTGAGGCCTGGATGAAAATCGTGGAAGACTATTCCAGCACTTGTATCACGCAGTATCACTCCGAATAACTGTCGGTTGCTAGCCGCTTCATACACAGAGAATGTTGCACAACTTTTGATTGGTTTCCTTAGCAGAACAGGACACTGGCTATTGCAGGCTCAAACGTTGGGTTATCACGGTTGAAATACTTTCATTCGACAGTACTGTCGAAGGCATTTCTTAACCGCAAAATAACACGAGTGTAGGATCTTAGTTGTAAAGGTTCCAGTAATGGACAATCATGAAGGGGCGGCGAAGCTGAATTGTTTGCCGCTTGCTCTAAGCGGGCTAAGCCTACCGGAATACATTCATTTCAGCCGCTACTGTCAATCCTACTGTCCACATTCACGAAATGTCATCCTATGCTGTTCATGATATTGTTAGTGTAACACAATTAACAAATTTAAAACCATACTACAATGTTGTTACTACAATGATCATGTTATTCATCCCCAAACCATACCCATGTTCTTCGAAGAAAACATGACCAATTCATTACAAATTGAAAGCACAATGATCTGTGGAAAATCCGTATTAAGTCGCATTCATGAGAGGACTTGTCAAATGGTTTTGCAACACCGTGAATTAGAAGAACATTTGTTGAGGGACATAGCAATGGAAACCCAAGAAATATATCACTGTTGGTCCCTTTGCATGCATCATTTTATGCATTTTATATTCTGGAAGGATAGTTAGGTTGATTGTTTGTATTGGTTGGTTCACGACACACTTATCACATTCACGCTAAAATAGACCACTGTTATTTGGCCACCCGCCCCATAGTTAGGTTGAATCTTCAAAACACACACAATAACATATATCAGTTATTTGGACTTCAGGGAGAATCGACCATATTGATCATATAGCTACAACACAATATAGGGGAAATGCATCCAAACATCCACACGCCACCTACCATATGCAGACGCTCAACAGTCGTCGGCTAGGTAGCTGGTTCAAAATCGTGATGCGGGTTGCCATGGAGGGTACCGGCATAACTGGCGAGGGTTATCGTGACGTCGGCAACTGTTAGCCCGAACGCCAGTACTAACCTCGCTTGGTGCTGGACAACAGGGATCTGCTTAGCTGTCAGCCGGTGCATTACGCTACAGGTTAGTTCACCTTCGCTTCGGACCACTCCACCCCCGCTGTTGGTCAGTTCACCCCAGATGTGGGCCAGTCGACCCCTGATGTGGGCCACTCGACCCCAGATGTGGGCTAGTCCATTCTGACCAGGGACTAGTCCACCGAGACTGCGGACCAGTTCACCCCGCTTCGGACCAGTCCACCCCGCTTTGGACCAGTCCACCCCAGATGTGGGCCAGTCCGCCCCAGGTGTGGGCCAGTCCACCCCAGACGTGGGCCAGTCCAGCCCAGACGTGGGCCAGTCCAGCCCAGATGTGGGCTAGTCCACCCCAGATGTGGGCCAGTCCAGCCCAGATATGGGCCAGTCCACCCCAGACTTGGGTTAGTGCAGCTTGGTTGCGAGTCAGTCCACTCCGGATCAGTGATAAATTTATCGTGAAATAGTCAACATGCCGCTTCTTGAACACTCAATCGACATCCCTCCCAAAGAAGCATGGACATCGTGCTTCTTGGTATGTGCTTATGAAGTTATCATGCCTGATTTACAACGGTATGTCGCTTAGAAGTATTATGCTTATTCTCACCATTTTGGATCGTGGGACACGAACGCCTTGCAACAAAATTTCAGGCAAAAGGATTGCCTATGATATAATGTCTGTTATGCTACACCAGTTGATTTAATGGGCATTCCTAAATACTCATGCAATCAAATGGTGTAGCATAAGACATTATACCATAGGCAATCCTTTTACTTGAAATTTTAACTAATTTTAACAAGAAATTTTAACTATGTAGGCGCAAAATAACCAATGTAGTCGACGCGCCCTAAAGTACAAATCCACCACCATGGGTTTTCCTTTGGTCAGTTATTAGGGCTTTATTAGGGTTTTAGGGTACTCCTATCGTCATCGCTCACGTAGGTCTACATTACATATATCGAGACAAACGAAAGAGATACCCTTACAAGTACACTACTGGCTGACAAACAAGCACGAAGGACCCGAAAATACTTTTAACGACATGGGTTTCCATTGCGAATTTCGACACCCTACTGCAATGGTTTCGACATATCACACCCAACGAAAAACCACCATTTTAACGCTGCTCCGTCTGCACCAGTGTTAAAATAATGATTTCTCGTTGGGTGTGAGATGTCGAAACGAGCACAGTAGCACGTCGAAATTTGCCGTAGAAACGATGTTCCTTAACGCAACTAGCAGTCTTTCAAACACAATTTTGAACAGCGCACTTATATGTGCAACTTTTTTCCTTTGTTCTGAAACAAATCATTTAGGTTTAACTATTTTAGCGGTGATACAAAATACCTGTCCTTATTAACTGATATTGTAATATCAGACCACATCGTAGGTAACCCTCTTAACTAGAATGTGATAAGAGATTGCATCACACTCCGCAATGGTAAGCATCAGCATGATACCTATCAACAAGACACTGTTAGAAAATATATATGAAGACCTCATAACGACTCATCACGAGGTACGATGTCGATACTCTGTTGAGAGGGATGTCAATTTAGTGTTCAGAAAGTGGTATAATCCGCCCCATTTCGTGAATAATGTATAACTGGGCTGCACTCACCAGTGGCATGACGATGTACTGCGTGACGACGCCGATCATCGGGCCGACGGGGCGCACCAGCGTGGCCTTGATGACGCCCAGGTCGAGCGTGCAGCCCATGTTGACGTAGGTGAGGCTGACCAGCGCCGCCACCGAGTAGGCGAACACCTTGTCGAGCTGCCGGTCGCTGCGCACCACGCTCACGTCCAGCTGGGCGGGCGGCAGGCGGGCCGACGCCGTCTGCGGCGCCACCACCACGCCCGTGTAGCCCAGGCCGCGGCCCGTCAGGCGCAGCGCCTCGCGCCACGGCGCGCCCGTCGAGTCGACGCGGAACACGATGTGGCGCGGCTCCACGCCCAGCTGGCCCGTCTCGTGCTCCATCGGGTCCACCCGGAACTGGTAGTCGCCCGGCGGCAGGTCGGCGAACTCCACCTCCACAGACGTCGTGTTGCCCTCCATCAGAAGCTCCACCTGCCCGCGGACGGCGGTCGGGTCAGGTCAGGTCCGGGGGGCGGTCGGGTCAGGTCCGAGGGGCGGTCAGGTCAGGTCCGGGGGCGGTCAGGTCAGGTCCGGGGGCGGTCAGGTCAGGTCGGGGCGGTCGGGTCAGGTCCGGGGGCGGTCGGGTCAGGTCCGGGGGCGGTCGGGTCAGGTCCGGGGGCGGTCGGGTCAGGTCCGGGGCGGTCGGGTCAGGTCCGGGGGCGGTCGGGTCAGGTCCGGGGGCGGTCGGGTCAGGTCCGGGGGCGGTCGGGTCAGGTCCGGGGGCGGTCGGGTCAGGTCCGGGGGCGGTCGGGTCAGGTCCGGGGGCGGTCGGGTCAGGTCCGGGGGCGGTCAGGTCAGGTCCGGGGGCGGTCGGGTCAGGTCCGGGGGCGGTCGGGTCAGGTCCGGGGGCGGTCGGGTCAGGTCCGGGGGCGGTCGGGTCAGGTCCGGGGGCGGTCGGGTCAGGTCCGGGGGCGGTCGGGTCAGGTCCGGGGGCGGTCGGGTCAGGTCCGGGGGCGGTCGGGTCAGGTCCGGGGCGGTCGGGTCAGGTCCGGGGGCGGTCGGGCGGGGGCGGTCGGGCAGGTCCGGGGGCGGTCGGGTCAGGTCCGGGGGCGGTCGGGTCAGGTCCGGGGGCGGTCAGGTCAGGTCCGGGGGCGGTCGGGTCAGGTCCGGGGGCGGTCGGGTCAGGTCCGGGGGCGGTCGGGTCAGGTCCGGGGGGCGGTCGGGTCAGGTCCGGGGGGCGGTCGGGTCAGGTCCGGGGGGCGGTCGGGTCAGGTCCGGGGGCGGTCAGGTCAGGTCCGGGGGGCGGTCGGGTCAGGTCCGGGGGCGGTCGGGTCAGGTCCGGGGGCGGTCGGGTCAGGTCCGGGGGGCGGTCGGGTCAGGTCCGGGGGGCGGTCGGGTCAGGTCCGGGGGGCGGTCGGGTCAGGTCCGGGGGCGGTCAGGTCAGGTCCGGGGGGCGGTCGGGTCAGGTCCGGGGGCGGTCGGGTCGTCACACCGGTGTGCTCACATTAACACGGACTTGGCTTATGAAGTGCAACAGGGTCAGGTAAGGTAAAGTCAGGTCAGGTCAGGTCACGTCAGGTGGCATTTGATCACGACGGCTGCGTCATGTCCGATCAGACCAGGTCAGGTCAGGCGGCGTTCGATCACGAGGACTGCATCAGGTCGGGTCACGCTCGATAGCGTCGGATAGCGTCTGCAATGCTAAAGCACGACCGAATCGGTCATATGAGCTCAATCAGTCGGACTGATTGAGCTCATATGTAACTGAGGCTTGAAAACATGATAGACCAGGTCACTTCAGAATAAAAGAATGTCGATAATAGCAAGCCGAATTTTCGTCGACTATGGTCAGGGGCGACCAAGAGTGCAACTTTTACAGACCACCAGGTTGTCAGTGCAGTGATTTGAAATAGCTCGGACGGCCCTGACTTAGACCCGACACAAGTGGTCGTTACAGGGCGGGACCCTGATATCACGACGGACCACGCTGCAATATATAGAGCGCAGGTGCACGCTCCTGACGGCCCACGCTGACAAATGGACAACTCAGCACGAAAACATTGACAGCTGGGAGGTGCGGTGTGGCAGCTGGGTGCTACTGATGATGACACAAGTAAGGCTTCTCTTCACTGAATTGCCAGTGTTAGCTGGCATCGCACAGTTGTTATAGACATGTTGCATACAGAGGCGCAGCCATGGTCCGCACCCCCCCTCCAGCACCAAAAATATAGTACCTCAAACTCTAAATTTTGATGTTTACCTCGTAACGCTAAATTTTCAGCGCGCTTCGTGCGCAGAACTCTTTCTCTGTTTCGTCGCATTTGTTTTAGTCCGGAGATTTTCCCGTAGGAAAACCCTGGCTGCGTCGCTGGTAGCACATACGCATATTTTGCTATAGATAACTTCATCTGTTCATAATATACTACACATGGTTGAAATGTTTGCAAAGTTCACGACATGGCGAAGAAGTCTATGGCAACTGCACACCGGTACTGATAAAATAAATACGCCTATGGATTAAGAAAAAGATCGGCATGAACGCCTTCACCCACTTCACTGGGTAGATTATTGATGGCCACTGCAATGCCATTCAACCCAGACGAGTTGAGTGCTTAGCAAGCTGAATTGTATCGAATCCCATCGCAATGCCATCGACCTCACAATGCAACGTCGCCCCACACAAGGCACTAGCATGCACACTGGCGGTTCAAAAGAGGGCCCAGGAGGGCCATGCCCCTCCCCCAAGCAAGAGGTCAATTTTTGGCGACATTCTACAGTACTAAATAGGCATTTCCTCGAAATATAAGAGCATCTCATTACATAAACATTGTATTAAACATACTGTTGGATGTTCAAAGTATTGTTTAACATACTGTTACCTGTCCAGAGACTGTCACCTGTTCAAATCCGATGAGATATTTCTCGAAATCGATATTTTTGTTTCCCCATCCTAACCAAGGCTTCTGGATCCGCCCCTGACCATGCGAACAACTGCTCTATTGACTTCCACGCTGCATACAGGCACACGTTACATCTTTTCCGACTGATTATGGTGACAGGCGCAATGCCATTTGCCTATTGGGTGGCTCATGACGCACTTTGTGCACGACGGGTGCACGACGAGTGCACGACGGATGCACTACAGGTGCAAGAGCACCACAGGTATACACAATGTAAGCGTTGTGAAGACAGCTGGGCGAGGAGACCTTAGTTCGGCCACGAATATACCAGCGGTCGGCGCCGGAGACGTGCTGCACTGACCTTAGCTGGGTCAAACTTGATCCGACTGGCGGCGGCGGTGGCGGCGCCAAAACAGGCCATCCACAGTGGCACCAGTGCCACCAGGTACATCACCACCAGGTGCAGCGGCCATAGCGGACACATCCCTCCGGATCTGAAGTCACAGGAGGTGATTAGTCAACGGTTCGACGAGACGGTGGCGGCACCACCGGATACATCATCACTGGGTACATCACCACCAGGTGCAGCGAGCACAATGGAAGTATCCTTCCAGAGTTGATGTCACAACAGACCCACTCTTCCAGGGTTGATGCTACAACATACCCACCCCTCTAGATACATCACAGCGGACACATCCCTCCAGATCCAACGCAACAGCGGACACATCCCTCCGGATCCAGCCAAAACCCCTCCAATACCACAGACCCAACCCTCCAGACGCGCCGCAGCGGACACATCCCTCCAGATCTGAAGCCACAGCGGACACATCCCTCCAGATCTGAAGCCACAGCGGACACATCCCTCCAGAGCCTACGCCACAGCGGACACATCCCTCAAGATCAGACGTCACAGCGGACACATCCCTTCAGAGCCTGCGCCGCAGATCCCTTCTACACGGGAGCTGATTAGTCAACGGTTCGACGAGACGGTGGCGGCACCCCGGATACATCATCACCAGGTGCAGCGAGCACAATGGAAGCATCCTTCCAGAGTTGATGTCACAACAGACCCACTCTTCCAGGGTTGATGCTACAACATACCCACCCCTCTAGATACATCACAGCGGACACATCCCTCCAGATCAGACGCCACAGCGGACACATCCCTCCAGAGCCTGCGCCGCAGCGGACACATCCCTCCGGATCCAACGCCACAGCGGACACATCCCTCCAGCACAGCGGACACATCCCTCCAGATCCGACGCCACAGCGGACACATCCCTCCAGATCTGAAGCCACAGCGGACACATCCTGGACGTCACACGGTACAACATCCCCTCCATCACAGCACAACATCCCTCCAGATCAGACGCCACAGCGGACACATCCCTCCGGATCCAACGCCACAGCGGACACATCCCTCCAGATCTGACGCCACAGCGGACACATCCCTCCAGATCCGACGCCACAGCGGACGCATTCCTCCAGATCCGACGTCACAGGAACAGTTTATTCAGACTTAGACTCGGGAGGGTACAGGAGCAGCAGCCATTAACCAACGCATGCTGATGAGTCGCTACCAGAAGTACATACCACTGCAGACAATACAGGTAAAGCTGGCCAGCCTTTAAACGCGAACAGCCAATCAACATCGACCGGCGGTGGCGGGCGGGTGTGGTTTTGTCCCGATAGCTAGCCCACACCGCACTACACGCACGGCAGATGCATGAGGTACATGCTGGAGTTGGAACCACGACTCGCAGAGGCAGTACGTTCTGTAGTTTGCGATGTTTTATAGCACATGATATACGTCAAAACCTTAGTCGAGGAAGTGGTCAGTAAAGTATCCGCACGACAGAGTGGTGACTGACGAGCAAATTGAACACGGCACAGCTTGAGCTGATCAGGTAGTTGCGACAGAAATCGGGTAGGTGGTTTCAGACAATATTTGTCCCTGGTCCCTCGACCTCATCTTTGGCGAGCACGCAATGTCTGCTTGGTTCTAGCTTGGATTTCGAACTAACAGGGCTTAGGGCTTCACCTCCCATCGGCCCGTGAAACCCCGTTCGAGCGCGATCAGCTCCATACAGGGAGAGGAGGGTGTCTCGGCTGTCTTGTTTCCGGTGCGTATCGTCGTCGCATCCGGTCGCATCGCCGGATTCGGATCCGGTCGCGCGTCCGGCGCACATCGGTCCGAACCGAATCACGGAAGGACCACGGCCACACGAGAGGGAGGACTCTCCGTCACCTTGGAGTCCCGTGATCTCACAGGAAGGGCTCTCCGTCAACCGGGAGTCCCGGGATTCCGGGGGAAGGACTTCCCGTCAACCGGGAGTCCCGTGATTTCAGAGGAAGGGCTTCCCGTCGACCGGGAGTCTCGTGATCTGAGAGGAAGTGATCCACGTGGCCAGTGTGGGGAAACGCACCAGGCGCGACACGACCCAGGCTCTGAGCCGAACATTTCCGCGACTAGAGTTTCATAAAGAGCACAAGGTGGGGACAAAGTGGAGCCTAGTTTACTTTTGGGCCAAAAGCTAACACAAGTTAGATCCCCGTATTCGCTGCGAGGGAGAAGAGAACCGGTCGAAAAAGCGGTATCCGGGCCAGGAGGTCAACGGCAAGTCATGCCCTCGGATAGCATCCTTGACGGGAAGTTAGTAGCTCGTCCCGTCGGCGATAGCACCTGTCACGAGCAGACCACTCCCGCGGCGGGACAGCTGTCCCAGTACAGCGATGAATAAAAGCAGACAGTTTCATTGCTGTTGTTATTGGGGTTTAGGGGTGCATCAGCTGCGCAGGTTATACAGTGAGAATTGTATGCGGACCGGGATCAGCGCGCTCCAACCGTTCGGAACACGAGCGTCGCTAGTTCAGCGCTTCACGGTCAATGGGTGTGTGTGATGTGGGGCGTGATTTGAACGAGACCACGCATACGGTCGGCGACGTGCCATGCGAGCGTCGACGGCGACGTTGACAGGTGACCCTGAGATCTGCTCAGTCATGCGAGCGCCGACGGCGACGTTGACATGTGACCCTAGGATTTGCTCAGTCATGCGAGTGATGACAGCGACGTTGACATATGACCCTAGGACTTGCTCAGTCACGCGAGCGCCGACGGCGACGTTGACGGGTGACCCTGGGATCTGGCCTGACATTAAGTAACCATCCACATCGACTTGCAAATCCGGAGCCACAGGTGATCTATCGTATAATGTACCGAGGTGCCAAGCCGACTGCGCTGCGACTGTGTCGTTCAATGGTGTAGGGTCTAAAGGAACCAACGTTTTCTCTCCAAGTTTATTTTAGATACACAATGTGCTCCCCAAGATAGTGAAGGTTATATCATAGACACAATTCCACTGAAATCTGTCCTAACCGGCCAATTACATGCTTCGAAATTCCCCACGATACACGTATCCACTATTCAGCGTTTGGAGTCAAGATGAGTCCGATGCACCAATACCACGACCATGTTAATAATAACCACAGATTTCACGGCAAAACAGACTAGTCATCTTTAATGGCGCCACCCAGGGGTGCCCATTTCTGAAAAGCATCTTGGGGGAGGCAATGGACATCCTAAATTGGATCGGAAGTGGGCCACCCCATCGAATCCTGTGTTAAATGTTGAAATGATTGGGGGGGGCAAGTCAACGTTTATGGGCCCAGACTCCCTCAAAGGCATACAAATCGGCACCCATGATGCCACGTACGCTTCCGGTTTTCCGCATAACTTGCCCAACGCTGTAATTCCTTCACCTGGTAAAATAAAAATGCGAGAAAAACCAAGCCTTGTTTTCATGTTAATTTTATCATCGTGACATACAATACGCAATGCGCAAAGTGATACCAAATTATATGGTGTCAATTCAATTGCCTAGCTCTCGTGAATGATGACTTTGTCTACCGCGTGAACCCAGCGACTGCATGTTCCGCTGCAGTGCTACGTACGGCATTCTCAAATGTGAAATAACACATTCGTGCGGACGGATGACACAAATGCATTGCACCCACTTATAACTGAAGCCCGTGTACAGACTGCTCAGTCTTCGGCTCAGGTGGAAAGGCCAATAGATCCAGGAGCAAACCGGTGAAAGTCAGCACGACGTAGGTGCATACATGGAAGTGGAGGATAATATAAATCGCTTTATAAAAATTGGCTCAAATTTTGATGTGTATGAATGCACGTGTGTTTCATATAAATACATCGTGCACATACACACACAGACACACACACACATATATATATATATATATATATAAAGATGGTGGACGTGGTCCATAACAGCGGTTCATCAATTGGTTGGTTATTGGTTTTACGACACATCGACCGTGGTCATTTAGCGTCGCCAGTCTCTCACGCCGATTGGTCGCGGACGAAGAGTAGCGACAGGTGAAGCTCGAACTCACAACCTTTTGATTGTGAGACGAGCAACTTACCCCTAGGCTACTCGTCCCCATGGTGGTTCATCAATTCGACGCGATATTTACTAGTAGCTATATGTTTCGACATGGTAGCATTGCAAATTATCTTGCATCCGGATAGACAAGACGGTTTTTTTTTGGAAAGGCATTGTTCGGTGCCAGGGGGCAATGCTGCGCAGCAACCTCTAGCTTCGACTGTTTAAGGCCGTAGAAATCCGGTAAGCAGTTATGACCAAGATACATGAAATGACGAAAAAGCAAGCAAAATTAATGTACATTTCCATGTATACAATAGGACGCAGAATAGAAAGCGCCACGAACCAAAATGATCGTTGTGCGACAAGAACGGATGTAAACCCAAAAAACAAACCGAAAAACTATATTACAAAAGCAATGTCTTGAACGCCGCGGAACTACAAAAAGAAACTGCATCATCGATTCTGATCAGCTTTGCCCTGAACATCTGCCATTCAGGACAATATCATCTCTTTTTTTAATCAAAGGACTCCATACAGTTATTCGAAGATGACTGCAAACTTGTTGCTGTTCGATAGATAAACATGCCAGAAACCGACGGAAGATTACAAAAAGGAGTTGTTCAATGTCAGAAACAAAAAGAACCCTCTCCAAATTAGAATGCGCCAAGAATTTCCTCTCCAAATCCAGGATTCTAAAACAAAGATCCGGCCCTGACTCAATTGGATTTAGCTGCATTGGCCTACATGTGCACGTGTGCTCGGTCTTCAGCTGCCCTCCTGTCTCCGAGCACGGTTGTGGTGACGCGTCCCGTCCCGACCTGGGTAGCCCGTGCACCAATTCAAAGCTGGCATCATTCTACATCTTCTTCATTGCACATGTATTGTCTAAAAGTCACGCTACATCGTATCGCTAGGACTGCCCATAGCCACTGCGCTACTTGACACCGCAATGCTACATAACAAAAGCGCACGCATGTAATGGTGGTGGTGATGTGGTGGGGTGTCCGCGTAGGTGCGCCCATTGTTGTCGACAATAGTGGAGGCCTGACCTACACGTATGTCGCCACTTTCGCCTGGCCGGCAGCACAAGTCAGCGAATAGCTCGCTAATAAATCTGGTACATTAGAGGATCGTCCGCTAGGAGAGCGCACCGCTACACCAATTACGTGCGCTGTGAGCAGCCTGGCGTCTTGGTCTAACCTTCGCAGGTGGACGACGGGCGCAATTGTCGAGACTTCACATCGAAACACAGAGCAGAAAGTATTCAATATAGAATGGCAATGAAGTATTGCCTTGTGTACTGTTGTCTGGAAATATCAATGCGGAGACCGTTGATCCGGTCGGTAGGCATTAAGACTCTCCCAGAATGTCATTAATATAATGCCTATAATGCCGCAATATCGTACCTCAATCTTACCAACGTACCCGGGCGGCGAAGTATCTGCGAAATCCGCGAATATGACCCCACAGTCATTCCGAGCATATTTGCCCGTCCAGCCGTCACCTTATTATATACGCTCCATTGTTCAGAATAGGACACCCTTCGCCACCGCCATTTCTCTTCGGCCCGTTTCGCAACCGATTGCACAGACACGCACCACGGAGTGAAACTTGCAACTAACGTGCGTCGCTTCCAACCAGGAAAACAAAGCTGGTACCAGGAAATCTAACACGGCGCTTTCGATTTCAGTTTGCTCCAAGAACGTCTCATGCCGGCTGATCTGCTGATCGGGACCTCGCAGATCTGACATTGGAGTTCAGGGGCACATTGACTCGCAGATCTGACCTAGACGTGCCGGTGGACACCAGGTCGTAAGGTTCATGTCGCGAAGTCTCACAGCGCTCGCGTCGACCTAGATACACGGCGCCGCCCGGACTACTTTCTCTCTCAGCAGCGCCGCGGGGGAAACGCCGCGGGGGAAACGCCGTAGGCGCTTCCCCGGTCGACGGCGGTCGAGTTGCGGTGGGCTGGCTGTTCAGGGCTGTTCGGCCACCACCGGTCGCCCGCGTGTGGATGTTCACGCTTACGGGACACTGGCGGGATGGCCAGTCTCCCCGGGGGAGCACGGGTCGACTAGAATGGGAGTTGATAGAACAGTGTCGGTCCGTTCTTCGAGTGTTGTTCCCTTCGCGGTGCCGTCGACCGTCGGTTCGCCCGACCGGAGCGCCGTTCGGGTCCCGTTTCTGAGTCGAGCTGACCTGGAATGTTCCAAATAGCCCGACCGGACGTCACCGCCATGCCACCAGCTTTCTGTTCATGGAAAATCGCGAATCGGGAGGGGGAGGAAAGGGGAGGGGACGTTGATCGGTTGAGAGGCGGGCACTCGAATTCGACAATCGATGCCAACTCCCAACGGCGTGTCCTGTGATGACCTGCGAGTTGGGCTGGGGTGGAGGCGGCGCCCGTGAGTCGCCAGTAGCAGCCGCGACGATGGCTTCATCGGTCACATTCCTACAGATCGTAATGGTTCGTGCGCGCTGCGTATCTAAATTAAATCGCTCCAAAATTGTAACGTATGTCAACGTTTCCCTTGCGAGGATCTCATCGTAAAACTTGATAACATAAAATATCTACATTTGAGACGTTGTGGATATGGTTGAACTACACCTACCCCATCCAACGCGACTTTTTTCGGCACGTCCAGCCGGCCACAATTGTATCGTTTATAAGTGGCGCTCTCTACACCAATGGCACATTCATGAATAGTTAGATTATGTTTTAGGGCTATCTTAGCTATGTGTTGTTGCATCATTCGTCTCATGACAACTAAGATATTTGGTACAAGCTTTAGGGCGCCTTGTTGGGCCGCAGGGTCTGTACTCAATAGTTGCATCGATGAAAACAAAAATGCAACACACGCATCATGAAAGCAGTCGCATCACACAGTCGGCGGATGCCACGGCCAACAGGGCCGCATCATATTGTAGGAATGTTATATATAAGTGTACCCTTTCGACCCAAGCGCTAAAGAATGTAGTTCCATGGATCACCATACATAGTCGTGTCTCCAGCCGGACGTGATATGGGTGTAATGAGATAACTGACGCTACCAGAGCCGACGGCCGCCGATCGACGATGGCCCGGCATCCGGCGATGTCCCGCAAGGTCTAGCGTGTGGGTCATACGCCTCGGTGGAGGAGTTTATCCATCCTTGTAGCCATGATGGATGTGTCACTGGCTGTCGCCCGTTCAGCCAATAGCATGGAGATGCGATGTTGCCGTGCAACGTACCGGCCGATCACGCCTGCCGCGGGATGTCGTCCATGGCTGGCCGTGTGGGTCCGTCAATGGCCGACGGTAGGAGTTAGGCATAACATTCTGTCGCGGGCGGATGTGAGACGGTGCGCAAAGCTGTAACCGGCGGGCTTGCCGATCGTGGTGCTGGCAGTCGCGCTTCTAAATTGCTGTAAGCATCCATTATATTTTGGCCATACTTATCTTGCTCTCGCACGCTCTGAGTCGTCGCTGATTCTGCCATGTTGACTTCGCAAATATAGCGCAAAGTAACGCTGAATTTTAGACTGTGGGGATCGCAAACGCGGTGGTCATACAAACTAACTGGGCGAGAGGAACCTCCCCACAATATGGCAATAAGAAAGCTGGACGGGTGTACTGTTGGTTGGTAATTTTGGACTTACGGGCGCATCGACTGCGCTGATCATACAGCGTCCAGGGGGCGTAATGTCGGAGACCAGCGGAGTGACTGGCGCAAATCGGGTGCAATGCGACAGAGAAATCACGAACACTCCCAACTGGTGATGCGTTAGCAGGCAGCGTAATTCATCCGGGAAAACCATCATTTGACCCTAAATGTCATTGTAGGTGTTAACTGATCGCATTTCTCCCGATAGTGGCTGCGACCAAGCAGGACACACACGCGACAACAAATTTCGAAGCCTTGTCAGGTGTCGTGCCACTGGTTCACGCATCATTGTGTGCCTCCCTCGATGCGGTCATGGTCACCAAAGATGGGAAAGTGAAGTGAAACCAGACACGTTTGGACACTGCCAAGCGCCTGCACTGTCAGCGCTCGGTATCGAAAGCAGCGGATGAGTTTAGAAAGCCAGTCCGCAGTGACGCTACATGGTCCATGTGCGCATGCCTGCACATGGGACATGCGTGGAAGAAGTAGCACCATGAAATGACTGGGGAGAATAGAAGATGTTCCTAGATGTAAAAATGCTGCTAATTCTGGCGCGGCGTCGAACGACCGCAATATGACGAACATGTGCCCGGGTGCATGTTCGTCCGTGCATGGCCGAAAACAGGGAGGGGCCGGTGGCCGGACTATCTCCCAGAAGCCGTACGGCTTGCTAGGAGGCGGACCGGCCTCCCTGCGAAGGTACCGGGAGGGTGACGAGGTAGGAGTGAGAAGACCAGACTACACGCCATGACGGCCGCACGCCTCTGCCGACATCAGACAGATATTGTCTACGGTGGGGAGCCGCTTCTCGCGTAACTGTCCAATCAACCACCGTCGAGCCAACTCCCTACAGCTTTGCTCGCAAGCGCTCACCTTTGATGTGAATGCGAAGTTCATGTTTGATCGAACACGATATACTGAATAGGCCAGTACTCGTGGAAAGCATGCAAGTTTGTCGATTTGGCTGAGGTGTGCAGCGACGTCGGTATTTGCTTGGCAGAGTGGTAAATCTCGCAAAGCTTAATCACTTCCTGCAATTCCCAATTGTATCGTAAGTAGTGTCAGCGGCATGCAAAGGATGGCGGATCAGCTCCGTGAAAGCAACCAGATATTCAAATGCCGTTGATACCGGTATAAACGCAACAACACGTTCACCACTGATATACAATGGATCGCAAAAGCCTGCATAAAAACTTATTTCGAGTTTCCGATGGTCGACAATGAACTTGGGCCGCAAATTGCCTTCTGGTTTGGGCTAAATCATCTCAGGTTGGTTGGTTATTTGAGTTTTAGGGCGCATCGACCAGGTGTGGTCATTTAGCGCCCAGAAATCATCTCAGGTTCGTCCAGATGAATGTGATCACCTTAACTGAGAACGACACTACCGGAAGGTCAACCGGTGTGTTCTGTGAACACCTGGAACATGTGAGATGACAGGCGACACGCTGCCACCGGTCGCCTTCCGGTGGGCGCGAGAAACCAGTGTCGGCACGGCAACAGCCCCCCCCCCCCATCCCCGCCTCGGACGGGAAGGGCTCACCTGCTGAACGCCTGTTCTGCTGGTTTTCCAGTAGGCAACAGTGGCGAAACTGTTTAAATTGTTTAGGGAGCCTGGCGCTATTCAGGCTCATCAATGGAAAGTGTGCGGGAGCGCTCGGCACCATAGATCACGTTTTAAAGACTGTGCAGGTATTTGAGCATTTGACGGTGGTTATACGTTTTACGGTGCGTCAGCTGTCTTGGGTCACATAAGGTCCGCAGTCTCCTCATGTCACTTGGTCGAGTAGCTACAGGTGAGACTCGAACCCGCGACCTTTCGGTTTGAAGCCGGGCGCCTCACCCACTACTACTGAGGATTACTCGCCCCCAGTGGAGTATTAGTGTGGTGATACTGGAATGGTACTACATCACTTCAGTGGTGTCACTGAACATCGGAGGGCCACGAGTCCCACAAAGACTATCTTCGTAACTACTTCTGAACACCCACTTCGAGCGAACAACCGCAGGTGATGACGAAACCGCGACCTAAATGAACAACCGCAAATCCTACCCCTAATACTGAGGTGCACAGGATCACTGCATCCTCCTCACCGTCGGAAAAACTTCAAACAAAAATTGTCAGGAAAATCCATACGGCGTTGCTACCAGTGCAATGCCACCAGTGCATCTTATTATCCAGATTGCAACAGAGCCCGTCGGTGTACGTGTAGGGGAGGGGCAGAACGACTTCGAGACCGGTCTGTCCACTAAATTCCATACGTTCGCATTTGCTTCCAGAAAACTCACCCAGCTCTCATACAGCGCGACCGGAGGGAGTCTTCCAGAGTTAGTGCACTCACGGCACTCGGGAAGCGCACTCCTCACTCAGCTCAGCAAACATTCACTCACTCACTTACTCAGCTCGGCAGACACTCGCACTCATCCAGCAGCTCGACAATTACTCACGCTCACTCACCCAGCTCAACAATCACACTCGCATACTCAGCTCGGCAGACGCTCTCACTCACTCACTTACTCAGCTCGGCAGACGCTCTCACTCACTCACTTACTCAGCTCGGCAGACGCTCTCACTCACTCACTTACTCAGCTCGGCAGACGCTCTCACTCACTCACTTACTCAGCTCGGCAGACATCAAGCTCTCACTCACTCACTTACTCAGCTCGGCAGACGCTCCACTCACTCACTTACTCAGCTCGCAGACGCTCCACTCACTTACTCAGCTCGGCAGACGCTCTCACTCACTCACTTACTCAGCTCGGCAGACGCTCTCACTCACTCACTTACTCAGCTCGGCAGACGCTCTCACTCACTCACTTACTCAGCTCGGCAGACGCTCTCACTCACTCACTTACTCAGCTCGGCAGACGCTCTCACTCACTCACTTACTCAGCTCGGCAGACGCTCTCACTCACTCACTTACTCACTCACTCACTTACTCAGCTCGGCAGACGCTCTCACTCACTCACTTACTCAGCTCGGCAGACACTCACACTCACTCACATACTTAGTTCGGCAGATGCTCACATTCACTCGAAGGTCATTCACATTCACTAAGCTATGCAGACACATACACTCACCCAGCTCGACAATTACACTCACTTACGCAGCTCGGCGGGCACTCATTCATTCAGCTCGACATTCACATTCATTCACTCAACTCGGCAATCTTACAGGCGCTCACCACCCAACTCTGCAATCACTTACACTCACTGACCACTGAGTTGAGCAGCCAACTGCTACAGTTGACAGTCCTGGCCTCGCAACCACAGGGCGTCCCACCGCCCTCCTACATTGATGGAGGAAATACAAAATAAAAATATCACGTTTTTTTATCTGCGGGAACACAACGAAGAATTGCGAATAAACAACTCAGGGAAGTGTTCTAACCTGGAGAATGGGAGTCAACCGGTGTCTTTCCGCTGACACTAACGGTTCACCAGCACTGGCATACACACACGCACACACACCAAACCCAGCCCTGGCACCACCGACACGGCTCGGACGAGCGTCCCCACTCACAGCAGCATGACGATTGTCGCGCGGCGCCGCCTCTGCCACGACAGCAGCTCACCACGTCGGAGAAAGCGGCTCGACCACCGGCCAGATCCGCGGCAGCGCGAGCAGGCAGCTCTCAGCACGACCGGGTGTGCAGCGACACTGCCGCCGCCGGCTGGACCGGCCGCTGCACCGACTGCTGACGTCACAGGCGGGCGTGACGTCGCCGCAGCAGGCGGCGCACCGCCCTCCCCAGGTAGTCTTGACATTGGAACGGAAAGGACGCCGGGATGGAAAGGCGCCGCCGAACGCGGCGGGCGGCAGCGAGCGTTAGAAGTTGGGCATTGTTCGAGTATCAGGTGTTCGTCGAGCCGACGAGTTTGGAGCCACTTCGGGCCGTCTGCACCGTCTGCAGACCTGTGGCAAGCGCGTGCTGTTCAGCAGCGATGAATCGCACACCGTCGTCAACACTTCCCCGGCCCCATGGACTGGCTGTCGGCTGCGGGGAAATGTTTCAAATCAGGGATGCGGAGCCGGAGCCGGAGCCGGAACATCTTGCCCGGAGCCGGAGCCGGAGCCGCCGGGACATTTTACTCGGAGCCGGAGTCGGAGCCGGAGCTGTCAAAAGCAGGGCGGCTCCGACTCCGAAAGAGGTGTAAATTAAACAAAATTAGCAAACGTGAAATGAACACATTATACCTAGTATGGTATGGTATGGTATGGTATGGTATGGTATGTATTTTTTTTTTTTTTTGTTTTGGGTTGGGTATGGTGTGGTAGGAAACGCATTTTTAAAAGCCAAAATGTTTAAATACGAGTAGCATGTAAAAATATCATCAAATAATGGTAGAATAACCAATAACCATATTCTAGCCTCAGTAGTCAATGCAATAGTTCCATGTTTAGTTTAGTTTAAGTTCATTGTTTCCATCATCAACGGGTTGTTGTACCTTATTAGAGATGAGGTCAAATATTACAATTTACAACATTGGTGTTCCTTGGACCGTTCACGGGATGGGGAGTGTTGTTGATTCGAGTTTCCCCTCTTCTGATTGCCCCAATACGGCACGAAGCGAGCGTCAGTTTACGAGGGCATAACACCGAAAAGTGATTTGGGCGGGGGCGGGTGTTTATTTAAAGATAGATACAGGGTTTATATGGGAAAGTTGCCTATAATTGTCTGAAGTTTGCGCCTCTGAATGGTCACGGGTAACTTTTTTTTACATCCCCTCCCTAGCTCTTACTTAACCCGTCCCGTCTCGGGGGGGTCTTCAACCACCGCCCACCTCCCCCTCATGTTTTTCGTGGATACCGGACGAACGGCGCGCTAGCGCGCCAAAATTTGGCATACCTTTTCCCACATCAATTTGACATGTTGATTCAAAATTTTTAGGTCAGGTCATCTAGGGTCAACGAGTTAGTCAAGGTCAAGTGAGGTCACCTCCAAAAAAGTTCAACCAGTCGTCACGCTTTAACGGATAGAGATATTTTAATGAAACTTTCAGCGTTTGCTTATCTTTACGGATGCAACAAAACGTACGAGTGAATTTTTTTCTTTTTTTTCTTTTTGACTACATACAAATTTTGCGTATTTGCCAAATTGCAGTTCAAATACAGGATTCTAGCTAAAGTAAGCATTTTTTATTCAGGCAAGTTGACTTCCAACAACGTTTCTCGGTCTGCTCTACCCATTGGAAAAGGAAAATTAAAGAACATTTGAAAACATAAAATTTTGAAATTTCAACAAACCAAAAATGTATTTTTGGGAAATTATAGCCCTGGTCAATTTCGCTGTCCTTTTCTCATTCCAAATAAATTTTGTTTTTCCATATATCCCACAAAATGAACTCCCCAAAGTCAAAAACATAATGTAAGTCGGGAAAAGTCGTGAAAATCTAGCCCCCCTGGTGACGTCACTTTTGTGACCCCCCCTGGTGACCGGAAAGACGGCGCAGGTTAATGGATCGATCACGTTTGGGATGTACGGAGCCGGAGCCGGAGCCGAAGCCGCCGGAGCCGGTACATTTTGCTCGGAGTCGGAGCCGGAGCCGGAGTCGGAGCCTGGATACTTCTCCGGAGCCGGAGTCGGAGCCGGAGCCGTCCAAAATTTTCCCGACTCCGCATCCCTGTTTGAAATTGAATCTCCGTATTTTTCTGACTCAAAAGGTTTTGTGTTTAAAATGTCAAAATGTTCAAATGTGCGCACGCTTTTTCTCAGATATTACACTCAATCCCCCCTCCAGAAACTGGCACTCCTACGCTACCTCCCCCCCCCCCCCCTACACACACAAAAAAAAATAAAGCAACGCCGGCCGAGGTAACCATCGTAGCGAAGACGTCGCATGCTTGTTGGCCCGGCGTGACGGGCCAACAAGCACGCGGCGTCTTCGCCACCGGACGTCTTGGCCCTGGGTGACGGGCGAAGACGCCACTCCCGGCGTGACGGGCACCATAGCAATGCCGCAGGATATCCCGCACTGCCAATAAGATGGACATCACAGTAGTGCCACGGGATATTCTGCACGTGACGGGCATCACAGCAATGTCGCAGGATATCCCGCAATGCCAACGTGATGGAGATCACAGTAGTGCCACAGGATATCCCGACCGTGGAGGACATCACAGTAGTGCCACGGGATATCCCGACCGTGGAGGACATCACAGTAGTGCCACGGGAAATCCCGCACGTGACAGGGTATCACAGCAATGCCGCCGGACATGAGGTCGTTTTCTGTTGTCTCAAAGCATGTCAGGGTGGTTTGGACTGTGTACGTTTAAATTCGTGAGATTTATGTGCAAAGCGAAGCACTCAGGAAACATAAGGATGGAAAGTCAGGCTCGTTCAGTAAGGAGCCTAATATTTATTTTGGGAGCCGCAGTTTCAAATGAGAGGAATCAAATAGGTGTCCGATATCGTAATGCAGTTATCCACCTGCGCCTACTGAAGGCTCCGCAATTCGAAGATGGTGACTATCAGCCCACCTAGGCAAATTCCGCGGCATCGACCAACCTACATAAACGCCAAAACGCCAAAGGCTAGTTGGAATTCCCAAGACGTTCAAAAGGACGGTGCTGCTACCTTCGACGTTCTGTCCGCATGCCAGTGGTCACCACACTGATTTAATCACGTTCCACCTGGACCATGGCAATTTGAGACGTAAGCTGGCATTGTCCAACGTTGCATCAGTCGTCTCCTCCATGCTCCAGACAAGCACAGCCAAGCGTACGCCTGCATCCATGCCAGCACCCCGTGCATAACTGGATACATTTAAGTAGTCGACAGCGTGAAGCTCAGTAAACCTTTTTTTGCATCTAGCCCGTGCCTATGCCAGCATAAGGCGGCACTTGGGAGGCTAGACGAGTGATGTAAAGGGACTGACTGTGGGGCCTCCGTACTGGGTGGGCAGGATCAGGCACCATCCCGCTGTGGGGCTCCAGTACTGGATAAGCGGGATCGGGCACTAGCCCGCTGTGCCCGACTCGATGGGCAGGATCGGACTTGATGGGCAGGATCGGACTCGATGGGCACGATCGGACTTGATGGGCACGATCGGGCACCATCCCGCTGTGGGGCTCCCGTACTGGATAGGCAGAATCGGACACCATCTCGCGGCGGGTAACTTCTCAACCGATCGCAACGCCTTGGCAGATTGTAAATACATGCACCATATAAACACTTGCCCAATTTTCGCAAATGCACAGGAGTTTCAGGATCATGTAAAGCCTATCTCGGCAATTCGGTAGAGAGCATTATAATATTGAATACATGCCAGATATTTGACAGAGGACCATGATTGCGGAAATGGTGCCAAGAATTTCGGAATTTGTTCCTCGAACAACAAAAGAAGTTCACCAGACCTTTGCTGCCAAGAATGGGATGTGGATGTGTCTGGCGCGGCCTCAAATTCGGGGCTACGGAGGGATGATGCTTTTATTCCTGCCTTTGGCCATGCCATTTCGTCAACATATTGCGTGCTGATTCATTTTAGGTTTGTAAATATGCTTGAAGGCGCGTGGCTGCATAAACCGGGCAATACGCGATCAGTTCCAAACGTTTCAAAATTAAGGAGATCCGACTTCAGCGGCGCTCTCGAATGTTGTCCTCGTTTATCCAGCGCCGCTACCCGCACGCTACGCTGGTCCACTGTTTTTGCTGTACCGCCGAGGGATATACAAGCAAGCTACACTGCAACGCGCTGAGACCACCTCGTGCTGAGAACACGCCGCACTTTCCCGGATGTCTGCGTCGGCCCCGGCGCCCGGTGTTGGCATTTGGCGATAGCCGGCACGCCCGGCAGACCCAGCACCGCCTGCACAGCCAACATCGGCCGCACAACAGCACCGTCACCGGGTCGGCGGTGCCCAGTGGCAGCACGCCCCAGTGTCCGTACACGTCGGAGCGGCTCAACGCCCGGCCACGTCAGCCAAGCAGCAGCAGCACGGAGCGGCCTGACCCCCCCCCCGTGGGGGGGGGGCGGGTCTGTCATTCACGACGGCGCAACCCCCGGCCGTTTCCCGACAACCACAGTGACCTTGGCGGAACTGGACGGAACGGAGCGGTCAAGGGCCGACCCGAGTGTCGCTTTCTAAACGCAAGGGCGCCGCTATCCTGGGTGGGGCGGCTGGACTCGGTGTCCAGACACGGCCGGTTCTTCAACCGAACGCAGCCAAGGTTGTCAGAACGCGCGCACACCCGCACACATGCACGTATGGATGCATGTCAGTGTTAAAATAATGATTTATCGCAAGGTGTGAGATGTCGAAACGAATGCAGCAGGATGTCGAAATCGCCATGGAAGTGATGCTAATTAAAATCTTGTTAAGTCCTGCAAACCAAGTTTTCAAACAATTGCGTACGTATGACTGCTTTGCGTGTTTCTAAGGCACCTAATGGTTTAAAGGCACCTCCATGGTGAGCCGGAGTCACTGGCTCACGATCTCACCACCATGGCGGAGATTCGTGACCGGACCACCCGTCAAGATCACAACTTGTATGTCCCCCGGTCCCGCACCGAGATGGGGAAGAGACGCTTTAGTTCCAGAGCGCCACACATGTACAACTCACTGCCACCTGAGCTGACGCGACTTCCCGTGTCGATCTTTGGTCGCCACCTACGGGAGTATCTACTTGACGTGCCGCCCGTGCCGGACTGATAGACTGCTCGACTTGCTGTTATTTTTTATATATATTTTTTTTTAAATAGTTTAACTTGTATTCTGTGATTTTGACCCTCTTTTTACCTTTTGTGCTGTGTTGTTTTATCTATTTGACGCGATGTCGTAATAGCCACAAGTCAATTGTGGATGACCTCAATAAAGTCTGTCTGTCTGTCTGTCTAATCAGTGGATACCGATATGCTATACTATGCTATAAACTGGCACTATGTAACATACCACATAGGTCATCCCTTCACCCGGAATTGTACCAACTGATGTTAGTTATCACGATCCCGGATCGGTTACAGTGAGCTTAAGTATAATACTTGTACATGGGAAGCATGTACGTTTGAAACGAAGCATTTTTGCTTCGTTTCAAACGTAGCAAAAAGCAAAAATTTTAGCTTCGTTTCGTTTGCTTCATGCTTCGTTTCAGTTTGAACTGAAGCATGAAGACTTCACAAACCAGTGATAAATTATTCGTCAAATAGGGTGGAAAATGACACCTTATGGACACTCAATCGACATCCTTCTCCAAAAAGTATCAACATCTTGCTCCATGATGCGTGCTTATGAAGTCTTCGTGTCTCCTTTCTAGGAGTATCTCGCTTATACGTATCATGTCAATGATCCTAATAAGGAATAGTGACACACGGACATATCGCAACATAATTTTGGGTAAAGGGATTAACTATGTGATATGGCGTACGGTATCAAATTATAGCATAGGTAATTTTATCCCTGTCCTGAATACAGCCCTTCCTAAATTATGAATCTCAAAGCAAATGAAAAATGTTCAGTCAGAAGTACATGCACCATTGGCTCAAACTTGAGTCGGAAAAACATCAAAAGCACTTTAATTGACACTAATTCCATAGCAAATTTCGACATCCTTCGGTGCCCGTTTCGACATCTTACACCTAACGAAAATCCAATATTTTAACCCTGTCACAAACACGCACCAAGAAGCATAATGTCGGTACTTCTTTGGGGAAGATGTCGATTCAGTGTTCAGTAAATGCTATATTCCACCCTATTTGTGGAATAATTTAGCGCTGATGTGTGTATGGGTATATATATATATATATATATATATATATATATATATATATATATATATATATATATATGTATGTATATATGCGTGTGTGTGTATGTATATATGTATGTATGTATGCATGCATATATGTATATGCATATAGTTGACGGGCATCATTTCCAACGACATATGAAGGCCCACCTGAGTGTGGACGGCAGAGAATGACGGGGGGAGAGGATGGGATCGGACCAGCACTGGCGGAGGTCTGCCAGTGCCTTTTGCCCGATCGTCAGACCAACCGGCTGCATCATGCTGCATCATGGTGTTCAAACAAAAAATGCACAGGTGAGACTGACCTCAGCAGCCATGGATTCGGCACACGTCCGCGGCTTCACCAGAGACGTGTCAGCCCTGCGGCACACGTGAGGCATGACATGCGCATCTGGTCGTCATAGAGGACGCCCGTGTATCATTCTCCTGGCATACCATGCTATGGGTACACAGTGTACAGTACACTCCAGAGGCTGGCGACACCAGAGACGTGTCAGCCCTGCGGCACACGTGAGGCATGACATGCGCATCTGGTCGTCACAGAGGACGCCCGTGTATCATTCTCCTGGCATACCATGCTATGGGTACACAGTGTACAGTACACTCCAGAGGCTGGGGACACCAGAGACGTGTCAGCCCCGCGGCACACGTGAGGCATGGCATGCGCATCTGGTCGTCACAGAGGACGCCCGTGTATCATTCTTCTGGCATACCATGCTATGGGTGCACAGTGTACAGTACACTCCAGAGGCTGGGGACACCAGAGACGTGTCAGCCCTGCGGCACACGTGAGGCATGACATGCGCATCTGGTCGTCACAGAGGACGCCCGTGTATCATTCTCCTGGCATACCATGCTATGGGTGCACAGTGTACAGTACACTCCAGAGGCTGGGGACACCAGAGACGTGTCAGCCCTGCGGCACACGTGAGGCATGACATGCGCATCTGGTCGTCACAGAGGACGCCCGTGTATCATTCTCCTGGCATACCATGCTATGGGTACACAGTGTACAGTACACTCCAGAGGCTGGCGACAGGGAAGAAGGGCCTTGCACAGGATTTATGTCATCCTGTACACTTCACTCCCCGGAAAACAGTCCTGTCATTTTGATCTGCAAGTGGTGTAAACTATTTGACAATGAAATAGTGCAATCGTTTTGGATAAAGCTGATCGATCCTGGGTTTGCAAGCCCGTGGAATTCCATTCAAAAGCTACTCTACGAGGTTACAACACATCCGCAACACATGGCTACAACACCTATAAAACTAGGGCTCCAACACATGCGCTTGGATTCGCTTTGTTCTGCTTGCGATCAATAGCCCAAATATTCCTCACCAAAAACCTGAAATCCAGTGGTACGGTAAGTACGAAGTTTCCGTCATCAGAAACAGAGCGAAAATTTTCATCTCCAAGCTTCATTGAAAAAAACCATCCTTTCCATATAATCCGAACAATATAAATCTAACCATAGGAGGGTTAGATACATACACCTACAACATCAAAATATCTTCGATGTTTCATAACACCAGATGTCAGAGGAAAGCACAATTAGCCCACCATTACACAATGGTTGACATGGCTCCCTCATCATTTCACAAATCACGAAAACTAAACCTAGGTTATGGCAATTAAATACATGCCGGTATAATTTTTTTTTAAACTGTAAATGAAATGCGTATTTCGTACATGTTTCCATTAAATGGAGCATTTTTCGGCATTCGTCCAAAAACAAGAACATTTTGGAATTGCATAAGAACAACTCGCTCCGTCTTGTACGAAGTAGTTTGGGAGCAATCTCTGTGGGGATAGGGTGATATGTCCTCCCAATTTGTAAAGTGGCGATTTGTCCCCCTCAATTTATGTCTGGTCCCCCCAGCCTCAGTTATTGAAATACCTGAGTGTGATATCCGCAAAATTATACTTCATTAGTTATATGTATATATATATATATATATATATATATATATATATATATATATATATATATATATAAATAAATATAAATGCATACAAGAGAATCACCAAAAGTAAGAGAAGACGATGTATTCAATCAACGGGATTCACAGGACACCCATCGTAACAAAATCTCAGAGTAGCAAATCGGCAAGCGTCGGAAATTTCTGCTTCCAGACCATTCCTGAATAACACGAACCTTCATCATATTGTGTTTTTACTTCGGTGGGAAATTATGCTTTGCGAGGCACCATATTTGCATTACCTCAAGGCCGTATACGTTTCAGGCTGCCTTTCCCGGTGCATGTATTGATATATTTTGAACAAACGTGACTGGGTGTCCTTGAATATCTTCAAGGTCATCGAGGAGCCTTGAAGGTCTTGGGCAACCTTAACCACGTACGCCAGGTTAACGTATTCATATTCGTATTCAGCGACGAATTCGCTAGAGACGTATTCGTATTCAGCAACAGGTTTATGTTCGTTCGAATCAACGTTTTTTTTTTGGTCGCCTCGCATTTTTCATTTTAGCCCAAATCTGCATGAAGCGTGTATCAAAAGATAGCCCGTAGTGAACCATCGTGCAACATTTCAAACCGAACTGCCAAGGTCAAACCTCAAAGAGTGGTTTGATTTACTAGATAGCGATATTGAAGCGATGGCGACCGAACGCGCGATTCGGCCGCTATTGCTTCAATTTCCAGGCAATGGGCGTCATCGCATGTGGCTTGTGATGTTGAATCCGAAGGCTGAGCAATTTTTTAATGTCAAAGAAAAAAAAACGAATTTCTTCGGTCGCCCAACATCTTTTGTGTTCCCACCAAATCCTACACAAATATCGTATCAAGCAACGTGGTCAACGTGGTCAAGTAGCATTTCAAACCGGGACTTGTCAAAGTCAAACCTCAAGGCCGAAAGTTCGCTTCACTTCTTCGATGTCCTCACGTGTGGCCCCTATGTTTTTAAATTGTATACAATGAGTCATTGCACGTGGCCTGTTTCGCTGTAGCAGAAAGCTAAGAAATCGAAATGATTTTGACACCCATAGGTGAAGCCGATTTCTCCGGTCGCCTCGCATATTTTTATCCGTCTCGCCCAAACATACCAAAATATAGTACGAAGCATCGTAAACGCTCGAGTAGCATTTTTCAACCGAAACATGTCAAGGTCAAACCTCAAGGCCAAAGGTTAGGTATAATTTTTCGAAGTCTTCACTTTTCGTCGCTATGGGTTAAAGTTGTACTAAGTGGGTAACATTTGATTTGGTTGCCGTACAATATCAAAATGTAAATAAATCTAAATAATTTCAAAGGTCAGATGTCGAACTGATTCTTCGGTCGCATCGCATTTTTCGTTTCCGCCCAAACCTACCGAAATATGTTATCCAGCGATAGCCGGTGGTGAACACTCGATTAGCATTTCAAACTGGGATATGACGAGGTCAAAGGTTTAATTGAGTGCTTCTATGGCCTTGTTTCGTCGCTATGGCTCAATTTGCACAAAATCGGTACCATTCGACGTCTCTTGTGGGGTGGTGTCAAAAACTTGCCGCCCTGGTTGCGCAGTGGGTTAGAGCGCCGGCCTGCTCTGGTCTCCCCCGTTCGAGTCGCTTCACGCGCTCGCATTTAGTCTCCGGCTGGGAGGGTCAGTTGGCAGCTGGCCCCATAAGGCTGGGTACGAGCTACCGAGCGGCCGTGTCGGTGCATTGACGGCACGTTAAACTTTCTGTCAAAATTCTGCCGTTGAACTGGAAGTCATGGATCGGGTGGTGGGGAAAGGGTTCGCGCAGCAAGCTCTGCTTAGCAATAGGACCTTGGTTAATAAATCCACAACCAAAAATTCTGGTTAGCTTTTATTTTTATTTGGGACTTCGAAATAATTTCGAGTCAAACGTCAGGCTGATTCATTCGGTCGTCGCGCATTTTTTCGTTTTCACCCATGGCTACCCAGATCCAGTATCAGACGATAGCCCGTGGTGAATCCTTGAGTAACATTTTGAAACCGTGACATGTCAAGGTGGAACATAAAGGTTAGCTTCAATATTTCTTAAGTCCTCGCGCTTCGTTGCTATGGTTTCGATTTTCAGAAAGTGAGTGTCATCCGACGAGCCGTGAAGTACTCTAGCAGACTGCTAAAAATGCCAATAATTGCCTATGTCAAAGGTTAAGCTCATTTCATCGGTCGCCTCGAGTTCTTTTTACTTTCTCCCAAAGCTACCCAAATTTGGCATCAAGCGATTGCCCGTGGCCAACCCTCAAGAAACTTTTCAAACCGAGACATGCCAAGCCAAACCTTAATGTCGAAGGTTAGTTTTAATGTTTTAAAGTCCTAGCGTTTCGTCCCCATGAGTTCAAGTTGCATCAAGTAGGTCGCATTCGACATGACGGGTCGTACGGTATCAGAAATATTTTGACGGTGTCGATGGTCCGATGTGTGTGCCCAATGATTTAGTGTAATATTGTAATAGAGGGAGTAAATATCTTCTTGTTTGCAGCCATTGTGATAGCAGGGATTCATATCCTATTTGGCTAGTAGCTCCCCGAAGAAACGCGTGAAAACCCGCTCGAACGGCGTTCTTATTGCTGGCTTTTAATTTACACTCGCACATTGTTGTTCCGAACATATAAATACAGAACCGTATTTTTGAAGTCGTTCGATTTTCTCTTCACTGTTCAACGAAGTTGTCTAATTTCCAATAGAAGCTACACGTAAATGCGCACGATTGCACAGCTTGACGCAGATCATAACCGCAAGAGAGCAATATTGTGATGAGGGGTGGACCCAGGAATTGCTATGTGGGGCACTTGTCTGGAGGGGCAAGTGGCAAGTGGCAAGTGCCTGCAAAAGTACATGGAGGGGCGCTTGGGGATGAAAAATCCGAGGGGTAAACTCGAACCTTCTCTGAGGGATGCTGCGAAATAGGCATGGTAGTCGTTGCAGTATAAACCACGGATAATATAAAAGAAAGTATTGTATCACACACGAAGCCAAAACATGTCGGAAATTAATCATACCCCATAATGAAGATTTGGCGTCGGGTGATGGGTCATATATGATGCTGTGGACCCAAAAAAAATACGACGATGCGAAAAATAAACTTCCAAAATCCAGCATTTTACCGTCCGCGGTGCGGAGACTGCCGGCTCCTGAGACTCCTGCCAGAGGCGGATTCAGGAAATGTCATGGGGGCACTTGTCTGGAGGTGCGCCGTTTCTTCGGAAGGGTGCCACTGCGAAAGTACGTAGAGGCAGGAGAGGATACAGGTGTAGCACTGAAGACATGTGCCCCCGTAGAAATCGGCGCCCCTTCTGTCGGGAAAATGCTCCACTATGGGAAATTTTGAGTGCATTCCCATCGAATTGTTCAGCCAGGGACAGTGAAGAATACTCTCAGAGAAAATGAACACTTTCAGTTTGCTGCATGCATCCCCCTCGAATTATTTACCCAGAGGCGCTCATTGGACTGGAAAGGTCCCCATTCAGCGTGCTTGAGTGAACATCATCGATTGTGTTTAGCCAGAAGCACCCATTGGAAGGCAAAGACGCCCCTCCGGGAGGGTCAGAGTGGTCTCCACCTCTCAATTTCAGCTAGAGGCGCCCTTCCAGAGACCAAGTTCTCCTCGTGACAAGTTTTGGTGTGTGCCCCCGTCTCCTTTGGACAGGTCTGGGTACCTGGCTCGGTCTTCTTTGGACAGGTCTAGGTACCTGTCCCGATCTCCTCTGGACAAGTCTCGGTGCCTGTCCCGATCTCCTCTGGACAGGTTTGGGTTCCTGCCCCGGTCCTCTCCATCAGAGGCCTGCGTCAGACCTCTGGACAGGTATGGGTGCTTGTCCCGGTCTCCTCTGGACAGGACAACCATAACAATTTCTGAACTCGTTTCTGCCTGGAGGGTTGCCTTTTCCATCTCAGGGGAGCCTCTGGCCGAAATATTTCGAGGGTGGTCCATTCAAGCACCCTGAAGAGACGCCTTTTCTCTCGGAGGGCCGCTTCTGATTTTTTTTTAATGATTGGCAGTTCACACGAGCCTTCTCGGATAGGCGCCTTTTCCCAGCTGGATGAGCGGCCATCATTCATGGAAGGCAGGCACATTCCCCCAGTCCTCCCTCTGCATCTGCCCCTGACTCCAGCATCTGCAAGCCAACAGCTGGCCGAGTTCAGGATATCCCAGCTTTCTCCTTTCTCCGAAGAAGACCGACCTCTAGCCAATGCAGACGGGCTGTGCGTTTCTGGTAGCTGGAATCCAAGAAGACAGCATCTAGTTCGACCTACTGGTAGCGAGCCTTTCTATGTCGATCACCACCAGCGATAAATTATTCGTGAAATAGGGTGGAATATATCACTTTCTGAGCACCCAATCGACATCATTGTCTAAGAAACATCGACGTCCTGATCCTTGATGAATGCTTATGAAGGTCTCGTGTTTTCTTTCTAACAGTATGTTGTTTATAAGTATCACGTTCGAGCTCTCGATAAGGAATGGTGATACACGAATATTTCGCAATGCAATTTCAGGTTGAGGGATTGTCTATGATGTGATATGGCATACAATATCAACTTGAAGCATAGGGCTCATTTTCTCAATCCAGAATATAGCTCTTCCTAAATTATGAATCTGAAAACAAATCATAAAGGTACAGCCATAAATGCCTAAGCCATTGGTTCAAAGTTGAGCCTGAAAGACATCAAAAGCATTTTAAATGACGCTAATTCCATGTCAAATTTCAACATCCTACTGTGCTTGTTTTGATATCTCATACCTAATTAAAAACAAATATTTTAACCCTGATCACCACTCACGTGCGGATATTATTATGGCCCAGACGTCCAGTTTCGTGGCACTTATTGACGCCTCGAGACGTAGATTCGCGTAATCGCGAGCGGCTCTTCTGGCAGTCATATTGCCCTGCCAGCAGCCCGGATACAAGAAGATGTTACAGCTGCTGCTGAGGGTGCAATTCGAACTGGGTGCAGCAGGAGATGCCCCACACATCTGTGAATTGTTGAAGACTATTTCTTCGATGGCTGCTACGGGCAGCTTGGGCAGCATTATCACTGCCACCAGAAGAAGCTGCTTTGGGTTAACTGGCCACAGCATCTGACAGATTATTGAAAGTTTCGGCTTCAGGTCCGTGTCACCGATTATGACAGGATACTCAGCAGCGCAGACGGTACCAGTCGGCGCAGTGTCTCCAGGCACCAGTACGCTGGCCACACTACAGGAAAGTCCCGAAGTTAACGGTGGTGGTCAGTCACCTGGAATTCGTCCTGAGTGGCAGGTCACCAGAGTGAACAGGCGGACGTCAGCAGTTCCGGGGCCATCAAGACCTTTAACACCGACGGGATGGCAGGCGGTGCCATCAATTGGATCATCCGTGGGGCCACCAGCGCTCCCGCTCCGATCGCAGCCCGCAGTTTCAATCTTTTTGGTCAGGTGGTTGGTTATTTGGGCTTGGGGTGCATGGACTGAGTCCTATGTTGTTTGCTGCATGTCAATTTCCATTTGATATTAGGGGGGGGGGGCAAATGCATTATTGGAAATGAATAATTGAATATTGAGGGGGCACATGCCCCTCTAAAAGCAGACAAAACAACACCCCTGCCCAGGTACCTACCAACCTACCTCCATAGGTACCTATAATTGCTCCCAGGTTAAAATATATGCACTGGTTAAACAGTCATTCCAGCAAACTCTCCCCCACACACCCCAAGTATTGTATACAGTACAAAATCACATACATTTAACATTGGCAGGTACCTAGGTAGCAACTAGGCCAAGCTGAATATCTGGCTTTTGAAGATAGGTAGGTATCTACCTACCTGGGTGGGGGAAGCAGGGGTATCAGAACATGTTTCTTTTCCTGAACACCTTCCTTTGGTTGTCTCCCATGTCATGTGCATTGTGTAAGTGTCAAAAAGATGGCTGTATTCATAAGTGATACACCTTTCTCTCCCAAAATACAAAGGTCAGATTGCATAGTTTTACAGATTCTTTGTGTATGGAACTTGCAGTCCTCAGGAGCCATTTTAAGCTTCAGAGGGTAGTCAGCTTAAGGAAGCTGAAAGGAAGTGACCTTATTTTTTTGCAATTGCACCAGTATTTTTTTTTTGTAGCAGCTTCTAACAACTTGTACCACAACAGCTACAGTGAAGTAATCATGCACAACCATATTTTTGTGTTCAGAATACAGTATACCATTACAAAATAGTTATGTTTCAAAGTTGCTCTTTGCAAATTGTTAGAGGATTTTCATTGAAAGTAGCTGTTTGAATATGGATACTTTGTTTATTTTTTGTATTCAGTAAATGGTACAATTACTGGTTGGGCCTTACAGAAGCAGCAATTTAGCTAGGTATTTGTTGTATGTCAAGCATTTTGAACCCATCTGCTCTATATAATCTAACATGGGGTACCTAGCACAGGTATGAATATATATATATATATATATATATATATATATATATATATATATATATATATACATATATATAATCTAACATAGGGTGCCTTCATAGGTGGGAGGTGGTGGGATACCTAGGCAGGTGGGAGAAGAGGGGGTAGATCTGAACATGTTCTGTTTCCTGAACACCTACCTTTGGATGTCTCTCATGCCATGTTCAGCACATAAATAACAAAAATATGGTCATATTCACAACTGATGGATCTGTCTCTACCCAAATATGTGGGTCTGATTGCATAGTTATACAAGTTATCTGTGTATGGAGCAAGTTAATTTCACAGGCAACATTTTAGAAAACCATAAGGAAAGGAACCATAGGCTTAAGGAAACCATAAGGAAGTGGCTTTCAATTTTTTGTATTATACTAGCACATTATAGCAGCTACTAATAGCTTGTACCACAACAGCTAGTGAGTTGATCCAGCACAACAATTTTCGTGTTCACAATATGGAACCACTACAAAATAATTATGTTTTGAAGTTGCTCACTGCAAGTGGTTAGAGGATTTCTATTGGAGGGAACTGTTTGAATATGAATAGCTTGTTCATTTTTGTATCCAGTACACTACAATTACTGGTTCAGCCACGCAGAAGCAGCAGTAGCTATTTTTTCATCCTGCCTTAAGTATTCAGGAACCCCTCTCTTCTCCTACCTAGGTACCCTAACGCGATGCTGTGCGAGGCGAGCATTTATGACATACTTTGAGGGAGCTCCACTCCCTACTATCAGTACCCAGCCCACTCCCGCAATCACCTACCTCGGAACACGCGCCTCGGAATACCAGCGATTCCAACACCTTCAACATAAGGTACACAACCCGGCCCCACCAAACCAAATTGGCAGCGTAGCGTCACAACGGCGTGAAGTTTTCCCTTCATAAGGTTATCGTAATAGAGAGAGGCCACTTTTTAGTCAAGCCGAGTGCCAAAACGAAACGTTTATGAGATATGTACCCTTACTTATTTGATCGCCTCACAAATTTTATATATAAAATGAAACCTATTTCGGACTTTGTTACCTAATTATTGTTCATTTATCCTTTAAATAATAATCTTAGTATATTGGGCGAGCAAAGCATGGAGGGAGCAACGGGATTCTGCTCAATCACAGCATTGGGACTGTGCTAAGGAATGTGGGGACATAGCTTTTGAAGGCGCCAACATGCTGCCAGGTCAGGGTCCAGGCATGTAGCCAGACGAAATCATCAAGAGGAATGATCGTCTCCTTCACTGGCTTTACCCAGTGTGAGTAAATCCATGGACGTCAATGGCGGGACCAGGGGGGTGGCACTGGGGGCATGCGCCTCCGTGAAAAGTGTCACCTCGAGAAGGCTTGAGTGCACCCACATCAAATGTCAGCCAGATGCACAACTCTGAGAGGATAAAGGTGGCCCCTTCATTGTGCTGGAATTTACACTGCTCTGAACCTTCAGCCAGATGCGCCTCTTGTAGGGGAAAGGCGCCCCTTCACTGTGCTTGAATGCACCCACATTTTTATATCATGGGCGACCATTCTGAGAAATACGACACTTTAGTGTGCTTGAGTACAATTCCCCCCACCTCCCCCTCCGCACGAATTTTCCAGCTAAAGGTGTCCCTCGAAAGAACTGGCGCCCCTCCAGAGACAACCAGCCTCCATGACAATTACTGGATCCGCCCATAAGATGCGGAAAACTAAACGCAATTGGAGAACATGTTTTTTTTCTGGAGCCCAGACTCTTTAGGAAGGGGACATACTCCCTGAGTACTCCGAGTTGGCTGAAGGATTGTAGGGGAAAAGTGACCCTTTATGGGATTAAAAAGACCCCTTATATATGGCAAGTACTTTTCAGTCTCCTACCCACTGACTGGATTTGTTCTATGAATGGACGCCGAATGCACCCCTCCGAGGAAATTTGCCGCCATAGCATACCTGGGTCCGCCCATGGTATGTCTGGGGTGGAGAGGGTCTCGTCGCCGCCAGCCATGGTGGAGGAAGCCGTTGGGTCGGCGGCTTTGGTAGCCGCAGTAGCCACCCAAGAGGCCAAGTCAGCGGTGGTGGTTGCTGTGCTGTCACAGCCCAGTGGATTTGCACCGCGGCGTATCAACAGCAGAATGCTCAGAATGTTTTCGGGATTTGGCTTCCGCTGGTGTGCGGTTATGGATACATCCTACACCGCCTCGCACCAGCCCGAATAACTCCTCAAGGTGGTCCTGTGTTAGATGACGCGTTAGGATAACCGTCGTATCCCCATATTTCCACCGTACGTCTTGGAAGGGGCCTCGCACCGACACCTCCCTCACTAAGAGGCCGTTCTGAATGCGATGCAAGTGACGCGAGTCCCCAACACATAGCCCCAGCATCTCGTCCACCAAGCACCAAGGCTGTCAGAATCGCCTCATGTGCTGCCTTCCCTCAGTGTCCCAAGATATTTTCCAATGAACTTTGCGGCTGAAGAACGAAGTTGTTTCGCAATAGGAGATGATGGTAAGAAAGTACTGACGAGGAAAATGCACATGCATATATATATATATATATATATATATATATATATATATATATATATATATATACGTGCAAGGATCGAGCATGGGCCCCCGGAAATCACGGTGGGGACCTAAAATAGTCTAGTCGGGTACTGGAAAATTGCTATAGGGGCAAATAAGGTCGGGACGGGGTCCCTGAAATTTACGCTTAGCCTGGATACTCCTAAAAGTCGCGCCCAGGCCCATGTAAATCACGCTATGGGCTCGACACGTGCCGCCGGGGTCCCCAAAAAAACCAAGCCGGGACAAATAAAAAGCATCCTTACATGAGCAACCACTCTGGTGCCCCAACAATCGCACCAAAGTACGTATCTCGGTGTCCTCTTCCGCATTGATGTCTGGCGGCACAGCATCTAGGAGTCGCGAGTTCTCTAAGCTCGCGAGTTAGTCTCGCTTAAGCGTGGTGTGAATATATTTGATTGATTATTTTACCAGAGCCTCGTTATAAAATGTCATCTAAGGCACGCATCTGTTGTAGAAGCGTGATGGGGTTCTCTTCGTTCGTCTTAGATGGTCTCCCACATCACTAAAGCAGTTTAGAGGATGGTCGGGTCGAGAGTACTTGGGCACGTTCTAAGCTCCAAATGCTTCGACGTAATAGACCACACCAAACTGCTCACTAAGCATGAACTCCATGGAATCGATACCGACTGGTATAGGGCATACATGGGAGGTCACCAGCAGGCTGTTAGTATCTCAGATCAACGCGGAAACAGGCATCTCTCCTCTGTCGGGACTGACCTGATCTACACGTGCATTAACTTAGTTCTGCGTTATACTGACTATGCTTTCGGTGTGATTCCAGGTTAAATCCAGGAGCATTCAGTTTGTGTGCTTAACCCGCGCCGTCTTTCCGGTCAAATCCTCCCACCCCGTCTCGGGGGGGGGGGGGTCGGTTGAAGACACCTCTAAAATCTAAACTAAGCATCGCACGAAAACGAAAGAGGTGTCATCGGAAAGCGCTCGACGAGTAGGGTCCGGGTCCATCCTCCCAAAAAAAAATCCCCAAAAGTGACGTCACCAGGGGGCTAGATTTTCACGACTTTTCACAACATTATGTTTTTGACTCTGGGGAGTTCATTTTTGGGATATATGAAAAACAAAATTTGATTGGAATGAGAAAAGGACAGCAAAATCGACCGCGGCTATAATTTTTTGCCCCCCACCATTTCTTAACATAATAAACTTGATAACATTTCCAATAAATCCATTTATCCTTGGAAAGTTAGCAGGTATTCTATAAAACAAAACATCAATGATTTAAATTTCTTAACAAAATTAACTATTTGTAAAAATACACTACGAATATTAAAAATAATAGTCTGTAAATCTTAGGCAAAACATAGTAAACTGACTTCAACTAAATTTATTTATTCAATAATACCAAATTATAATTAGGTTAAACATTACCCTTTAATAAAAAATAAAGAATAATTGATTTAAACAGCCATAAAATGTTTCGTCAGGGAGCTATTTAAAAAAGGACCTTAAAGAAAGAAAAACAAGTACAGTCTTTTTGTTTTAGCAACACATTCAGTAAAAACAACCTGATCAAACATACATTGGTTTAAATATTAAAACATTCATACAATTAGGTTTAATAAAAAAATAAAACCAATAATTAGTTACATTTTCTTCTTCTCTACTAACTTTTCTACTAAACAAAATTTTTTAAAATTTTAATTCTTTTTTTTATTTTACCTTTTCTTCAACACTTTCTTTCTTACATAATTTTATAAATTAAACATATATATAAAAACCTAAGGTTCTTCCAGTTTGACAGGTTTTCAAAAAAAAAAGCCAAACTTTCATAGTTACTTACAAGTTACACATTCCTTACTTTTACAGTAAACTTTTCATTTTTAAATACAACTTCAACAAAATTATATTCGTCTCTGAATGCGAATACCAGTACGACGTCAATATGACCTACGTTTAAGGCTGCCTAAAGCGCAACCATCATGGTGCTTTTTACATCCTGCCATGGGTAAGGGTATATATCTTAATACTAAGACATCAAAACGTTCAAATACGTATATCGATATATCGATATATACGCAAGGAAACATCTAAACACACAGGCCTACATAATCCAAGTTTTTCTTACACATTTTTACCCCCTAAAATTTAATGAAAAGGTTCATGTTAATGAACAATGGTCGGGAATAAAAATTAAAACGCCTGCCGAATTACCATTCGCAGATTTTATGACCACATATAGTCTTAACAAATTATTACTAGTTCGGGTGGTACCATTAATACGATTTCTTGTGTTATATTTACTTATCACTCATACCAAGTATCATTTTCCTCATCATAGGCATTTTATACTGGGGCTTGGGGACACAAAAAATTAAGGAATCGCACTTTTACAACTTAGGACATATCCTACGGCCCTAAGTTACACATTACACCACAGTAAGGAGGTTACGTTTTTGACCATGTGCTAATAACATCACGTCAGTAGGCACATTTTATATCGTCTTACACCTACAGTCGGGGTTATAAATTTCCACATTTATCAAAGATCTTACATTTTTTTTACGAAAATGTATCCAAAAAGGTGCCTTATTTAATTCTCAATATAAACTTTCCGTTTTTCATAGCTAAATAACAGTTTTTCAATTTTATCTTAATTTAAGTACTACTTTTCACTTTCTTATCACATACTACTACTTCATTGCTAGGTCTGCACACATGGGCTTTCCTTTGTATCGCAGTGTATCGCTGGCGCAAACTAAGCAAGCATCACCCTCGATAGTTTTAGTCTTTTCTCGCTCGCACGTGTCACGGCCTGCACTCGTGAACAGGAAATCCTCAGTGACATCAGGTTTGAAAACAGTGGCTACACACATCGCGTAAGATGGGAAAGATAAATAGTGCGGCAAACAGTGCAGTCTCTATACGGCACTCGCCGGCAGCCCTTTCGACGGGTTGAGCGGGTGCCGCTGACTGGAATACCTGCCTGGTACAGTCGGGCTGATAACGAAGCTGGACTGTACGCCGGCGCGGCGCCAGACTAAACGGACGCAAGTCTAACGCCGGCGATGAGCTGAAAACACTGCGATGTTTACCTACTCGTACTTCAAGGTAAGGGACATATAGTCGCTAACCAGATACCAGCTCCTATGCATTCACAAGGAATTTCAGTACCATCTCGCTCACGAATACCAAGAGACAACTGATCACCCCGCCCTGCCAACTCTGACGCGATTGGCTGCTGGTTGTCGCAATTAATTTGTAATTTTCGTTGGGTGACACCCGTTGCTCTTTTCGTTCGTTTCTAGGGGTGACACCTGTCACCCAGCCATTTTTTTTATATCGTAGTATTTCCGTTCCCTATGTTTCTGCGTGTTCTTGTTTATTTAGATTCCATCAGGTAGGTTTTTCTCCCCGTGATGGGACAAAAACGGAAGGACACCGACACCAGCTCGCCACCGGACTCCGAATCGGAATTCCCTCCTAGAGGTGAAAAAAACCGGCCACGAGTGTGGGTGACATATTAAAAATATTTCCGGTTGTTGTGACAACATACGGTACCGTATTAGCATTGCGTATGGATTGTATTTTTCATCAGGGCGCTTTTCCTCTTGACATACCCAGTCAATTTGTATTTTCTAACCATACAGACATATACGTATTCATCTTGTTTCAGTGCATGTATCAGAAGCGTACAGAAACAATTTAGTAGCTATGATCGAGGGGACAGGGGGGGGCTGAAAAAAAAACTCTACCACTCGTGGTAAAGTCCATAGGTTTTAACATTGCCGTGGAAAGCCTGTCACCTACGAACTGTCCCGTCGCCGTCCAGAGATTGAGCCCGACGCAACAGTTCCGTTTTCCAGCGCAGTTTGTGGCGTGTGGCACGGTTCACATCACAGGTAACGAGATATGGCTGACATCACGTGAAAGCTCCAAATGTTGGCTATCCGTCTGGCACAATTTCGTTGCGGTCGGATCAACGTGTTGCGCGTGCACGTCACCGAGGTCTTGAGAGAACGGGTGTCCGGTGAATGACCGGTCACCCATAGGAATAGCATGTAAAGCTGAGATTTCACGCATTTCGGAAAATAACCAATTTTAGCGCTCCCCATCGACCAGATTCAAACCGCAATATCTCGACAACCAATGGACCGATTGACACCAAACCAACACTTCAGTATTGCCACGACAATTGTCAACATCGTCGAGGCAACCGTTTCCGAGTTACGCGCCACGGGCACGCGAGGGGGTGTGAAAGCGGAAACGACGTTTTTGGGCGTTTTTCACGATTTGGTCTGGTTCTCGGAAACGGCTGAACTTAGCGACTTGCCGTCACCTCACATCATGGCCCATTGTACCGACTATAATTTTCAAATTGACGATCAGTGGCTGCAGAGTGTGCGGGCGCAGTCATCGTGACACGGGCTGCACGTGTTTCAGTCCGTGAAAAAGGCTCCGCTTTCCACTGTCTCTACACCACTGTGGAATGACAATTCGTGGAGAAGGTTGTACGTGCGGATAGCCCCACTCTTTGTGATGCTCACAAGTCCTTCGGATTTTATCAATCACCAATACTTTTGTTGCAATCGTCGATGCCCGCAACCGTTACAAGGCGTCACTATCGGCAATCTCAAGATGCGGACGGCGGAACAGTATCCTGTCACCTCCTAGAGACTGAATCCAACGCAACAGTTCCGTTTTCCGGCGCAGTTTGTTTTTAAAGCTGGCTTCAGTGTGCACGTATCTACCTAATAAGTACCAAAGCGCTGTTGAAGCTGAACTTGTGTAGGTTTGCGTAGGTTGTGTTTCGTCTCTGAGAGACGAGAGTCATGACAAGTATTGCAAACATGGTCTTGTCTGTGATGCTGGCCATTAAAAATATTATTTTATCTCCAGGAAGTCTTCCACTCTATTTGTCCAAAAAAGGAATTGAGTCTAACAATGACGCGATCTCCTTGATGTTTCGTCATGATCATGGGAGCATTAAACACGGAGCATGTCCGTGAAAAGTGCGAAAATAGTTTTTTATGACCGAAACAAATCACATCATTCTCCAACTTGGAATACAACACAGTTTTCATCTCATAATCCAGGATTCAGATTAGAAGAGAAGTCCACAAAGTCCTCTGCTCTATGCCAACCTGCATTGCCACATAAATGTTCCTCTCCAATTCCAGAATTCCAAGACATAAACCCAACCTTGGTCATACCTGACTGAAGTTACACTTTTCCCGTTTCTCAGCCTCACATATTATTTCAGCCATTTTCCCACACTGCATACTTCTGTAATTCTTATCATGATAACAAATGTTTTGGTTCTTCCAATATCAACCTTTATTTTAATAATTTCATATGGTCACTTCCACGGGTTTTATTTATTTGTGTCAAGGCCCATGCTTTGCCATAAGCAGAAATTGCTGCATTGACCAAGAGGTTTAAAATGTGAACTATCAACATATGACAGCCTGGTGGTGTTCGACATTCTGTAGGTGACAGGCTGGACACTTTTTCACCTCTGTTCCCTCCGCTGACCACGCCTGCTGACCATCGCTCGACTCCGGACCTAGCGCATGATGCTCCACCTCTCTTTGAAGAGGTGGGGACTACCCCGACCTACCTCATTGAACCCTACCTCGGCCTACCTCATTGAACCTTACCTGACATTGCTGGCTCCTACATATTATTCAAGTCCGTCGAAGAATCCGCTTCCTTTCACCGTATTAACGTTTTTTTGGCCGATCAAGCAACTCCTCGCCATCTGCTCCTCAGCCAATCCCGACAGCGAACCCCATGTCAACGGAACCCTCGTCATTAAATCCCAAACCCAAGCCCAGACCAAAGCTCTCATTCGTACCACCACATTTTGTGGCAAATCAGTCACAATTTCCCTGCATTTCAACCGCAACACAACCAAAAGCACTGTCTTTGCGCCGGAGCTCCGCTTCACGTCTGAAGCACATATCCAGACGGACCTCAGGCCGGAGGGGGTGACCCACGCCCACTGCATCAACTCCTTTAAAGACCGCCAGAAGCGCGATACAAGCTTCCTCGTCCTTACCTTCATCTCTACCACTCTTCCTAAGACACTCCTCGCTGGCTACATTCGATACCAAGTCCGTGTATTTATTCCCAATCCTCTCCGCTGTATTAATTGCCAGCGCTTCGGCCATGACAATAAGACTTGTCGCCAACCAGCCCGCTGCCTCGAGTGCGGCGAACCACCTCATCCTGATTCCACCTGCTCCGAGCCTGACCACTGCATTAGCTGCAACACGTCCGGCTTCCTCACCACTTTCAATCTCTGTCCAGTCTGGCAACGGAAAAAAGAGGTCTGTGCGGTCAGGGCCACTACCGGGGTAATGTCACTTGGGTGAGAGGTGCCGTGAATTTAGTTTGCACTGCGGCTGGACACAGAGGTGGGTTGGTGGAATTTGAAACAAAGACGCGATCCCAACGCCAGACTACCGGCTGCTTTTCATGCTTCCATTCGAATATGCAGTCAGTTCTCACATGTGTCATGATAGCAATGGGGAGGGACGAATACCTTCCACGTGAACAGAAGCACGTGGTGAACAGTGACCCGTTGTGCACCGTAGTATGGGACGCATCAATGAATGTCAAGACATATCACAATCCTTCACTGCCAGCTGTGCACAGCAGGGGCGGCAGAATGCATGGGGCGCTGAGGAGTTGGTCCCTTGCGCGACCCAGTGTGGAGGGGAGTGGGAGGGGTGAGTCGCATCCCCTTTGTAACCTCACTAAAACTGTTTAGGTATTGTCTCTAGATACCGTGCTCCTTCAAATAAAATAATAAATGCTAAGCGCAACATCCTGTCAGGTTATGTAGTCCATGTCCTGGGCAACATCGCGACTTCGGCAGTGGGCGAGATATTGGCCCAGAACATAATCTCTGCCATCTCCAAGGGGAGCAAGACCTCGGGTAGCATGTTAGCTGGGTGAGCAAGTGTCCTTCCAGTACAACTAACTTGAACCCAATCGGTTGAGTGTATCCACCCAGCTACAATCAGTCAAATAAGAAGGCGGTTGGAGTAGGATAAAATAATAAGGTAGTTGGATCTGATAAAAATAATGTTGGCTTCCAGAGAGCGTGCAAAAGAGGGCTACAAAAATGGTTAATAGTATAAGCAACCTGGCACATGAGGAATGATTGAAGAAATTGAATACGTTTTCCCTTAGATGTAGAAGGCTGATAGGAGATCTCATCCAGGTCTTTTAATTTGTTCATGGTCAGGAGAAGGGATATACCAGGGAAATGTTTAAATTTAACAGAATTGATGCAATTAGAGGTCATCAATTCAAAACTAAAGCTAACCACAGCAGGACAAGGTTAAGACAGTCCTTTTTCACCAACAGGGTAATAGAACACTGGAACCAGCTGCCAGAAGCCATTGTTAGTAGCAGCACATTGAACATCTTTACAAACAGCATAGACAATCATTATAAGAATACAGGGCTTGCTTTTCAGTATTCCAGGGCGTGCCGATCGTCGGATTTTGTGAGCAACTGGTTGAATGTCCAGAACGCAACAAAGAAGAGCCCTCGTGGTTCATAGTTACACTGATCTTTTATATCTATGTCTAAGACAAAGTCATCCATCCCTAAGGCCGGGCGCCTATCTCGCCAATACAGGTGCTATTCAGGACTGCTGTGTTTCTTGAGAACGTAACCACCCTTCTGGGACGGCTTTTGGCTGGCCTTATTATTGGCCATATATGCTTCTCTACCGAGATGAAAGGCATCTTTCTAAGCAGTTAGGTGCTTTGAGAATGCAGGAGTCTCTCCCGGGTCAGCGCGTGTTCTTATCTCGGAGGCATGTCAAATATGAGATGGACCCTCACTAGTTCACTTCTGCTCTTGAGGGTTTTGTTTTTCCATCAAGAGCATTTTCAAAATCCAAAGATCATCCCGGCCTTCTCTGACCATCAGGCTCCAAGCTATTTCTCAATTTTTATAGGCCAATTTCGGCTGAGATTGCTCTTTCCAGCTGGCATAGGCATTCCACAGGGATACGGGGCACATGAAAGAGCAACTCTGAATAACCTTGTTGCTTGTATTTTGTTATTTATGCAGCCTTGAACCTTGTTGCACGTATTTTGTTATTTTTGAAAGCGGTCTGTTTCATGGTGTTTTTTTCTGTGAACCCCCCACACCTACGAAACTCCTGGCTGCGCCACTTCCTGATTATGCCGCTGCAACGTAGCATTTGCAGTATTTCTGGACAAACCTGGGCATCCTCCAAATCCGTCCCCCGTCCGACACAAATGCAAGGCACGCCATTGGCCTTCAGCTTAAGCATACCTATTCCATGCAAGTGAGTAACATGAGCGCCAGGTCTCTTCTTCAGTCCGGCCGCGGTCAAGGCAGAATGATCAAGGCTGACAGACGCCATCTCGCATACATGGCTGATCTCGGCAACCGCTGGATTGATCTTAATGAAACCATCACCAAACGAACGGTCGTGTGCCAGAGGCGTGCGGTTTGAACTTTCGTGACGTTGGGTCAGCTCATAGGTCACAAATCTCCTGAAAACACTATTGTTGGGTCAGAGACATGGCTGATCTCGGCAACCGCTATCAATTTCAATCAAGCCATACGATCGGTCGTGTGTCAGAGGTGTGCGGTTAGCACTTTCGTGGCCTTGGGTCAAGTCTTAGGTCACAAGATAATCTAAAAATATTCGTCGTAGACATGGCCAATCTTGACAACCGTTTCGTTTCGTGAAGGTTTAATTATGATCGATCCCTTGGTTGCCGAGTTCGGGCATGTCTGTCAGGAATTGTTTACATTTTTCGGCGATTTCGTGACCTTTGACTTCACCCAACGCCAAGAAAGTGCAAACCGCACGCCTCTGGCACACGGCCGATCGTTTGGTGAAGGCTTAATTGAGACCGATCCAGCGGTCGCCGATCTCGGCCATGTCTGCGAGGATTTTTTAAAAGTGATTTGATGACCTTCGACCTGATCCGAGGTCATGGAAGTCAAAACGGCACGCCTCTAGCACACGGGCGATCGTTTGGTGAAGTTTCATTAAAATCGATCCAGCTGTAACCGAGATCGGCCATATCTGCGAGGAAATAGTTTTGGTTTTTCGGAGATATGGTGAGCTTCGACTTGACCTAAGATCATGGAAGTCAAAACCGCAAGCCTTTGGCACACGGGCGACCGTTTGGTGTAGGTTTCATGAAAATCAAGCCAGCGGTTGCCGAGATCGGCCATTTCTGTGAGTAAAAAATTGTGTTTTTCGGCGATGTTGTGATCTTTGACCTGACTCAAGGTCACGGAAGTCCAAACCACACGCTTCGGGTACACGGGCTACTGGTTGGTGCAGATTTCATGAAGATCGAGCCAGCGGTTGCCAAGATCGGCCATGCCTGCGAGATGGTGTCTGTCCAACAGTGTATATGCGATAGTGTCTGTTTTTTAGACCCTTCCCTCGACTGTGCCGTATCTGCGCCACATTTGCCCGACCGGAATGCGACCTCGTGGTCTAGTGATTTTCGCCGTATTGTGTATATTGGAAATCCGGACTTAGCAAATCTGACGTCTGTTGTGTGGTGGCGATGGTGCATCGCGGATAAGTGATGAAGTGTGTATGGGATGCATCAGCGGATACATTGGTGCTGTGGGATCATTGTTATATTTCAAGCTGTATGGAGAAGAAAATATCGAGGTCATTGCAAGCACAAGGAGGCGGCGTTCCGGTTTGATGTGTTCCCTTCTCAGTTTGTATTACAGTTATGAAATTGAAATTGAGACCAGTGTAGGGAGGCTTTCACACTCGTTTCGTCGCCAGCTTAACCTACAACTGTGTTCCAATTGGTTGTAAAAGGTAAGGCACGGCCGTAGGTTTGTACCTTCCATGCCCAAACATAGGTTCCGGGGCTACCGATAATCATGCTAATTTTGTAGGTAGTATGCAGTTTGATTAATATAGAGTATGGTAAATGCCTCAGTGGAACAGCAAGGAAGATCAGGATTTTGAAGAACACACCTAAATCTGGCTAATACTGACTCAGATATGACCCAATGTGCATAGATGGAGGCCAATGCTGATGTGACAACATCCATTTAATAATGGCTTACTGGTTATGATTGTTTTTTCGCACCTTGGATCTGAAACCAATAAACATTATAATAATTTGAACATTATTAGGTAGCCCCATAACTTCAATAAAAAAGTAAATTTTGATGCCAGGTGTTTTGGAAATGTTTGGAATTTTCCCTTGGAATGCTTATGAATATGAACATTAATTTTTGGGACTGGTACTTATCTCTTGGTTTTCATAGCTATAATTTATATGATGTGCCATCCATGCAGCATTGCTATTTAGTGAGTTCTTTAATGAGTTATTTTGGTCAAGGTTATCTGCCTAAAGTATGCCAAGCCTTACTGGTTGCAGCAGGATAGGCATCAGCAATGACGGACAACTGGGACCATCTCACGAAGGCATGTGAACAGTGTAGCATATTTTTAACAATTATTAGCTTTTGTGTGGGGATGGCCAAGTGGTTAAGGTGTTGAGCCATGGGTACCAAAGGTTCTGGGCTTGACACTAGCTCTGCTCAGGGCATTTCCCAATTTTGCAGTGCACCTGTGGAACAGTGTGAGCAGCATCATTAGCAGTGAATGCATAAAGTGTGTTGTGAACCACCAAACAAGCAAACAATTGTTGGCAAATCATTAGTATGGTTGTGTTTCGGGATTATGATATCTTAGGTTATGTTATTTGCTGTAGATTAGTGTATTTTATTTTGCTAGGTTAGTTCAAGCTACTTCAACCATCTCATGACAGGGTTAAGAGATTGTTTTTTTTAGGTATGAGATGACAAAACAAGCACATGAGGATGTCAAAATTTGTCATTGAGTCGGTGTCATTTAAAATGTTTTTGATGTCTTTCAGACTAAAATTTGAGCCAGTGATGCATTGTATGCCATATCACATCATAGGTAATTCCTATACCTGAAATTGCATTGCAAAATGTTTGTGTGTCACAATTTCTTATCCAGAGCATGCATGTGCTACTTGCATGCATGAATGAGATACTGTTAGAAAAGAGACACAGATGCTTCATTGGCATGCATCAAAGAGCAGGATGTTGATACTTCTCAAAGAAGGATATTGATGGAGAGTTCAGAAATTGGTATATTCCACCATATTACATGAATAATTACCAATGCATTTAGGTATGTGAACTGTTTGTGGCATTAGCCAATTGAAGCCCTGATGGGCACTGAATGACCAAAGCACTTGAAGTGCCCCTAAGCCCAAGTAACCAACCAACCAACCAATTGAAGCCTTAGTGCCATGCCTATGACATCATCACATTGTACTGATGTGACTATGTCATGTTTGTTGTACTGATGTGACTATGACTATGTTTCCAGCCGGCCACCAGCCATCACCACTGTGTGCCAATGAGCAATGTGTGTGTGTGTGTGTGTGTGAGCAGGATGCATGGCCATCCACTGTTGATGGGCAATATGTCATGACCATGCCTGGGGGCCATGACCTTGAGCCGACTGGCTGCTGGCTGAGTGCCACACAGCAGAAGCTGGCTACACATGCTGGAGTAAGGCATTCAGGATGTGTCCTGGTTGGCTTTGACCTTGGCTTTGACAATTGTGGGCCACTGCCTGCGATTGTGAAAGCCAAGGTTGACAATCGCATAGACATACAGACATAAATATGATTAAGACATAAAGACATAAACGATTAGTGCAACTATGAGCCACAAGGGCCCTTCTTGGTTGCACTCTGTACACTCAACCAGTTGACCACCAAATCTGTCATTTGGGCTTCCCTGTAATACTGAAAAGCAAGCCCTCTATTCTTATAATGATTGTCTACATTGTTTTTAAAGATGTTCAATGTGCTGCTGCTGACAATGGTTTATGGAAGCTGGCTTCAGTGTTCTACTACCCTGTTGGTGAAGAAAGTCTGTCTTAACCTTGTTCTGCTGTGGCTAACTTTAATTTTGAATTCATGACCTCTAATTGCATCATTTCTGTTAAATTCAAACATTTTCCAAAGATATCCCCTCTCCAGACCATGGACAAATTTGAAGACCTCAATGAGATCTCTCAGCCTTCTATATCTAAGTGAAAACATATTCAATTTCTTCAATCTTTCCTCATATGCCAGGTTGCTTATACCATTAACCATTTTTGTAACCCTCTTTTGTACTCTCTCTAAAAGCCAACAATCTTTTTCATAGCTAGGAGACCAAGCTTGGATGCAGTATTCCAAATGTGGCCTAACATATGCACAGTAAAGCTTCCTGATGACTTCCTCACTTCTGTATGATACATTCCTATTTATTGTCCCAAGCATTTTCAGTGCCTTCTTCCTGGCTTCCTTGGTCTGTTCTGATGCCCCCAATTTTGTGTTTCGAATAATACCTAAATCCTTCTCCTGTTGAGTCACTGATAGCACTTGGCCACCCATCAAGTATGGAGCCTTCATATGCTGCTTACCTACATGCATGATTTTGCACTTATCAAAATTAAATTTTATTTCCCATTCTTTGGACCACTTCACAAGTTCGTCTAAGTCTTTGCAGTGAGATATGTTCATTTTGACCTGTTATTGCCCTAAAGACCTTCAAATCATCGGCAAATTTCAAAACTACTGCTTATGCCACTTTCAATGTTATTTACAAATATAATGAACAATAGTGACGGCAGTGCTGACCCCTGGGGGACTCCAATAAGAACATTTTGCCATGATGACTGTACCATTTAGCATCACTCTTTGCTGTCTACCTGAAAGCCACAACTCTATCCATTTTAAGATGCTACCTGCAATACCATGGGCCTGAAGCTGTATCATTAACCATTTATGGGGTATCTTGTACAAGGCCATACTAAAGTCAAAATATGCTACATCAACCTGATTTCCCTGAGAAATTGTTCTGTGGCAAAGTTAATAAAGTCCAAGAGATTTGTGAGACATGATCATATTTTTCAAAACACATGTTGAGTATCTTAAATCAATTTGCTTCTTTCCAAGTAACAACTATTCTATCCTTGATAATTGATTAAAGTACCTTGCAGACTAGGGATGTGAGACTTACTGGCCTATAGTTTTCAACTTTCTTTCTCCTTTCTTGAAAAGAGGAACTACATTTGCACTTTTCCAATCGATTGGAATCTCATTTTGTGAAACTGATCTACACAATATTATACTACGTGGAAATGCCAGTTCCTTTTCAGCACCATGGCTGAAAGTGCCTCAAGATGCAAAATTAAATGCACCATTAGACTCACTGGATCAGTGCTTAGCATAGTTGTCTGGAGGAGAGCTACACAATGAATGTCCATCTTGACCTCTGTAGCAAGCCAAAATAGATTATAGCCAAGCTATGAGGAGTAGTTCCAGGAATTGCCATGAGGGCACTTGTCTGGATGGGGAGATTTCTTTGGAGGGACACCTACAAAAACACCTTGTAAATATGTAAATATTCCACCCCTGGTGTGGAATTATGTGGAGGAGTGGTTGCACTCAGGCTTTTTCCATGCATCCATGAGTATAGACCATATGGTGCATATGATCTATACTCATATACTCTCTAGCAACCATACTCTGAATTTGCTATGGTTGTTATGGCCAGCCAATAATATGTGTGCACCTGAAGGTCACCAGTGAGGTCACAGGCCATGGGAAGAAAAATAATTTCACCATCCTTGAGAACTCAAACTTGTATACAAATCAGAGTAATTAGGTTAATATATAACCACACCTATGGTTAAAAACATGCAGTGTGCAAACTTGCCCATGTCAACCCTTCTAGTCCGGGCCAAGCTATGTCAGCTAATGGGGAGGGTCAAATTCCCATTTTCATTCAGCATATCATGCAATTCATTGCCTCCATAACATTTTTACAGATTTTGAAATACTGAAATAAATAGTTACATAAGCAGAATTCCATATAACTGTATGCTCTGATGTAATGCCTTGATGTCACAGGTCATGTCAAGTGAGAATATTGGACTGATTCTAAGAGTGTGTGTGCCCTGTACCTAGCTGAATTACAGTGTTTCCGCTTTAAGGTAGCGGGAAACTGATGCTTATCACAGGAAACTGATGCCCTAGGCCTTTTTCTCTTCCATGACATCTAGTTCAGTACCTCCCATTGTATATATAAATGTCTCACCTCAATACCACAGATGCATAAATTTACACACATAGCTGAAAGAACTCTTGCTGAATTGGTAAATTTGTGCTTTATGGTGTTTTATGAATTATTGGAATTTATCCTTCCAATGCAACGTTTATCAATGTGACCACAATGATGGAACCACTTATTTTCTGTGGAAATGCTCACTTTTCAGGTTGTGAGCAAAATCACACGGAACAAATGGCTTTTTGCTTAGTAACGGTATAAAAAGAAAAGTTCAACACAAAAAGCAACATGACCTAACCTAACCTAACCCGCCCGGGCGTCTCTCCGGTCAGATCCTCAGACCCCGTCTCGAGGGGGGTAGTAACCCCCTTCAGTATCCAAATTAAGTGTTGCACGAAAACGAAAGAGGTGTCATCAGAAAGCACTCGACGAGTAGGGCCCGGGTCAACCCCCACGAAAAAAGTTTCCCCAAAATGATGCCACCAGGGGGCCTAGATTTCCCGACTTACATTATGCTTTTGTCTCCGGGGCAGTTAATTTTGTGAATTTTTTTAAGAAGGAAAAAAATATTTTGAATGAGGGAAGGACAGCGAAATCGATCAGGGCCGCTAAAAATGCTTGGCCACCCAAAAATCAAAATTTTATTATTTTTTTGAAATCTTACTTTTTTAAATTTCAAAATTTTGAGTTCAAGTTTTCTTTCATTTCAATTTTCTAATGGGTAGAGAAGATCGAACAATGCTGTTCGAAGTCAACTTGCTATAATAAATACTTACTTTAGCCAGAATCTTCGATTTTATCTCTAATAGGCAAATATGCAAAATTAATAAGTAGTCAAAAACGGAAAAAAATACTCTCATGCGTTTTGTTGCATCCCTAAAGATAAGCAAACATTGAAAGTTCCATTAAGATACCTGTATCCGTTAAAGCGTGACGATTTATTGAACTTGTTTGGTGGTAACCTCACTTGACCTAGACTAACTCGTTGACCCTAGGTGACCTGACTTCGAAAGTTGGACACAATATGCCAAATTGATGTGGAAAAAGGTATGCCAAATTTCGGCGCGCTGCCGCGCGCCGTTCGTTCACTATCCACGAAAAACCTGAGGGGGGTTTGACGACCCGCCCCCGAGGCGGAGCAGTTTAATGTTCGATTTGATAAAAATATAGTTTGAAATTGTGAAATAATTTATTTCATAATAAGTATTGAAATTAAAAACTCAACCCAACCTAACCTACCCTAAGTTCTTTTTGGTTAACATGGTTTTCAAAGTTTTAATGCATTTTTCACAAAAATTGTCCAACTTAAAACCTAAACTAACCTAACCAACCCTAACCGATTTTTCTTTTTGGAGGCAAGTGTGTGTAAAAAGTTGTCTTGCTACTACGTTGGCTAGTAGTTGTTTGGGCTTTAGAGTGCTTCAACCGGAATTGATCATTCATGTTACAACCTTAGAGCACAATAGTTCCACTGAATGCTGGTGAATTCCTTGCTATTGTTACCCATTCCTACCCATTTGATGTCATCGGCAAATTAAAAACCCACACTTCTAGGTGTTCAATGACCTGCACTTATTTGTATATACAGTTACTTTATTCATCTGCATATATTGTACCACATACAACCCACACTTACAGATATTGGTTTACATAACCTACGCATATGGATATTATTAACTCAATAGTTGCCTAACATGGGGGTATGCATGTTGGCAATTAACTCCAAGCTTCTTGTTGGGGGGGGTAATTTTACCATAAGGTTTTATGCAGATAGTAAAAAACGGGGCGCAGAAGTTTTGGATGCCTTTTTCCACATCGATTTGGTATGTTGTGGGAAATATTTGAGGTGAGGTCCTAGGGCTAAAATCCAAGATATTGGCTAGAGTAAGCACTGTATGAGGACAAGGTTAATTAGAGCAACGTTTCCCGGTCCACTCTACCCGATATAAAAATAAAAGTTTAGAAAATGGAAAACTCAATTTTGAATAAAATGATCGTTTTTTGTGGGCCAACACTTTGGAGTTATACCCCATTTTGCCTTCCTTTTTTAAGCTCCAAATACTTTTGTCTATGGAACAAGTGATGTTTTAAAAATATCCCCACGATAAACTCCAAAGAGCCAAAAACATGTCAGTGGTGGCCCCATAGACCCCGGGGTGGCTTATGACGCTATTTTTGGGAATGTTTCGGGCTCTATTGTCGAGCGCTTCCCGATGACACCATTTGTTTTCGTACAACGCTTAGCTTGGGAATTGGGGGGTATACATGGAACCCCCGAATTTTTGTTAACAAACCATATTAGCAACACATTGTATTGCATAGCGCATCGTGATGGTTGTGGTTTTACAACGTACTCAGCAGCTGAAGCCAACATGGTGTCGGTTGCCTATCACCCTGGCAGGAAGGGACGATACACTGGGAATCGAGGTCAACATATCTGGCATGCCAGGCGCTCACTTGAACCACGGAGCTCCCGATTAGGATTTGGTGACAACGAAGTAGAATACCGACATAAAATGTATGTTACGTACCGTTTCGATTGTGGTGAAGTAGCGAGGTGCTTTCTTGAATAAATTATACAGACACGTTCGTTTTTATATGGAAACCTTTTGTATGAGACATACTTAATGCCACACGATTGATGTTTCCTGGCATCATTGAGCACCTGTTTGATCCAGCAATCAGTTTCAGGCAATGTCCACCATTTGGACGTCATGCTAGGGAAAGCTTCCATGGCGAAAAATCAGCCACTGAAGTTGGATGTTCAGAAAATTTCAACAAACCTCCCTTAACCTAACGTAACATTGCCTAATCTAAATTCAGTCGTAATCTGTATCGGCGCTGTATGACCGAAGCAGTCGATGCGCCCCTAAGCCCAAATAACCAACCAGTCTTAATCTGTTATTGAACATGAAAAAATAAACATGTGTATGGCTTCAGAAGCGATAATTTTTAAGCAAGCCACATGAGGCATGCAATAGGGAAGGCATGCATGTAACTAATATAAATGTATGTGATTGCAAGTGCACTTGCAGTTATGCAAATTGTGTGATATTGTTTATTTAAAAAAATATGATGAAAACAAGGACAATTTATACGTATTATGCCTATTTTGCCTAACTTTATGAATATTACTGTATGCCATATGAAATGTTGGCAAACATTTTATGATGGAAGAACGAAAGTCTTTGGAACGGAAAACGTGGACCAATTTAGGTAGGCACTGTCATACCTTCTCCTATATTCTTGCCCATTGTTACGTGGTATAAAAGGGCTTAGAATATTCCTTCCACGATGGCTTTGTTGCGGAGTGTGAAATAATAGTTTTAATCAAGACGTTTTACAATCGAACATGCGAATGATGACACTCCTTACGCGCATGAACGTGAGACAACTAAGCAATTTAATTACAGATCGGAATAATACCTGCCCAGAAATTATTCCCTCATTGTTCACCAAAAGATGGATATGGTTGTTTGAAGATGATTGCAAGGGTATTTCTGTTTGACAGCATGACCGACACTGATTGCGAATCTATACTGGGAAATACAACAAAAACGGACTGGCAAAATATCTTCTTCAACCCTAAATTTTATTCCATTGACACAAATTTTCCTCTACAAGGCACAGGGTTTCAAAATATATATCAAACTGGTTCATTGATACGGTACAAATTGTGATCAGAGGGCATTTTCAATAACACCACAAGCGGGGTAATGGAACCGAATTTGATGTGAATACACCTTTAAGTAATCTTATTTAATTATTTAACTTAATAAGATATATTTAATTTATGGTATGCAATCATGTTTCAAATTTCAGTGACCAACAGCTGACTGACAGTCAGCTGACAGTAACTGGAACAACTTGTTATGAAGAATGTGTCTGGGGTAACACTTGAACAATTTTACCTAATGGCGTCTAGAAAATCATTTCTTCAGGTGGACATTCCCACAAACATGTAATTCCTTAAATGCACCTTTTGCCAGTGTGATTCGGGAAGGCCCCAAGAAGTGGTGTTTGAAAAAGGTCAATTTCCTGAACAATGGGTGTCTGTTGCGGACGAATACAATTGCATGCCCGGTTTTGTATTTCTCTCATTAACCAAAGATGCAGGCATCTGCTGGTGATCTGCTGTGCAATTTTTACAAAATTTATTGGCGATGGTGTTGGCAAAGTCATTGAAATGCGGGAGGTATTAAATTATTGGCTGGAATATGGATGAAGCGATTCGGCATTCATTATCGTGAAGTAGATTTCGAACGAATCGCTTCAAGAGCGCTCAGCTCACGGAGGCTTTCCCAACCGAATTGTCGCAGCCGCGCCGCGAACTAGAGACCAGCGCACCGTTTCAAAATTGAGCGAGTGCCGGGAATTGTTCGCCGCTCCTATTCGGTCCGAGACGTGCGCCCGCAGGCGCGGGGGCGTGGCGGGTGCGCTGTGCATGGGGCTTACCTCGGGATGTAGCTCCGCTCCTCCTGGGCCGTCCCGGCCACAGTCGCCTGTGACAGCGATCTCGCCCGTCTCAGCTGACCGATCTAAAATTGGGTGTGCGCGCCGGGAAATGGCGGCGAACGCATGCGCCCGCCTGCCGAAGGGAGTGGGACCGGGCGGCAGACTGTTGCGCGCCCGGCTCCCGTCTGCTGCTTCGACACGGCGGGCACCTCTCATTCGCCGGCATGATCATCCACGTGTTCCGCGTGACCAAGGGTAAGCGTGGGCGGTTCGGTGGACTGGAGTTGGGCTGTGTGCGTGTGTGGCTCGGGTAAAATATTTGATAATGGCATTGGATGGGTTGGGCTAAGCCGGAAGCGGATGTGGTTCGCTGTATTATCTGAGGCACATATCCAGTGTCCATTAATGTGAAGAAGGCGTGTTTGCTTTCGCAATGTTTCTTGGGAAACAAGTGTTCGTTCGTCGCGACTTTTACGATTTCGACACATTGCCTTGATTCGGAAAAAATTATCCTTTCAAACTTGATTTGACCCCTAGCTTTGGGCGTGAATGATCCAATACCTGTCGAAGCGCCCTAAGGCCCCAATAAGAAACAGACGCCCAGCTTCGAAAATTGTGTTTTACCACTGATTGGACTGTCTCGGCGGGTGAGTCGCGTCCGCACAGCGTCCGCGCAGCGTCCGCACAGCGTCCGCACAGCGTCCGTGCAGCGTTCGCGTCTGTGTTGTTCTGTGGTCTGGCGATCACGAACGCCCCCCCAGCTGTTGTTTGGGTTATCCATCGCCAATCTATCCAGGACATTCTATGTGTACACGGTACGGTGGTACAGTTTCTGCATTTCTGGAATCGATTCACATGTCGGTTGTACTTAAAAATTACTTCTGGAGGATTTGTTTTTGCAGTTTAGAACATGCTAGAGTTTGGGTTCATTGATTGCTTATTTTGGCTTAGGGGCGCATCAACTGCTACTAGTTGTGTAGTGCCCATCTAGCGTTTGGAACTGTAGGCTAAAATGATGTAATTTCAAGCGGGTATAAGTCTATTTTGTGGGTGGAATTGCCTGTTTCTGTTTTTGTCACTGAGGCTTCAAACTGGGCCTTACACGTATATCCATTCTAGGTGCCCTGTGACATTTAAACATCTGATAGCTTCAGATCGATGGAATTGTTGGGACCGTTCATTCAGCTGACATATCCTGAGTCGTCCTATAATACCTTGGTATCCTTCAAGTTGTCCTTCCCCTTGATATACAAGCTTTCCCATGTTGTTAAAATTTTACCCTCGAGAGCGCAGAAGTCGGTCGTAAATAAGGCTGAAGTAACTCGAGGGCCCTGATGCGGAGCCCTCGCCCCTGCTGCCCACATGCCGATCGGTGCCGACACTGACATCTGGCGGTTCTGCAGTGGAACTGTTGGCACGTGCGTCTGTGGCCGCGTGGCCCGTGACACTTTGCCAGCGACACTTCCAATTTGATTTCCGTCGCCGTACTCTGGCTGTGTGCTGCTTTTGATTGCTAATTTCAGCCATCTGTATGTTTGTGCTGGACATTTTGCACAGTACTGATGAGCCGCATCCGCCCTCACTCACGATCTGAGTCACACATGGATGCAAAATTGCCAAGTAGTCGACAGCTCTGGAACACCGAACCGCTGCCATCTACAATCGGGCACAAGGAGAAATGCGCTGGTCATCAGGTTAACTTTCATGCAGTGGATATGCGGTTAGAACTAACCTCGGGACAACGGCCCTGCCGATAAGGGCGTGAAATTTATATTTGACTGTTTATCGATGGATGACATGACATTTATAAAATATTGTCCGTGGCAAAAATGTCTCAACATTCAGTGGTAAAGCATCATAATGCCGACGGCGCGTCGGTAGTACTTGCGCTCCTAGTAATACCCTGGCTGCTGTTCAAGCCTAGTAGAAGGCTCAACCTCGTATATCCGCGTCAAGTGTGTTGATGCAACACAATGTTTTGGCCAGCTCCGTCTCCCATCGCCGTCTGGCGTGTTGCCTCTCCCATCGCCGTCTGGTGTGTTGCCCTTCATGGCATGCAGTCGTCCGTTAGCCGGAAACCAGTGGGCGCTGTATGACCTAAGCAGTTGATGCGCCCCTAAGCCCAAATAACCAACCAAGCCGGAAACCAGCTGTGGTGGTTAGACACCTGCAACAGACGACACTTTCGTACCGTCCCTCCAGGTCGTCGGTAGCTCAGTGGTTACGCTGATCGTCTGGCATGCCAGGGGTACGGGGTTCGATTCCCCGACGCACCCACCATTCCTGCCAGGGTGGGAAGCAAGTCATACCATATGACGTCAGCTGTTGAGTGCGCCGTAGGGCCACAGCTAACCAAATCATGCCGTCCCGTGTCAATCTCCCAAGTCAGTTGCGTTGGTCGATTAAAAACAACAAATAATTGCAACTTGTAATCCAGGAGCAGATTCAGATTCAGATTCAGAGCAGATTCCATGCAACGCGACCCTCAGTTTTGCGCCACCATTAGTCACAGCTCAGGCCAACCACGAATATTGAAGAATTTAGCAGCATGTGCACGTCTGAGTCCGCGGATCGCATACCCAGATGGTTTTCAGGCATATGCATATGATGCGTGGCTGCATGTCGTGATGGTGCGAATGACGTACATTTTGAGGTTTGAAATGTGTTGCAATTTATGAACTAAGTTGCAATTTATGTGGACGCCAATTTATGAAATTATTGCCGAGGATCCGGGGTTCAGCTCTCAGTTCAGGATACATTTAAACAGCGTCCCACTGCGTAGAGCAACATTTCAAGTTCTAATTTTTTTCACTTAAACTCTTAGTTTTGATATTTACAACACTTCTGAAGTACTCTCACTCTTTGTTCAAAGAGAAGGGTTTGCGGCGACATAGCTGCATGACCGACGCAGTCGATTCGCCCTTAAACTCATTTCTGCGGCGACATTGTCCAGAGCGGGGCTTACAATGCACATAAGGTCACAACGGGGACCCTGGGTCCGTCTCAGCTGCTGACGATTGGGCATGGGCGTCGTGCATCACGTGATCCAGCGCCTGTCAGCTTCAGATGTGGGCCGGCTCCCGTGCCGAACGGTTGTGCACGAGCGTCGCGCAGCGCGGCGCAACCCGGCTGTGCGACGTGAGGACGGCGACACAGCGCGGCGCCTATTCTAATCCGACAATTTGGCATGTGTGCAAGCCACTTGACAGGCTGTCAAGTGTGGTCGCGGTAGGTAGCCCGGTCGGTAGGGACTCTTGATCATGAGACGGTGGGTTTGAATCGCGCACCCGGCGGAATTGTCGAGTCTACCAGCGGTCTGTCGGCGGGGTAGCTGGCTACGCTGTATGACCCAGTGGTCGAATCCGACGTAAAGGAACGCAGGCGACTGGGAGAGACAGGCTGTGGGGAGAACGCAGTCCCGGTCGGTTCACCGATTGCATTTGGCGGTTTGGTGCCCAATCGCGCGTGTACAGCAGGGATCCTCCACCCCGTCCGCCTCTTGACCTCGCTCGTCCAGCGCCGCTGATGGTGCCTCAAATCGGTGATAGGCGATATGTACTGTTTTGAGAGTGGCATGGGTCCTCCGTCTCTGGTTTACGGAGGCAGGGAAGATGAAGTCCTGCCATGAGCGTGCCTTTTCGACAGAGTACGGGGATGCTTGTGTTGTGACGCCGCTGGCCCTGGGGATACAGCAGTCGACTAAAGGTACGGCAAATCACCGGCAAAATCACCGGTAATCGGACAAATGCACGTATGACAGTTTGCTCGTACATTGGGTAGTTCTCGATCAGTGTTGGATTTTCACTTCTCGGTCCTGGATTCGGAGTGTATAATTTTTTGGTTTGCCGAAGTATGGAGTGTATAATCTTGAGAAGCACTATGCAATGGAGTATAATTTTCCAGTTTGCCAAATTATGGGGTGTATATTGAAGCACCAAGTAATGGAGTATATACATTTATACTACCGAAGTGTATACATTTTGAAATAATGCAGTGATGTTTCCTGGAATGAAGAATAAAAACCAGGGGGCATCGGTAGCTTAGATGGTAGAGCGTCTGACTCGAATCTCGCGGCCGGCGGCGTTTGCAGAGTCCACCCACGGACCAATTGGTGTGATAGGTTGGCGACGCTATACAACCTTGCTGTTGAATGCGTCGTAAAATAACCTGAGATTCTTCTTCTAGAATAAAACGCCTTGAAATCATTTGTTCGGTTCCTATCCTAGTATCTCACAGACAACCAGATGGGGTCCGCCACACATCGTCGTCTGAAGTCATCCACGTTACGTGGATGACTTATAAGGCAACTTCCTGAGCAGTGGTAGAGAAAATGATTACAAAAGTCTACTTAATCGATGTCAACCAAGTTTATATATCCATAGCTGTCACTCCTGACATGCCCACACCGCACAACTAATGCATATCCAAAACAGACCTCAAGAGCAGGACGTTCGCGCACCAACTAAAATGTTACTTCGGGATATAGGTTTCGGAATATATAATGGTTTAAGGAAAGTTATACTAAACAATCCGTCTAAAATCTTTTATTCTCACGACCAGTATTTTTTTTTGTTAATGAGAAAGCTGATACAATTTATTCAAGTCAATACTTATTAATATAAAATTAATTTCGATGCACTTTTTAGTTCATCTCTGGAATGTTTAGTTGAAGCAAGAAATGATTTGGAAGGATGAAAAGCGACTAGACAGGCGGGCAAATTGCCGCTGTAAAACCGACTATCGTCACGAACGAGCGGAAATTAGCGTCTCATTTCGCACCATGATTGCTATGAAATACCAAAAAATGAAAATAAGTTAGAGGAAACTGCCAAGAGAATTACAGGGGACTTTTCTCAATTAATAATAATCAGGATTATGGGAATAAATGAATCATAGGATTAGAATGAGGCTTATAAGATTGTAGAGGATTAGGTCAACACACGTAAATCTGAATTTGTCCGGAGTGGGGAAACCCCGCGGTCGGAGAGGCATGAACACAACTATTCCCGCTTGTTGAAGAAATTCTGAAACAATATAAGTCATGAAATCTAAAGGTGAAATTTCTCGTTCTATGGAGTTTCATTTTTTAGCTAAGTGTAAGCAGGTTTTCAGAACGTTTTGGTACCATTCAGGCAATTTTCATGGCAAAAATCCTTCCCATTTTTTTTTAATGTGTATCGCTCCTGACTGCTTAATAATATAAATATGAACAGTTTTATCCAGTCCATGCGCCCCTAAGCCCAAATAACCAACCAACAGTTTTATCCATCCCATTTGATGCAGAACATATAATTCTCCAAGGAAACAAAAATAAATGCATTATCCATGGCTTTTCGTGGCAATGGTTTAAATAGCTCCTGCCGGAGTGGGAACTGGAGAGCGGTGAATCCATTGAATCTAAGAACGGACCTTCATACGCGGTCGGGCTGGTAAAAGTGAATTCCTTTATTTGGTTAGCGGAGCGTAGTGATTTTTTTTCATTGAAGGAAGGATTTTCTTTAAAGCTCTTCGCTGCTTTCCGGATGGAATTGACTGCGTGTTTGGCTCGAGGTACGAAAGTTGGTATTACCCGACTAGGTAAGTACCTACCTACGTACCTTTATCAAATATTTTCACGTTTATTCGAGTTATTGATTTGGATAAGCCAAAGCTGTAAGGTTATGTTGTGTGGCGGGATATCTTCAGATAATACAATGAGCAGGACATGATAATATTAATTGCTGTGATGTTTTGCCGACAAGCGTAGTAATGAACAAAACCGATTGTTTTGCTTCTGTCTGGAAAATCCTGTTTCCACTTACCACATTTTGAAGCGTGAATGTTTTTCTTTCAAAACGGGGGCTGGGCCTCTTCAGTGCACATTGGCTGCAGATATTGTAGATATGCATGCATTCAAGCATTATTTATACATTCATGAAATGTTCAGGGAATTGTTAGGTGCATCCTGTCCCCATTCTCCATTGAATACCATTATACTTTTAACTTTTCTGGTCTCTCTGACATTCTGAATGGACAAATTTGCAGTTTAAGGTGATTTGATTTTTGAATTTTTTTTTAATGCAATGATTATTAATGTGTATAATGTAGGCACCTACATGATGTGAACACATTTTTTTTGGCAAGTGCAGTTCGGTAGCAAAATCACACCAAAAAGTGGCTCGGGTTTGGTTGGGAAATATACCATGAAATGTAATGTTAAAATGAAAAAAAAGCTGCAGCCTACCTGGATGCAAGAAAGCCTTTTTAATGGAAATTTTCGAAGCAATTTTTTCCTTTAAAAAAATTACAACTAAATGGCCTATTCCAACCAAACAGCCTATGCTAGCCTGAATGTTTTTTAGTTCAAAAACATTTTTTTTGTAATCCTGAATGATCCCAAAATGAATTTGATGAATGGCTAACTTACAGAAAAAAATTATCTAGCATAACTTAGCCAAACCTAATACCTTTGTATGCTTCATGGAGGTGAAATGCGTGTAAACCTTGTGTGAAAAAGTAATAATGCCCATGAAAATTCCTATACCGTGGCAAAACATGGCTCATATTCATCAGTATTTTGGAGATTTGTGGGAAGTGCTACCCTTTGTGGCTTACCAGTTGTGTGGATGTCACTCTAGCTCTTGGTGTTCATCCATGCATTCTTCTGGGCACATCTGCACTCTGTTCTGAGGTTTTTCAACAAATGGAGAAAATACACATGAAGGCATTGATGGCTCTCTATTAATTCACCTGCACTTCACCAGACAATCACACATGCACAAATGGAATGTTATGGAATGATATGGAAGATGCAATGTTATGAAATGTGGAATGGTCAGCGGCATTAAGATCATATTCGACCGCAGTGATCCATATTTTGTCATCTGTTGACATCTGTTGTACTTGTGCATGCTAGCAAGCTGATATTCTTCCAATCTGGCCGGCATATCATTTTCGGCTTCACTCCTGCCTCCTCTTGGAATGTGCCTGCAGATGACCTGAAATAGCAAATGTGCGTTATCCTCAATTATACTGGAAAGTTTATGTGGTAGGGGACCCAGTATGACTGAATTTTCTTCTCCATCCAAGTTATCACTATTGTATAATGACATCTTGCTTGCTTGCTAGTTGAGCATGTCTTCATCCAGCAATGCAAGGAGTATTTTTTCCGGAGTGTATAAATCTTTGGATGGCAAACGTTCCAAAAAAGGCCACTTTTCCAACGTTGTTCTCGACCCACTTTATGCACGATCACGGCTAATGGTACCGCCCACAATGCTTCGCCGGTGGGTCGCGGGATTGGGAAATATCCCAGGTGGTGCGGGTGTTGAGTCCAGGAGCTTCGGTACCCAGAGCTCATCGCATTAATCACTTGGACATCCCCGCCCCTATGTATGGTGGATGTACGCACGCAAATTTACGTAAGCACAGATATATACGTATGGCAATTTTACGTAAGCGCAGATGTACTTATGATAAATGTACAGAAGAGCAAATGTAAGTGTGGCAAAAATACGTTTGCGCAAAAATACGTTTGCGCAAATGTACGCAAGCGCAAAAGTACGTATGTGCAAAAGTACGTACGCGCAAATGTACGTATACGCTAAAGTATGTAAGCGGAATTGTACGTGTGCGTAAATTGCGTGCGCGCAAATATACGTATGATCAGATATGCGTAAGCTAAATATACGCATGTGAAATTGCACGTACGCACAAATGTATGTAACGCAAATGCACGTATGCGTAGATGTACGCAAGCGCAAATGCACGTTAATTAAAAAGTATGTAAAAGCGAATGTGCGTAAACGTAATTGTACGCGTGAGGAAATAATGTACGTTATACTATGCGCAGATGTAAGCAAGCGCAAAAGTACGTATGCGCAGATGTACGTAAGCGTAAAAGTAAGTATGCGCAAATGTACGTAAACGTAAAAGATGCAGAATTGATTACGTGTCTTCGCCGTACGTGCATTTGTTCTTGCGTACATTTGCATGCGTACATTTGCCATATTTTTGTGCTTTCGGATATCTGCGCTTACGTACATCTGCCATTCGTAATTTTACGCATACGTACATTTACTTACGTACATCTGTCCTTACGTACATCTGGCCTAACGTCCATCTGTCCTTATGTCCATCTGTCCTTACGTACATGTGTCCTAGAAGTCTGATCATGCTGTACGGGCGGATCCCATGTACAACAGGGGATCCCCCACCCTGTCCGCCTTTTGACCTCGCTCGTCCAGCGCCGCTGATGGCGCCTCATATCGGTGGTATTCAGATGACGTTGGTTAAGTTGTCTACGATGCGTACTATACGATATTCGCAAGTCATATGCAATACTTTCTTTAAAACGGCATTGCCGGTGTACCAATTCTAAAAAGGACACCCTGCCCTGGGTAAGCATGACATTTTTGCAGAACCGACTTTTTTATCTTGCTATTTGCCTCACACAGGATATTTCACAGGGTCATGGTAGGTGAAGTCTTGCCGGGAGATTCGATCATTATGTTTGCGTTTTGGTTGCAGGTGAACACGCGCTCACTGCGTGACGCTGCTGACTGCTGGCACGCAGCGTATGGGTCGCGGGAATGCTAATGTGAAACATTCGACGTGAAATTTTCGCAGATTTTCTTGCGCACACAGTATATTTGTTGATGTTGTTCAGTGCCGTACGTTTTTGAAAATTATTCTTGACTCCGTCTGACTTTCCAACCACTGCATGTTATTTCGCCTCAGGATTCATCCTACGCGGCCGACTGATAAAGCCCAATAAACTTGCGGTTTGTTTGGCCACTGCTTGTTTTTCTTTGCTGACTGGAACTACCTGCGGAAGAATGCACTTTTCTTCTGTGAAGTTCCGACTTTTCTTCACCAAATATAATGTGTTATTACATAACCTTTTAGCCGTATGTACATCATACAATACCATATCGCTACATCTTGCTGCCCCCTGTATCGCTGTCATAAACCAAGTACACGAGGGTAAGCGTGGTATTTTAGCTTGACCTTATCACAGGCAAGACAGTCGTGGAGCACATGTAAACATGCTTTAAAAAGAATCCGCTTTCCGTGTGATGTGCTTCATTAGTTAGCTGAGATGCAATAATTAACGTTCATTTGCCATAGGTCGCCAATCCGTACTCATAGTCCATAGTCCGCGTATATCTCATTACCTGCCATGTCGGACGAAGTGCAGCACTGGGACTTCGGAAATAGGTGTGCATCTCGACTAGGATAACCCTTTGGTGCCCCTTTGCGTTTACGTGAAACGAATCTGGAATGCAGAGTCAACCGTGGTCAACCCTCCCCGTCTTTGCGGCCATATCCTCGCACTCCGTCTCGGGAGGTGGGGGGTCAATAGGGACCACCTCTAATCTCCAAACTAAGCGTCGCATGAAAACGAAAGAGGCGTCACCGGTAAGCGCTCGACGAATAGGGCCTGTCACCACCTCCAACTTCCAAACCCCATAAGTGACGTCACTAGTTTTTGGGGGAGATTTAAGAATAAAATATTTGGAATCAGAAAAGGAAAGCGAAATCGACGAGGGCCATCAATTGTTTGGCACCAAAAAATCAAAATTGTATTTTTTTGAAATTTCAAAATTTCCAGTTCAAGTTTTCTTTAATTTTCCTTCCTCTAATCAGTAGAGCAGACCGAAAAACGTTCGAAGTCAACTTGCCGCGATACAAATGTTTACATTAGCCAGAATCTTCGATTTTAACTCTAATAGGCAAATATGCAAAATGAATAGGTAATCAATGACTTAAAAATAAGAATTCCTCTGGTGCGTTTTGTTCCGTCCATAAAGATAAGCAAACGATAAAGTTTCATTAAAATATCTATCCGTTAAATCTTGCCGACTGGTTGAACGTTTTGGAGGTGACCTCACTTGACCTTGACTAACTCATTGGCCCTGGAAGACCCTACTTGAATATTTTTACAACATGCCAAATCGATGTGGGACAAGGTATGCAAAATTTCGGCGCGCCCCCGCGCGCCGTTCCTTCACTATCCGCAGGTAACTTTAGGGTGGGGGTGAGGGCGATAACGACCCTCTTCCGAAACTGCGCAGGTTAATTCGATGCATACGCATGGGTGTTGATTTCTGAAAATGGATTGGGGGTCACATTCCACAGGGTGTCTTGTTAAAAGCTTTGAAACTACTTAGGGTGGGCACCTGCCCTATCAAAAGTATATAAAACGACACCCCCTGTCCATAACAGCCAATGCACGTGGAGGGCATGTATTGTGAAATATATGTGTAAATACATAACAAGTACAGGTTATGCGTACAGCAAAGACAACGAATAATACGTCTTTAGGAATACCTGTGCAGATAAAGCGTTTCACATACTAAGAAAACTCATCAAAGCTAATTACAAAAAAAAAACATTTCACCGTGTCGACGTTAAGTATATGTGGCTTCAGCTCACGGCGTCACCAGGCATACTTGGAAATTAACAATCCAAACCAAACAAAATATTGAAGGGTTATATCTAAACTTGGCAATGCACCTGTTATTACTTCCAGTAATCAAATTCAACCTGGTAAATTATTCTCCTTGGAAATAAAGGCCACGAAGCAGTCTTGTGCCACGCGCAATCTCAGGAAAATGATGGAGGATATTGCTGCGTGACCGTTAACCGGCGCCGTCTTTCCGGTCAAATCCTCCCACCACATCTCGGGGGGGGGGTTGAAGACCCCCCTCTAAAATCCAAACTAAGCATCGGACGAAAACGAAAGAGGTGTCATCGGAAAGCGCTCGACGAGTAGGGTCCGGATCCACCCTCCAAAACATTTTCCCCCCATAAGTGACGTCACCAGGGGGATATATTTTCACGGCTTTTCACGACTTACATTTGGGGATATATGGGTTTTTGATTCTGGGGAGTTAATTTTGGGGATATATGATTTTTTAAAATTTGAAATAAGAAAAGGACAGCGAAACCGACCAGGGCTATAATTTTCTGGCCTCCCCAAAAAAAAATTGTTTAGAAATTTCTAAGTTTTGCGTTTTCAAGTTCTCTTTAATTTCCCTTTTCCGATGGGTAGAGCAGACCGAGAAACGTTGTTGGAAGGCAACTTGCCCTAATAAAAATGCTTACTTTAGCCAGGATCCTGTATTTGAACTGCAATTTGGCAAATACGCAAAATTTATATGTAGTCAAAAACGGAAAAAATGAAAAACTCCACTTGTTCGTTTTGTTGTATCCGTAAAGGTGAGCAAACGCTGAAAGTTTCATTAAAATATCTGTATCCGTTAAAGCGTGACGACTGGTTGAACTTTTTTGGAGGTTACCTCACTTGACCAACTCGTTGACCCTAGATGACCTGACCTAAAATTTTGGAATCAGCATGTCAAATTGTTGTGGGAAAAGGTATGTCAAATTTTGGCGCGCTGTCCTGCGCCGTTCGTCCTCTATCCGCGAAAAACCGGAGGGGGGGGCGGTTGGAGACCCCCGATACGGGACGGGTTAACCTACGTTGCTGAAAGTGGCACAACTCTAATTGAAGCATTAGAGAGCCAACAGAATGCATTTTATCACACTTTTAGACCCAGGGTGTGATGCCTGGGCTGGTCGATCTGCCGTGGAACGTTCCAGGGGTCACTGTCGACTACAATAGACACGGGTGGGGGCGCACAGGCCGGACACGGGAGGGGGTGTTGTTGCCGGGGGTATTAGCGTCGGCGCCGGCCGGCTGGCCCGTCGGTGGGGGTCGCCGGTCGGCCGGTCCCGGCGGAGTCGGAGCCGGCGCTGGAGCGCCAGTTGGCCGCTGCTGGTGCCGGTGAAAGGTGGTGGCGACGGGCGTGGTCGGCCGGCCGGTGTGCGGAACTGTGCTACACGTGGCGTGTCTGTGTGTGACGCCGGCCATGGGGGTGCTGTCGGCCACCGATCCGTTCGACATGTCGCTGGACGCCGTGCTGAACGACATTCTCGAGCTGAGCGGCGCCGGTGCGCTTTCAGACGTGGTGAGCGTGGAGGAGCCCGAGCTGACGTCGTCTGCCTGGTGCGGCGCCGGCTGGTGTGGCGGCGGCGGTGGCGGCGGCCTGCGCGGCTCCAGCCGGAATGAGGTAGGTGTGACCTGGTGGCCGGGCCGACTCTCGAGGCGGAGGTTCGTGGCATGACGCGACGGCGGACGAGCCAGCTCGGCTGACCTCCGCCGGGGTCGCCGAAATCGATGGCCTGAGAGGCGACTGGCTGCGACGTGTACCGTATGGCCTGCCCCCCGCGCCCAGCCGGACGGATGCTGTTGGCTGATGCCGGCGACATCGTGTTGGTAGACCTCGCCAATAGTGCCACGTTGCTCTCAGCACGCTGGTAACGAAACGGATCGTACCCATTCCCCCTTTCGCATTAGGGGCAGTACCGACCACAGTTGATGTGATGTTGGTGCTCTATGTATGGATTCAAAAGGCTGTTCTGTTCTTCAGTACATGGCCTGGCTGTTAGTATCCAGTATTCCTGGTGATTCCTTAAGCTATTTAGCGGTCATAGCCGGTATAGAGTTATCCTTCAGCTTTTGGCACGGGTTCGCCCGTCCGACTAATGCACCGCGCTCCCTTCTGCGCGCCTCCCGTGAACACGTTTCCGAAACGCGACCGGCAGCTTCTACGAAGCGTAATAACGGTCGGCTGCCTGTGGTGTCCGCTATCACGGACCCGCGTGGCCCGGCATTGCACCACGCCGCACCGTCATGAACAGGTCCGCGTGGCCCAGCAAAGTGCCGTCACACAGCGGCCCAAGTGGTCGATACACCGCATCGTCACACAAGGGCCCACGTGGCCCGGCACAGGACTGCCACACACTGGCCCGCGTGGCCCGACACAGTGCTGTCGCACGGCCCACGTGGCCCGTCACAAACGGCCCCACGTGGCCCAGGATAGTGCTGCCGCACGCTGACCCACGTGGCCCGGCGTCGCACCCCTGAGTCATCGGCCACAGGCGTGCTATCAAACTACCAAACGGTCATATGATTGCAGGGAGATAGCTCGTTTTTTTCTTCTCGCCATTGCGCAGCATTGTTGCATCGCTGGTGTAGGTGCTGACCAGCACAGATCTGTCCTGTCCCCACGCTATCCAGGCTAACACACGTATCGAACCCAAATTCCACTGCGTAGGTGGTAGGTGGGTTCGAATTTGATTTTTTATTCATGCACTTTAAAATCTTTTTTTAATGATAGTGACGGATGGATGCACTTGCAGCGGTCTGCGTGAGCCAGCGCAAGTGCATCAAAATGAAGATCACTCATTCAGCACTGTCCCCGAATATCACGATACACGTGGTCTGTTTCTACCTGACGACCTCCAGACAATCGCTTTCTGAGCTGCATGAATCAACAATCCTTCCTTTCCCTCGAGTTCGGGAAAGTAAGGTGGGACGTGCCACGAGGCACGGGCATTGCCCTGTCTCCGGGACCCCGGCACCTCTCCGACCCCTGACCACCTGGCGCACCAGGGACCACGAGGCTCCCTGGCGCCGCTCCGGCCGCCGACCACGTGGCGCGGCCGGCCGAGGCGCCGGCCCGGCCGTCAGCTGGCCCGGTAGTCAGCTGGCCCGCCGCCGGCTGCCGGGGGACGTGGGTGATGTGCCGGCGCATGTCACACCGCTCGTCCGATTGGTTACTCGCCATACCACACGTGTGACTCGTGGGTTCGTTTCAAGTAAAGGTGTCCCTGTGTGATCGCGAGGGTATAGGCTGTGGACCGACAGGTGGGCATGGTGCACGGATGTGCACGTGCTTCTCAGATTTCCCAATGAGTGTCGGGTTTCTCCCAGGCGCCGGCGTCAGTGGCCGGTGCCACAGCCCCCCGCCACATTGTTGTCCTAATCAGGCGCAGATTAGGACAACTGGACTTTGAGCCCTGGAGGGGAGTGTTTCCATTGTTGTACCCTACTCAGACAACCACCCGTGGCGCAATATCGACCTGCTCAAGGCAGACTCGGATGCCGGCATAATAGAAAATGGACATTTAAAGACGGGTGCGGCGCAAACATCTCTTGGACCCTGGCCGTACAAGCTGTCGGCTGGTTATTCGAATCGGCGGGAGGGTTGGGCGATTAGGCTAGTGTAACCCGGCGTAACGGACGCCGTTTGGCTGAATGATAAGACAGTACACATGGTCTAGGCGATCAGAAGATTGAACGAGGTTCAATTTTCAACCTCAATATGGGTCTGTTCCCGTGGTTCCACTAACCTCCACAAACCTCCACTGGTCGTTCCCGTGGCCAACCCAGTGGAGATTTTTCCTCCACCAACCTCCACCAGTGGAGCAAAAGCTCCACCAGCCGAGGAGCAGGGTCCAATTGTGATTTTTCAGTGGAGCTCAATCATGGCGCACTTGTTTCATATATTTGCGCGTAAACAACGTCGTCCTTCATATGAATATCATCTGCATGCGTCAACTGAATACCAGGATCATCCTTCGCAAAGGAAATATTAAATTACAACTATGAACAATAATCGAAGTAACAGATGCGGGCCACATAACATCCTTTTTGTGGCCTTTGATCTACGTCATTCGTCCTAAGGGGAAGATGTTACTTTACCGGCGGGATCCGCCACAATCTCCGTGCCGCGACCGCCGCAATGCGGCGCGAATAAGATTCCACTCGAGCCCGATCGACGAGGTCGAGCAAGTTGAGATGGAGAAAAGCCAGCATCGGGCAGAAGAGCGTCTCGGAGCCCAGGTAGCCAGACATCAGATTATATGCTGTACATTAAGAAGGTAGGCTGTAACCAACCGCAAAACTGGGCAGACGATGCCTAGTGCTCAACCGAAGGGGAAGAGAGATTGCTTGGTTCATCCTACAGGGGAAAAGAACATCTGTTCTCCCGCAGTCCCTGAGGGCACATATATTGCTAGAAATAAAGACAACTTTGGGACTTTGTATCATAAGTCATACTATATACCTTGTGCGATCATCTGGACAAACATTTCAGGAGCAATTTGACCAATAGCGCCAGATACAGCGACAAACACTTCCTTTTTGTCGCGGAATTCAGACTACTGTCAGCTGATTTCTCCACCGGTCGTTCCCGTGGGCAGGTCTCAACTAGCCTGAACTAACCTCCACTGAGTTCCTTCTAGTGGAGCCACGGGAACAGACCCTAGAACTCAATCGGCGATGGGTGCCGATTCATGGTTCCCAAATGTTGACCCGGCCGACTCCAATAATTCGAATTTAGCATGGACTCGTGCAGGCAAGGCTTCTTAATTGATACCAGGCCACCCATAGGCTCCATGCATTGTACCGCTTCCACAATCACCTTCAGAAATTGACGCCTTGCAACTGGATGTACATTCCGCAATTTGAAAGGCGACTGACGAACATTAGAAATTGCTGCTTGAGTTGCCTGGTTTAATGTCAATGTGAAATACCTATTGCCGTTTTAATTACGATAAATTAATCTACGATACTGGGCAAATGCGGTCCAAATAGCCAACAAATGCACATTGGTCTTGTAAAATTGAGAGACTACGGTGTGGATTACAAGTGTTCAAAACCACCACGTGAATGAAATAGTGGTACTGCACTTCTGCCATAAGTTTCAACACGAATACTTCATCTAGTTCTCTCATCCTTTTTTGGGCGTCCTCATGACGAAATAGTCGGATTGAGCTTTACTTTAACTCTCATGCCTTGTTTTACATCACAGTCACGAAAAAGCCTCAATCCTAGAGAAAGTAAGGGGCGTTACATGACCGACGCAGTCGATGCGCCCCGAGACTCCAATAACGAACCAACCAACCAGAGAAAGGAACACAATCCGGCCATCCTCTTCGCTCTCTCAAAATGTATGTCTGTTGGTAGTTGGAGGGGGCTTGGGCTTACAGCCTACGTGCGGAGGTCTGGTGGGTTTCCGGCCACGTCTCCTGTGTAACCGAATAACAAGAAAACAAAGCATCAATCGGCTTCTCAGAGTTTGGCCCCATTCATGTAGATAGTGCTCTTTTTAAAATGTGTATGCTCATTCTACGACCATCCAGTACACCGCCTCGTCGAAGCCATTCAAATCATTAACGTCCAACGTAACCGAAACAGTCGAAGCGTGCCCTAAAGTTCAAATGAGGTACTAATTAATGACAAAGACATTTTCCCCCTCAAAAGACTCGAACACGAGTTGTTGTATTCGTCGGGCATCTCGCCAATGCGCACTGCTATGCGTCCTTCGAGGTTATGACATTCATTGATTTTATCATGAAAGCCTGCTGAGTAGACGAAATATAGGCCACTACGTCTATTGCTGACGTGTCTACGGATTTACCTTTTGGGAAGCGTCAGGCCCACTCACTGATGGTGACATCATTTCCTGTAGCATGATGAGCGTGCTCACCGGCCAGCGACGGGACGTGGTTCGGCGCAGGGCTGTATGTGTACTTTGTACTCCTGGATGTAGTGGGGAAATGTTCTGTGCAATCGATTATGTTGGTAGTACGTTCGACCTCCGGGCGCAAGATCGTGGGTTCAGATTTCACAACCGACCGGATTATCGAGTATACCCGCTACCAATCGGCGCGAAAGGTTGGAGGTACCAAGTGGGCTGGCAGTCGAATGCTTCGGCTTACGTCGTCGCGTATTAGGTGGCAGCGGACTCCCTACTCCCGCCTCAGCCAATGCCGGTTGGCCTTGTGACGTCGTGTATCACGTGACCTACACCCCTCGAGTGTCCGGTAGTCTTGGATGTGGGCCGTCCCTCGTGCTGAAGGTTGGTATCCCGCAGGAGACTGCGCCGGGTCAATTTGGCACAGTGCGTAAGGTGTTACGTATGGTGCATGCCTTCACGTGTTGTGAAGAGAGTGCGGTTGCGGCTGGCACCAGATGCGGTGCCTGCAGCAGGTGAGTTGCACAGCCCTCCGGCGTATACCCTCACTCGCCCAGCGTCCTTAATGGCACCGTGTACTAGTGCACTGGCCTTCCCACCTCTACTGGCTGACTGGCGAATAACTGGCTTTTGTGGCGCTTTGGAACCTAAATTCGGCGGATTGACCATTTCCGGCTGAATAATTTTTACGGAGTGATTTCAGCAGGTCTTGAGAACTGAAAAGATGTGAAGTTTTCTTTCCTTAAGGAAAAGCTCCCCTCCCCAAAGTGGTATTAACCGGTAGGAATCATTCCCAGGCAATTCAGTTATTCCCAGGCAAACTGTTAATTGCAGCAGATGGACTTATATCGCTGGGATTTGGAGAACCTTTCTGGTCCATAATCACATACCGTCGTGGTCTACTCCATTAGGTTGATGTCTCGACAGCAAATGTTTCCTGCATTTTTCTAAGCGAGGACTGTTTTTATACAATGCAATTTTGGTGTGTAGTGCAAGAGCACCACCCACGACAACCCTTCGCGTTCTTCGGCAGATCACAATTGGCGATGCCATTACGGAAGGGTCTGGAATGACAGGACACAGGTCCGTCCGACAGGTGTCCGTGTTAACCATATTCAGACATGAACCAAAGTGACAGCTGAGTGTTTCGGGTTTGCTTCGGCTGGGTGTCGATTTCAATCATTGGTAGCCTAGTGTAGATCTACAGTGCACACTTCCGGACATTCGGAACAGTCATGTATTTGGGTACTTCCACGTGGTGGCTGTTCTGCACCCAGACATTGTTGCTTGAGCACATCCGGTAGAGAACAGATTTGTACAGGCCTGGGGTCATCCTCCACCCCTACGTGACACGCATCAATGCCTCGGACAACGCTCGTTGGTCAATAGGACGCATTCGGCTGGAACCTGTCCTTTTCAGCGTGGGCCTTTGGCGCCTCAGTTGGGGAGGCATGGCCCAATGTCCCCATAAATACGCCACTGTCCTTCGTGGTAACCAGCTTATGCCAGGGGACGAGTAGTCTAGGGGTAAGTTGCTCGTCTCACAATCGAAATGTTGTGGGTTCGAGTCCCACCTGTCGCTACTCTTCGCCCGCGACCAATCGGCGTGAGAGATTGGCGACGCTACATGACTCAATGGTCGATGTGTCGTGAAACCAATAACCAACCAGCTTTGGCCAACTCGGTTGAGGAAATGAAAAGGGTTTTGGCACGCGATGGTATTTTGTTTATTTATTATGTGCTTCCATCCACGTCAATTGTAGGTTAGGGCGAGCTGTTGCACCAGTGCAGTGTATGACTTCAGACCAGTCCGCCCGCTTCCGCTGATGCCGAATAATTTCGCATCGTGCTGCGAAAGTCGAGCAGTACACATCTGAGAAGCCCTGGTTCATACCGGCGCTGTCAGTAATATACACCGACGAGCCGAATACATGCGTGACTGGCTTTATGTAGAATTGTAGACTTGCCGAGCGAACAACCAACCAGACCTGTCGGCCATCTGCCGCCACCGCCAGGTACTAACGAGCGCGGTGCGCACGCGCACACCTCACACCAGACACCCCGCCGGCCCCACCCGAGCGACTGACGCGACCGGCCGGCAGTCACGTGACAGGCCAGGTCACCGACACCGGCGGGCATGGACCACTCGCCGCACAGCTACGACCACCGACCGGTACTGGATGTGTGCCGTGTAATCCTAGATGTGGAGGACGCTTAGGATACTGGAATGTGAAGAGGATATTTTTATTGAAGCCTATTACATCGGAATCTCAGCTGCTCTTTCGAGCGAATCTGGAAAGGTACCATACCACAGTCCATTGTCAAACAACGCCATTCAACCTCTAAATGAGAAAATTACGTGATTTTCTGGAGAGAATAATGACATGGGCACCAAAAATCCATGAACAGCCTATGCTTCCAACCTTGCCATCGGCCCGCCCAGCCAGGGTCAGCAGTAGCGCCCACTACCGACCCACACAGCCAGGGTTGGCGGTAGCGCCCACTATCGACCCACACAGCCAGGGTTGGCGATAGCGCCCACTACCGACCCACACAGCCAGGGTTGGCAGTAGCGCCCACTACCGATCCACATAGCCGGGGTTGGCGGTAGCGCCCACTACCGACCCACACAGCCAGGGTTCGCTGTAGCGCCCACTACCGACCCACACAGCCAGGGTCGGCAGTAACGCCCACTACCGACCCACACAGCCAGGGTCGGCAGTAACGCCCACTACCGACCCACACAGCCAGGGTCGGCAGTAGCGCCCACTACCGACCCACACAGCCAGGGTCGGCAGTAGCGCCCACTACCGACCCACACAGCCAGGGTCGGCAGTAGCGCCCACTACCGACCCACACAGCCAGGGTCGGCAGTAGCGCCCACTACCGACCCACACAGCCAGGGTTCGCTGTAGCGCCCACTACCGACTCTCACGGCCAGGGTTGGCGGTAGCGCCCACTAACGACCCACACAGCCAGGGTTGGCGATAGCGCCCACTGCCGACCCACACAGCCAGGGTCGGCGATAGCGCAAGTCTGCAGGTAACACCAAACGCTCGTGCCAAACAGCGACTACTCGTATTGTTCAGCATTGCTCCTATAAAAAATACCGCCTCGAGTGTTCTACAATCACCGGAGCATTTTTTTGTTCGCTATCCCAAAACAATGTTTGCGTTGCTGATGTCCTACTCTCAGTCGCCTTGCGTTGCTATTGGTGCTCCTGGTATAACCCGTGCGGTTGATACGTTCCAAAGCCCCAATAACATCTGGCAGCAATTACTAGCCATCAGCAAAGCTCTGAGCTGTGTCGTGAGAGCTGGTGGCAGATCTCATTTGATTCTGACTTACCCGGTCATCACCATACTCGGCATTTAATAACTCGACAATGTCTCATTCGCCGAAACGCTTCGATGCAGCTCGCTTTGCTCCATCGTGCAGAAAAGCAGCAGCATGTGCTGGTTTCTAGCGCGTGTTGACATCTGCAGCAACGAGCCTGTTGATGCTACCTGAGTGGTAAACACGGCTCTGACGTGAACGTTATCATTCAGTACAATAGTGATCTCCAAAAAAAACTACACACTCCCGTTTGCCCAACGGCCGAATGCTGTTTTAAAATGTCCAGAAGCGTGTTGCTGTTCGAAACGCATGCCCGAAACTGTGAGGAAAATATGAAACAGAGTTGTCTTATTGTCAAAAGTGAAGACTACAATATCATATCAGAATTGGAACGCCTCAGAATTTTCCGTTGTCTACCAAGGAGGATACAGGCGCCGCGCTGCGTGAATCTGTAAGCGTTACCTGACGGAACATTCCGTGAAAGCGCAATATATATTAATAAACCAGACAGGAACTGAAACCAAAGTAAAACAATGTTATGGACGCTATATGATCATTATAACCGGTGCGCCTTACAACCCAAGTAACCAACATAGTCTAGCGGTGGACGCGACTGCCAAACGAGCGGCACAATCGCCCCGTAATGGCGCTTCCGCTGCCAGCTCCTCACGTGTATTCCACTGTCGCCCGTTTCTATATAATGAATGACAACTCAGATGGGATTGGGCGCTGCATGGTCGAAGCAGTCGATGCGCCCCAATGACCAAATATCCAACCAACTTAGGGGTGATGATGATTATTGGGGTTTTAGGATGCATCCCAGTGAGTTATATTGCACCCAACCAACTCAGATGGGATAGCGAGGAAGGAAGCAATATGAAGCAACTCGAGCCCCATGTAGGGAAGCACATCGGCCTCCCTTCGAACGGTCGGGGTGTGGCGAGGTAGCTGTCTGCCGCACTAGACTTTGACACGCACTAGCCAGCCAGAGATGCTTGATTTACGGTACGGACACCCAAATGCCGTAGGTGTGACGCTCGGCTGACGGCCCGCGATATCCTGACGACGCGCCCATGGCACGCAGAGCGCAGGCGCCAGTGTGGACGCGGTGTGCCCACTCCTGCCTTGCTCGGTGCGCTAGGCGATGACACTCGTTTTGTTGATAATAGGACGGTGTTTCGCGGTTTGAAGCAGATATGTTTACCAATGACGTACACCTGGTTATATAGAAATACTTGCGAACCTCATTCCTTAGGATTGCTTCACAACACAGGTAGATAACCATTCTACGGGTGCAATTTCATCACTTTGGGGGTCAAAGCATCCTGAAGCCCTAATAACCAACCAAACTGCTGCCGTATCAGCTGACATACAGATGGCTGTCGATGGTACCTCGCTCACCATGTGGTCCTGCCTTTCCAGGTGTTATCTGACTGGCGCTTCTGCTGCCGTATCAGCTGACATACTGCTGGCTGTCGATGGTACCTGGCTCACCAGGTGGTCCTGCCTCCCCGGATGGCCCCTGTGAGACCGTGGCTCCTGCTGCCGTATCAGCTGACGTACATATCGCTGTCGATGGTACCTCACTCACCAGGTGTCAGCTGACTAGCGCTCCTGCTGCCGTATCAGCTGACGTACATATGGCTGTCGATGGCACCTCGCTCACCATGTGATCTGTCCTCCCCAGATGGCATCCGGGCAGGCGAACGATGTGGCCGAGGGCCCGGCGCTGCTGGGCCAGCCAATCTGCAACGACATGGACCTGACTGGTATATCGCTGAACGACTTCTTCAGCTTCCCCGATGATGTGAGTTAGTCTGACAGATGGTGGCTACAGGAAGAATAATTTCTCCCTCAAGATGAGTCCGCGTTAGAGTTCCATTTCCGACATACAGAAGTGCATTGTTTTAAATGAACCTATTTTCGTCAGAGCTTTCATATTATGCTCCACTCACCGCTGCCTTGCACTTGGAACTGAGGTGATGAGCTCCATGCTTCAGTGGTGTAGTAATCAATTCGTCCTGTTGGTGACCTCGGACTTGAGATTCCCTGTGGCCATTCCTCCTGAGTGGCGACGTTATGTAACGAACCGATCCAGCGCGTCGAGAAGAGCCCAAGTGGTTCTTAGGCATCGGATTTCGAGAGCTCTTGCTATGGAAAGCTGTTTGGCATGCTGTCTGCTCTGATGGCAAATTAACTAGGCTGCGAGTCTGCTCCCGTGCATATGCTTCCAAAGGTCATAAGAGCGCTCCGGCCCTGTCCGACCGTCACACTTTTGAAACATTAATTTTATTTTGTTTTGGAACATCGCCTCGAGTTCCAATTCTTGCACTCGGCATATTTTGTTCTTAAATTTTAATTTTACGGTGGAAGTTTGACGGAGCCGATCCGTCTCGGGGCCCGGTCACGTGGTTAGGCCGCCATGCCAGGTGACCTGTGTGCCTGGAGGTGGGATGGCCGCGTGGTGGGTGTCAGTCCGTTGGAGGATGCCGCGCTGTATGTGGCGTACGCTGAGCAGAAAGGGTAGGTGGTCTCGACAAGGCTGCGAGACCGTGACAGTGACGGTGGTTGGGCCTGCGTGGCACCTAGACTAAGTCATCGCGGCACCTGTGCTGGTTCAACAATCGGGCACGCATAGCAGGTTTAATTTTTAGATTCATACAACACATTCTACAAATGAGTCAATACATTTTACAAATGCGTCGGATTCAGCAATATTGAAGCCATTTCGTTTTCAGTCAAACGCATGTGCCGAAATTAGTGGAATTATCCGAAATTACGTGGAATACTGCCGAATGCGCTAGTCCACCATGGACCCTGCACATCATCGACCTTGGATTTCAAATTTGCTCTTGTGCTGAACTATCGAAATATGCTTTAATTCCGAAACTCATGCACTTCTGCGAGAATTGGTCGCAGTAGGGTGCCAGGACAGGGCAGGACATGGCAGTTTCTGTCAGTTGACAAGCTTCCTGTCCCGGTATGATGCCCGACACCATACCTACAATAGGAAAGTCCCATGGCCTGTCTCTTGTGCTCTCTGTCGTCCAGCGCCCTCAGTGGTAGTGTGCATCCACAGGTGGGGGAGACGCTGGACCGTGAGATGCACCACTCGCTGTTCGGCGACAGCGGGCTCGGCATCGAGCTGTCGCTGATGGGACAGAGCGCGGACCAGTCGCTGCCCGACATCCCAGTCGGCCAGGTGCTGGCTGACGCCTCGCCCCTGGCCGATTCCATTCCCGAAGCCGGTGAGCACAGCACTGGTCGATGTCCCAGAGATCTGGTGGAGGGTCTAGTCGGATGTAGCAGCTAGAGGCTATCTAGATTCGGAAACTAATGCTGCTTGTTAGAGGTATTTTTGTTGTGAACGTCTGCGTGTTGATGCGCGTGCATGCGTGTGTGCGTGTGTGTGTGTGTTTGTGTGCCAGTTTGGTGCGCGTGAGCGCGGTGATGCACAACTAACACGTCACGCTCGCGGCATCGTCTGTTACAGGCATCTGCGCTCAGTCCCGCGAGGATCTGTTGGCATTTTTCGAGGAGCACTTGGAGCCGACCGGGCAGTGGGCTAGCTGTCCGGTGAGTCCGGTGATGCCGCCGCCACCGTGCCAACCGCCGGCGTCTCTGCCGCCGCCGTCACTGCTGCCGCCGCCGCAGCAGCAGCACCAGCAGCACCACCAGCACCAGCAGTACCACCAGCAGCAGCAGCAGCAACACCACCACCACCACCAGCAGCAGCCGAGGACTATGCGCGCGGCGCGCGCCGGCCAGTCGCTGCTGAAGCCCAGCGTGACTGCCGGCCTGCGACTGCGTGCCCAGCGACAGCCGGCCGCCTCGGCGCCCGTCAGCCTGCGCGTCACACCGGCGAACTCGCGGCCGCAGACGCCGCAGCCGGCGCCCGTCACAGCCCAGGTAGTGTCGGAACGGGCGCCGGCGCGCCCGATTCGCTCCAGACCGCCCAGCACCAAACAACGCCTGCAGCGTCGGCGCGCGGTGGCGGCGGCGGCTCCGGTGGTGAAGCCGGTGCTGAAGCCGCTGGTGGCTCCGGTGGTGACGCCACTTATGACCCCGGTGGTGAAGCCGGTGGCGAAGCCTGTGGTGAAGCCTGTGGTGAGGCCAGTGGTGAAGCCAGTGGTGAAGCCAGTGGTGAAGTCAGTTGTGAAGCCAGTGGTGAAGCCAGTGATGAAGCCGGTGGTGAAGCCGGTTGTGAAGCCGGCGATGAAACCGGCGATGAAGCCAGTGGTGACGCCTTTGGTGACGCCGGTGGTAGCGCCGCTGGTGACGTCGCCTGTACCCATGTCGGCTGGGTCGGTGAGCGGCAGTACGTGCAGCGAGACGGAGAGTGTGGGCGAGGCGCCGGTGCGGCTCGAACAGGTCCACCAGCTACGCAGTGAGTACCGCACGAGACCCGAAATTGGCACATACACTGGTCGTCTCGTCTGGAGAGCCGCGACTGCCAGCTGCCGTCTTAGCTGTTCTCCGTCCATCTGCCATGTAGTACAGTAGCACCTCCATCACTACACCAATTATAGATTATTCGTGAAGGAGTGTGGAATTTGTCGTTTTCTGAGCACTGACTAGACATCCCTTCCAGGGAAGTATCGACACCGTGCATGTTGTGTGCTTATAAAGTTTTGATGGCTTGTTTCTAATAGTATTTCGTGTATAAGTAGCATGCTTATGCTCACCATCGGTGATTATGATGGCCAAGTATCTCGTAACACAATTTCAGGTGCAGAGTTTGTTTGTGACGTATGCTCTGTTAAATAGTGCCAACCGTTGATATCATGGTATTACAATCGCTATCGTTAGCATAGGTATTCCTATGTTACTTGTCCCCACCCACAAATTAACCGGAACACTTGCACTTATCAATACATTATTGGCAAAAAATTGAACTTTAAGGACTGGAACATTTTAAGTGTCATGCTTCCGTGGCCAATTTCGACAACTTACAATGCTCGTTTCAGCATGTCACACCTAACGGAAAGCTACAATTGTAACGCTGTTGTACAGTGGTGCGACAGTGCTAACTCGGCGGCGGTTCGTCTAGTCCAGTTAGAGTCGCTCATGCCAATTGTAGCCGGGAAAAGTCTGTCCGTAGGCTCGTTCTTGTAGGTCTGTTGCGACCCATTGTGATCTGGTAGCTCACAGGACCTGGTACTGCTTCAGCCGGTGGTAGATGGAGCGGCTGGCCTTACTCAGCGTCCTGTTTCAGCTCAGTGTGAGCTGCTGGTGAAGCAGGTGCGGCGGACGTCGCAGTCAAACTCTGAGCTGCCGCCGGTGATGCCGTGTACCCAGGAGGTACGGTCGTCTCCATCCCGCCCACGAGTGTGCGTTGACCGCTGGACCTTGTATGACGAACTGACAGTCCCCATGGCGTTGACTAGGCCAGCTGTGGTAGGGTAGGGTTTGAGATACGCCTTTTCTTGCGGGCTTCGTGATGTACGTGCCATGGATGCGTCTACAAATTTAAACATCCAACCAGGTGCATGTTCTTGTTTTAACTCGGCATCATAATGTTTATTTGCCTTTAGCTTTGCATCAGCTGTGCGCAACTACATGAGTGACTGATAGCTATGGGGGAGACATGACTCGTCTTGTGCTTATGCCCCTGAACTATTCCCGCAGACTGGCTTCCTCTGCCGAAGCCAGCTTGACTGCCTGACGACACCATTCGGCCTTACCCTGTCCGACCCTGGTCCGGCCTGACTGGCCCAATCGACCTGACCGTGGTCTTGAATGACATCCTGTTCCAAACGCTGCTGCTGCTGCCCTGATATCGACTGGACCTGGCCATTTGCCGGCGCCGTCCTTGTCGCCGTGCCGTACACAGGGCACCATGTGACTTGCAGCACGTGTCACAGGTGGGGTCGCCTCTGCGGCCCGAGCTGTGGGACCACAGCTATTGCTCACGTGGCAACTCTGGCGCCTCGTCGCCGGCCAGCGAGTCCAGCATCGCCACGGTGTGCAAAGTGCCCGACTACCTGAGTGGCGGCGGCGACGGCAAGCCGGCCGCCCCGCCACTCATTGAGAAGGTGCCAGAGTACCTGAGCGGCGCGCCGCCTCAGCGCAAGAAGCTCAGCCTCTCCGAGTACCGTCGGCGTCGCAGCGCGCTCAACAGTCGCAGTGGTTCGCCGTCGCGCCGCGGGGGGCCGGCGGCGGCGGCGGCGCCCGTCCAGCAGCCGCTGCCGCTGCCGGTGGGAGCCAACTGGCACCCGGCGGTTGGTGGCCCCCGACCCGACACGAGCCTGTGGCGGGACCGCCCATCTTGGGGGCACTGCCGCCCATCTCGGAGGCGCCGCCACCTCCGCCACCGCCTCCACCACCACCACCTCCGCCACCTCCGCCACCGCCACCGCCGTCGCTGCTGGTGCCGGCAGTGCGCGCAAGACCGAGCAGCCCGCCGAAGGTGTACCAGCTGCCGTCCGGGCGGCGCGGCTCTGGCCGGTGAGGGAGCGTCAGGTCACTATGTTACAGGGTGGCCCATGTCCGGTAGACGCCAGGTCAGCAGGGTTCATGACAGCTCCTGTCCGGTGTCGCGCGTCACAGCTGGGCTGGCTTGGTAGATGGTTGCCACGTTGTATCATTCCAAGGGCCCATGACCCGAATTCTTGGCTGAAAAAGGTACCGCGAAAAGACACTTGTAGTATCAACCGGTATTGTAACACCAAATTCGTCGCGGTTTACATCGTTTGCAGTACTTGGCAAATTGAAAACATATGCTCGCGATATCTTAATTTGCATATTTCGCAAAATAAGCGTTCACGGTTGGCAAGGCACTTCGCAATTCATCGCACCAGTTATGTTCGAAATCTTTCACTCGTTTCGCCACACGGTCGTATTGCTGTGACAGTAGAACAGGGTAGATTCAACCGTTGCGCACATTATACCACGTGCCACTACAGTATTGGCTAGCAACTGGCACGCAGTCGGGTGACAGCGGTTCGCCTCGCCATAGCAACTGTTTGCCAGCTGTTGGCCTGCACCCAAGGCAGAGTTTGTGATGACTGCGCCTCGCCTACACCGGCTGTACACAGCGGCGACTGCCGCGAGCACAGCCGTGGCCGTCGAACCCCTCCACTGGCAGTGGGCCGGCAATGTCAGGCCGTGCTGCCACCTGACGGCGCTGACACGCCGCTCGTGCTCAGGTCGAGAACGCGGCGGGCGGGCGGGTCGGAGCGCAGCTCCAGCTCGTCTTCGTCCTCCGGCTCGTCCAGCAGCTCCAGCAGTCGGTCGAGTTCGTCCAACCGCGCGCTCAGTCCGGACGACCCCTTCCGCCTCACCATCGGGGACCTCGACAACATCAGGTGAGCTCACCGGAGCGGAGGCCCCCTCCCCGCTGGCCGGGTGGCAAAAGTACGTCAGTTAGTTATTAGGGCTTTAGGGCACATCGACTACATTGGTCATGTAGCGCCCAGGAAAAAGTATGTCATTGCAGACGGTGCATTAGCTGGGTCTGTTCTTTACGAAGTCTTGGATGTTTTATCAGTCGAATATAAGTTCAATCCCGTGGTAAGACATTTCTATTAACTGGGCTTTGGCCAAGTATGTGTTGTGATCAGCTGTATAGAGCGTCCAGTTGGCGTTGGAGCTTACGTCGGGAATATATGTCCGACTTACTGGGGGGCAAGTTCCAAGAACCATCTGAGCTTAGCAACGCTTGAATGTAAGCGCCTGCAGTGACCGGCTGTATCAACCTGGAGCTATCGTGTAGGGAGGGGAGAGGGATAATTGGTATTGATGATGCCGAATTCATTTTATGTGCAGTAGTTGCGGACAGGTGCGTGTGTGTGCGTGGTGGTTTTCTGTGGTGATTCACTGTCCCGGTCATTTTCAGCGGGCCGGGACGGCCGTCTCCCTCCGGCGACCGCGTCATCTCCCGCAGCCGCTCTCCTCGCAGCCGTTCTCCGCACAGCCGCTCTCCGCGCAGCCGCTCCCCGTGGAGTCGCAGTCGAATCCGTCGGCGCAGCCTGTCCAGCGCCGACGAGCGGCTGGGCCACGGCCGCGCCGACAGAAGGTCGCGCCGTGAGCGCGAGCGCGAGCGCACCCAGCGCGAGTGGGAGCGTGAACGGGAGCGCGAGCGCAGACGTCGCGAGGACGAGATTGCCAATCAGCGTGACGCCGTCGACCGCAAGGTGGTGTACGTGAACGGGCTGTCGCCGGCGGTCGGCCGCGATCAGCTGCGCACCATGTTCAGCTGCTTCGGCTCCATCACCAAGATCCGCATCAAGGAGAGGTACGTCGCAGAGCGGACAGTCACTGGAAGTGTTGCATTGCTCCTGGTGCGACGGAAGCGTCGGTGGTGTCTTTCTGCTGCTGGAGTGAAAAAGCGTAAGCTCGTTATGCATTAATTGGAACCTACGCAACTATGTGAACGGTAAATTAACTTCGCCCGCGACCAATAGGCGTGAGAGATTGGCGATGCTGCATGACTCAATGATCGATGTGTCATAAAGCCAATATCCAACCAACCAGCGGTGAATTAAGATGCAATTCATCTAAGAAATGCTGAGAATATCGCCTGTATTGATTTAAACCGGCCAGAAGCATAGGGACGAAAACCGCTTTGACACAAACTGGAACAAACGCTTTTCTTCCTGTGGGTGGCAGCTTTGCTTTCGGGGACTATATATAGGTGGCTATGTTCAGCTGTCCACGAAGGAGAATTTGTTGGAGCTTGGAAACATCTCCCAGCATCACCACCAACCGAATTATGATTACTACGTCAATACTAACATGATGTGCATATTTCACATTTTCATCTATGTATACACCAAGGCTTTTACAAAACATATTAACCCCATTTCCAGAGTGTCAACGTGTCTTGATTGTTGTGCAGCTGGCATCCTCGTCTTACTTCTAGCCGAGTATCAGTCTATCTTCTAGTCTTCTATCAGCTCTTTCCAATCATTTTCGTGCTCTCAAATTTGGTGTCCGTGGTCATATTTCACACTACCATGACCACTAACAACTATTCTGTATCGTCTGGCCTCGTTTTCGCCTGTCGCTAACCTGACCTGACTTGACCTGACGTGACAGGGACCCGGCTGTGAACCTGTATCGGGAGCAACGAGACGGATGTTACGCCTTCATCACGTACAGTTCGCACAGCGAGGCTGTTAAGGCACAGGCGTACGGCAGTAAGCACTTCCCCGAGCTGGAGGTGAAGTTCGGCGGCCGCCGGGAGTTCTGCCTGGACCAGTACGCTGACCAGGGTAAGGAAGCCGCTCTGCTAGTGCTGAACACCACAGCCCACGACCGTGAGCACATGGCATCAGGGCGCCCAACTCGTCGCACGTCTACAATCTCACTACAGCGCTTGATGTTGTTTTGTTTAACGAGTGCCCCCCCTCCACCGAAAAAAACGGAACGATTGTATGCATTTTGCAACTTGGGGTTTTGACCATTTTATTTTCGTGCAATTGTGAGTTTTTAGTGTGTCCGCGTCGCTTGATTTCTCAATTGGTTAATTGCTATCTGTCTTCAACTTTTAACAAGCATGGCATTGGCTCATGCAGTGAAAGCCCAGCTTATGGTGTCTTGCTATTGTGTCACCGACATTGGTAGACCGATTATTTGCTTATTAATAGTCTAAAGGAAACCGGATCACATCATGGAGTTATGATTCGCATGTTTAAAAACAACGGCATTCGGCTTGCAAGAAGCCCGGTGTATTGCGTCGTGGTGGCGATGATACATGCAGACAGGTTCATTCCGTGGTGTTGTCGCACAAATCAGTCTCGGAACCGTTGGTAATGCCCTTATTTTATTGGCCCTTCATGGTGTCATGCATGGAGACCAATGCGAGCATCCGTACTGGACCGAGACTGCTTCTGGTTCTGCTTCCCTCACACCGTCGTGCCGACTCCGCTGCGAGACCTCGACGGTCTGGTGCAAGTATCGTGACACGTTCGCGTGCCAACAGATGCCGATCGAAATAATCCGGCCTACTACGGCTTGAAGAGCGGCGGCGACGGCGACTTCGACTTCGACACGCTGCTGCAGATGGAGATGCAGCGCGTCAAGCGGGTGGCGAGACCGTGACGGCGGCTCCGCCTGGCCGCCGACCGGCTAGCTAGCGCAGCGTTTAGTGGCGTGTGTGGGCGGGCCCGGCTCTGTGATGGCGCCGCGGCCTGGCTGGCTGGCTGGCTGGCTGGCCTGCTAGCGCAGCGTGTAGTGACGTGCGTGGACGAGCCTGGCTCTGTGATAGCGTGCCGGCCTGGCTGCATGGTGCGGCGCCGGCCGGCGGCCGGCAGTCGGGCGCGGGCCGCACCTCGGCGGACACCGCTGCGGCGTCCAGCCGCTCCCGCTGCGGTGCCGCCGCCGCCGCCGGGGTGACTGCGACAGGTGACCCCCCAGTATATGGGCAGTGCGCTCCCTCCGCCCGGCTGTGTGCGCGGAGTGCGCTCCCTCCGACGGTGTACATATAGGGAGACCACTCTTTCCGCTTGTCTACTTGTGTAGTGAGCTTAAGGCGACTTAACGGGTCCTGTGTCAACTCGGGTGGTTTGTACCGAACTTTGCAGCGTCGGAGGATGACAATACATACTATTGCATTGAGCCGCCGTGTATAACTGTTCGGCCATTATCGACCTAGGTCCGGGGCTACTCTGGGCACTGAATCTTACTAGGCCGATGACGATCATCGTACGCGAAACTGTACACGTGGATGAACTACACACCTACGGTATGCATTGTCCTCAATTATTGCTATGGCGAGGGCGAAGCCTGAACGGGTCTTCTTCCTTGCATGACAAAAGCTCAGTAAAATTGCCCTGCCCAGCCGTCATGCTCGTGTGCGAGTTTAGACTTATGTACCCTGTCGGACGCGGCGGTTATGTCAAGTATCCAGATATTGTCTGATGCGTGTAGCGCACACCACGCTTAATGTGCACGAGCGGAATTATTTTGACACTAAGTCGTAACGGAAGCCGGTAACGAAACTAAGAATGACCCAATATGTTAGTCTGTTGCACGACGTTAAATGTAGTCCGCGGCACGAATATGGAAAAAACTGTAACAATAGATGGCAAGTGGCAAGTGCGCGTGTCAAGTGACTCAAGCGCTTAGTTTGAATTCCGGGTTTTGAAGGCCACTCCCACGGAGAGATGAATAATTTTATTGCCACCTTTAATAATGCAATAATGCAAGTTAGTGAGCGTATCGATCATAAATCACTTCAGCTCTACATACCGGCTTGGACGCGCGCGGCTGTATGGACACTCGAGGCATAAGCTACGCGCACTCATGAACGACATACGCAGAAATGCGACTGCAGAGCGCTCTTCTCGCTTGCCTTCGTTCATCTGGCACATCCACTGGACCCGCGCTGGTCTCATGGGGGGGGGGGACGAAGAGCGATATAAGATGATGACCTAGACCGCCAGTTGAGCGGATTGTCTGTTCTCGTAGGCAGATGTATGCGTGGTGACGTAGCAGGATTACGGAGACTACTTTGACCGTACATCGCGCCCTCTCCTTAATGCACCTCACTGGTAACGCCACTCACCAGTGGTTGAGTAACGCCACAATCTCGATGTATGTCCACGGTCGGGACGGTAAGTTCCACACCGGCAAGTCGCTCCTGAGCGTCAGCGAAGATTTTTTGCCGGCCGTAGCCTCTTGATTCGGCACCTGTACTGCGTCCGACAACACCCCGGTTCTATTGTGCAAGTGTATTGTATAACTGGTGGCCGTCGGCCCCGCGGCCGGGACTACCACTGAACATCGGCTACAGAACGCAACGTCCGACAGGCACCGTCCACCCAGCAGCCGTCACGTCCACCCATCTCCGCCCAGCGGCCCGCCGCCTCCACCGACACCGACACGACTCCAGTGCACCGGAGCGACGACGGTGGGCGGCGGCAACGACGCGGACATTCGGCACAGTAGCGCGTGCTAGTGCGTTCACCACGACGTCGGCCCTTCGCGACAGGCGCCGCGCCCCAGCGGTGTTGCGCATAAGCCGGCGACACCTAGTAGCGCTTTACGCGCCAGGCGCCACCACGACGGACAGGCAGGCACAACGCATCCCTCCCCGCCCCTACACGCGTCCCCTTAGGTGGGGTGTAGGACACAGCACATGGGTGGCCTGACGAACCATAGATGGTCTCACGGTTAACCAGCTGACTGGCCGGGGGTGCACGTCGGTCTGGTGACCGTTGGAACGCCGCCAGACAGCAAGCCAAGTGGCGCCCAACCGAGGAGCGGCGGCGCATCGCTGCACGTACACTTTATTGAGTCCAATTTTTACAGACGTTGCACGCACACCGGAAAGTGAGCCTAATCTGTTTCGCCAGTTTGGAGACGGACTCGCATTGGCGCTCCATATATGTGCAGTGTGCTCGCTATCAGGAATTGAAGCAGACCTCATCAGAACACCTCAGACAATTTCGCCTTTCGCACCAGCCGTCAATGCGCTTGTACCGATATTAATATAAGTCAAGCATTCGGTAGTCAGAAACTTTATTAACATCTAAATTATTACCAAGCTGCATTAGCGAATCTGGTGAATGTGTTGCGTCAATGCACTGCAACAAACATTGTCAGCACGCCAGGTGTGCCCAAGTTAACATTAGTACAACTGTGCCAAGATTGGGGACAACGCGCATAGGTGTCACCAAGAGCGACTAGATCTGTCTGCACCAGACGATGCACGTGCTACGCAAGCGCTCGAGACGTCACGAACATTTGACGTCCGGCACCAGTCCCCCCTATCACCTGAGCGCACGACAAACAACACCGGCCAGTGACCATGACAGACCGTGCCACGCTATCTGAAAGGAGCGTCTGTGTCCGCCGTCACGTCAACACACACACACATTGTCCCCCCCTGAGGACGTAAACTGTACCCGGCCGGTGGCTGCAGCGCAGAGCCAAACGCGACGCGAACCAATGCGTCCAAGCTGAGAAATTTGAGTGGAAAACAACACATCAATAGGCAAATATTTACATATGTCAGATTTTGACCTGTTGACATCTTCCGTAGGCATTCTATAGACGTTCCGTCTTTAACCCATCAGTATGCCCAAGAAATGGGTTTTCCAAGAAAAAAAACAGATGGCATGACTGACCTGTTAATTCCAGCTTTTACAGGCTTTGAAGTGATGCTGGACTGTATGCGGACTTAATTATACTATACAGTTGCAAACAAGATGTAGTATGCAACATCCGGCATGATAATTACATCTTTAATAGCAAAGTTGGAATATGTCTATTTATATCTCACACCCAAGGGAAAGTGAATTTGAACACATTGACACAAACTACCAGCCACACCATGATATTTGCATTCGTCTAGTTGAGGACGTCAAGTGAAGAAGTCGATATCTGACACGAGTCAGAACCTGTTAACACGACATACATCACAGACGCTGAAACTGTAAGAATGGCTGACTGTGCATGGCACAATATAGATAGATGATAGACTGTGCATGGCACAAATGGGAAAGTCAGGCATTGCGAAGCGGACAGATATCGTCCAGAGGTGGAACGTCAACAAACTTACTAGAACAGCCCAGCAATGGAGAACTCAAAGCGCATTGGATGGGGTGACTATTTGGCTCATGCTAACCAGGAAATTTATAAACGGCTCGACAATCGCTGGCGCAGCTCGAGTCACCCGAACCATATGGGGAAATCCATCCACGCTAGTACTGTAAACAAATGTGAGGCTTCCCGAAAGTCATGCAGGAAGTCTGTTCTCCATGGTCAACACAAGTCTGCTATGTGCTAGCTTCCACTTAAACTTTATAATTTCAGGATGCTGGTTGTCACCAAACAGCCACCCACTGATTACCGTTGTTGGCGCGAGGTGGTACGGCGACTCCCCAAGCCCCCGACACAAAACACCCGAAAAGACCCAATGGCAGGAGAAAATATACCAGTGAATACACCACCAACCGACAAGCAAATAATACGGACGGTTATTGACACCCCATTAGCTGCGGACCACGTGACCACATAGACCTCAAAGGTGCCGGACTCGTGACCAGAGCCCCGGTAATCTACCAGCAGAACAAACCCAACCACAACACTGCACGGGGCATGCTCAAAACAGCCTGGTTAATATAACATCAATATTGCACATGCCTGAACGGAAAAAAGCTGCACACCCCGAAAACAACTGATTCCAACAACGGAAAATGTAACTCGGCAGTGTGCTCGCGGACAGTCCGGTCTAACGCGATCACGATCGCGCGCACACGCACACGCACGCAACAGGCACGGCCAGCGGGCACTGCGTTAGTCCCAAGTCACAAACACCTCCGACCACCGTCAGCCACCAGGCGTCAGCCCACACTTCGAGCGTCTGCTCACGATGATGATAGGCCAGCTGAAATACATGAGCCGCCACACACGGCTGATCTCGCGCATCAAAGGACACCCCGATCAGCTCAGTTGAGATTGCTTCTGACGTAAACTATAACATGCACTACTTGGCGGCCGAAAGGTGTGCGCATGATGTACGCAAACGTACATGGCTCATTATGTCAGACATAAGATGCGAATATCTCGGGCTCCAGCCGGTAAGTACATGAGGCGCGATGCGCGATTCCATCAAACGCCACGTTCCTGTATCGCTCGCGACCACACGTGACTCAACAGTAGCCGTGAGGACGGCGAGCTGCCAGCTACGTCTGCCGCACGATGACTAGTCCGCCCGTGAGGCGGGCCGCGCGCCACACCGGCGCTGGCTACCAGGCGACGGGTCGCTGGAGGAGCCGCTGAGCGGCAGCTGCCGCCACCAACGGCAGAACGCCGCCGGCCAGGCTCGCAGCGCCGCACGCCGGCTTCTCCTGACCAACAGGGCCGTGACGTCAAACTCGGTGCACACTGCTACCTCACGTACCGTGACACTGCTACACCACATCATGGCACACTGTTACCTCATGTACCGTGACACTGCTACACCACATGATGGCACACTGCTACCTCACGTACCGTGACACTGCTACACCACATGGTGGCACACTGCTACCTTACGTACCATGACACTGCTACACTACACAGGTCACACTGATACCTCACTTACCGTGACACTGCTACACCACATGGTGGCACACTGCTACCTCACGTACCGTGACACTGCTACACCACATGATGGCACACTGCTACCTCACGCACCGTGACACTGCTACACCACATGATGGCACACTGCTACCTCACGTACCGTGACACTGCTACACCACATGATGGCACACTGCTACCTCATGTACCGTGACACTGCTACACCACATGGTGGCACACTGCTACCTCACGTACCGTGACACTGCTACACCACATGATGGCACACTGCTACCTCACGTACCGTGACACTGCTACACCACATGGTGGCACACTGCTACCTCACGTACCGTGACACTGTTACACTACACAGGTCACACTGATACCTCACTTACCATGACACTGTTACACTATACGGGGGCACACTGCCACCTCACGTACCGTGACACTGCTACACCACATGATGGCACACTGATATCTCACTTACCGTGACACTGCTACCTCACGTACCATGGCACTGTTACACTACACAGGGCACACTGATACCTCACTTACCGTGACACTGTTACACTATACGGGGGCACACTGCTAACTCACGTACCATGACACTGCTGCACCACACGGGGCACACTGCTACCTCAGGTACCATGACACTGCTGCACCACACGGGGCACACTGCTACCTCACGCACCGTGACACTGCTGCACCACACGGGGCACACTGCTACCTCACCCATGTAGCGCCAGTAATGCACCACATGGTGGCGCACTGTTAACCCACGTACCGTTCCACTACTATACCGCATGGGGAACCTGCGGTGCTACATACGGGCAGCATGCCATCATGCATGACGCACTGTTGTCAGTTCTCGTCCCGCTCGTGCTTCTAATGGCGCCACATACCAGCAATATTCAGTGGTATCACGTGTCACGGTACCGGTCAGCTGTGTCGGTGACACCAGCTGCCGTCAGCAGTGTCGGTGACACCAGCTGCCGGTCAGCGGTGTCAGTGACACCAGGTGCCGGCAGGCCGCCGCGACGCGCCGCGCCAGCTCGACAGCCACGCCACTCACGTTTATGTGTGTGGCGACGCAGCGGACGTACTTGCGCCGGAACAGCGGCGGAGCCTGGCCGGTACAGCGATCCGGACCGTCGTCTGCCGGCACAGACACAGCCACGGTCACTGCCGGCACTACTCGTGACTCACAACACCGGGCCACGTGACACAGCCACGGTCACGGCCGGCACTACTCGTGACCCACAACACTGGGCCACGTGACACAGCCACGGTCACTGCCGGCACTACTCGTGACCCACAACACCGGGCCACGTGACACAGCCACGGTCACGGCCGGCACTACTCGTGACTCACAACACCGGGCCACGTGACACAGCCACGGTCACGGCCGACTCCAACCACAACACTGGGCCACGTACAAGCCACGTCACTGCCGGCACTACTCGTGACACCAACAACACCGGGGGCCACGTGACACAGCCACGGTCACGGCCGGCACTACTCATGACCCACAACACTGGGCCACGTGACACAGCCACGGTCACGGCCGACTCCAACCACAACACCGGGCCACGTGACACAGCCACGGTCACTGCCGGCACTACTCGTGACTCACAACACCGGGCCACGTGACACAGCCACGGTCACGGCCGGCACTACTCGTGACTCACAACACCGGGCCACGTGACACAGACACGGTCACGGCCGACTCCAACCACAACACTGGGCCACGTGACACAGACACGGTCACGGCCGAACTCACCAAACACGGCCACGTGACACGGCCACGAGGTCACTGCCGGCACTACTCGTGACTCACAACACTGGGCCACGTGACACAGCACGGTCACGGCCGACCAACGGTCACGGCCGACTCAACCACAACACCGGGCCACGTGACACAGCCACGGTCACGGCCGGCACTACTCGTGACCCACAACACCGGGCCACGTGACACAGCCACGGTCACGGCCGGCACTACTCGTGACTCACAACACTGGGCCACGTGACACAGACACGGTCACGGCCGACTCCAACCACAACACTGGGCCACGTGACACAGACACGGTCACGGCCGACTCCAATACCACAACACCGGGCCACGTGACACAGACACGGTCACGGCCGGCACTACTCGTGACACAACACTGGGCCACGTGACACAAAGCACGGCCGGCACTACTCGTGACTCAAACACGAAAGACACGGTCACGCCCCAACCACAACACTGGGCCACGTGACACAGACACGGTCACGGCCGACTACACACAACACCAGGCCACGTGACACAGACACGGTCACGGCCGGCACTACTCGTGACTCACAACACTGGGCCACGTGACACAGACACGGTCACGGCCGACTCCAACCACAACACTGGGCCACGTGACACAGACACGGTCACGGCCGACTCCAACCACAACACTGGGCCACGTGACACAGCCACGGTCACGGCCGGCACTACTCGTGACTCACAACACTGGGCCACGTGACACAGACACGGTCACGGCCGGCACGACTCGTGACTCACAACACTGGGCCACGTGACACAGACACGGTCACGGCCGGCACTACTCGTGACTCACAACACTGGGCCACGTGACACAGACACGGTCACGGCCGACTCCAACCACAACACTGGGCCACGTGACACAGACACGGTCACGGCCGGCACTACTCGTGACTCACAACACTGGGCCACGTGACACAGCCACGGTCACGGCCGACTCCAACCACAACACTGGGCCACGTGACACAGCCACGGTCACGGCCGACTCCAACCACAACACTGGGCCACGTGACACAGAACACGGTCACGGCCGGCACTACTGTACTCACAAGGTGACACAGCAGGTCACGGCCGACTACCACAACACTGGGCCACGTGACACAGACACTACCACAACACTGGGCCACGTGACACAGACACGGTCACGGCCAGCACTACTCGTGACTCACAACACTGGGCCACGTGACACAGCCACGGTCACGGCCGACTCCAACCACAACACTGGGCCACGTGACACAGCCACGGTCACGGCCAGCACTACTCGTGACCCACAACACCGGGCCACGTGACACAGACACGGTCACGGCCGACTCCAACCACAACACTGGACCACGTGACACAGACACGGTCACTGCCGGCACTACTCGTGACTCACAACACCGGGCCACGTGACACAGACACGGTCACGGCCGACTCCAACCACAACACCGGGCCACGTGACACAGCCACGGTCACGGCCGGCACTACTCGTGACTCAACACCGGGCCACGTGACACAGACACGGTCACGGCCGACTCCAACCACAACACTGGGCCACGTGACACAGACACGGTCACGGCCGACTCCAACCACAACACCGGGCCACGTGACACAGACACGGTCACGGCCGGTACGACTCGTGACACTCAACACTCGGCACACACTCGACTGGTAGGCTGTACAGCGTCGCCAGCGCCTACCGATCGCGAGTGGATTGATTGGTCGAACGGTTTGACGGCCGGTTTGCTGGCCGGCTAGTTGGTTGGTTGGTTGGTTTGTTAGTATGTTGATTGGGTGGTTGGTCGGTCGTTGGGGTTTAGGGCGCGCATCGAGTGCAGCGCTCATACAGCGTACGACACTGGCAATCTACACCGCTTGGCTGCACATACGGTACGCACGGCGGAAGCTATCTTCGGCTGTGGAAGGGACAAGGGTGTGCGTGCAGTAACCAGGCTGTGGCGAGGAGCACACTTGGCAGAAATATTCGACTCAGGACGCCATGCCGCAGTCTCATCATCAAGGAGATTTGTGAAAACCGATCTACACTCTTCATTTTCAACAATGACGCATTCATGGAGCAGGCCCCAGCCGGTTGTTTCGAGTTGAAAGACGTTCTCCATGTGTGACGGACTTCTCTGTTTATGTGCGTGGAAATGTGTAGGCCTGGAATCGGTAGGTCATACTCACTCCATACGCAATTAAATCGGGGTGGATCATAGTCACTTCAGATATAACTAAATCGGTGGGTCATGGGCACACAACACAATTCAATCGCTAATGAACCCTGTCGAAATACACATACATTGGGATAAAATATGAATACGCATGAGAGATCAGTTTTTTGTTGTTGTTGTTGACAACTTTCACAGGGAGGTGCATGGACTTTGGTCCCACCGCGACACATATTCTATAGCGTCAGGACACTATCACCATCACGTTAATGTTGATGTTTGATGGTTGGCTTATGCAGGCGGATGCTAGTTGCTTCCAAAACGTTTTGGTCATCTTTTCATGGCATAGCATGGTGGTGCTCTCCACTTGGGTCCCGTTTACTCAAGGTACGGTCATGGGTGGTGCTCGTGTTCATGAGTGCGAGAACCAGATTGCAGGCGTCAGGTGATAATGACGTAGCCGGGTGGTCAATGTTCAATGATCACCCTGCTGTATGCGTTTTTATACAGTTTGCAGAGTTCATATTGGCATGTGGTGGCACATGCTACCTAGGTGGTCTTAATGCGTGGTTCCTTCAGTTCGTTGTGAGTTCGTTTCCAGAAGATAATTAATTGAACGGAGCTGTTTTTATTCACCGAGGCTACCCGACTTTTGATGATGAACGTAGCCAGAAGCTCCTGTCTTCCTGCTGCTTATCATTACAAAAAAACAGCTGATGCCTGATCCCCGTGGTGTTGACTAAAACAGTCTTTGGCTAAGAATGAGCGAGGGACATTCTTGATTTTGTCATCTCCATCTGTGCGATAACTACTAAAACTAATACTAACTGCAGGGCTACTTACTCTGTAATGATTCATGCATAAATTATACGTACAATGTTTGAAATATAACCAATGGGTGGGCAGCACAATAAGTTCCCAGCGTGAGATCACAACTATACATTTGCATTTACTGAAGAATGTGGCCAAATACAACCCATACACGAACCATGCCAAAAAGCATACGAGAATAGGATGAACGGTTCACATGGTGCCATTGTTCGGCCTGACGACGCCGACAATTCCACTGGCGATGACTGGCAGTCTACCTGAGCCGCCAGGTTAGTCAGCTGGATACTGCACCTACCCTCCTCGGGTACAAAGGGCAGGTTCTGCGCCGCCAGTTCCGGGCAGTCGCACGGCAGGCTAGACACCACCAGCAGCAGATTTGTACCCCTTACAGTCGCCACCTGCCAAGATGTGACACATTACCCGCCAAACCTGTCAGCAGGTCAGCAAACATCACACGTGTTGGCCAACAACAAACTGCATTCACTCCAATCTTCAACTTCCAACTCGACTGTACCTAACAGTCGTACAACACATGAAAACACGACCTGAAATATCCTAAGTATATGAAAACGTCAACAGACCGCTGGAGTCTCACGACGTTAAAATGCCAATGATTTGCAACCAGCACAGAGCGCTGTCGGAGGAGCTTGACAAGCGTGGGCATGAGGCGGGATACATGGTATAGATACGGGCCGGGCGTCAGTGAGCTGTCGGAAAATGAATCACGGACCGGCTGCTATCGGTCGGACGGAAAATTCGTGACAACCACACTACGGACCGCTGCGCCGCGAGATATTCGGGGTGCCGGCAAGCCACCATACAGCCCAGTCTTTGGACACCGTTTGCGAGCGCTCCATACGAAATGTGGGGAGGAGAGCCGGGAAAATATCAGATGTGTAATAATCAGCACAACACGCATAATCGCCAGTAGAGCACGTGTAATTGTCAGTAGAGCACGCATAATTGCCAGTAGAGCACGTATAATTGTCAGTAGAGCATGCATAATTGTCAGTAGAGCACGTATAATTGTCAGAAGATAAAGCAGCGCTTAAAAAAGGTGTATCGAAACAACTATAAGAGCTCAAAAGAGTCAACGGAAGGGTTACAAATCCAAACAGTTACAAATATGCCGTGAGCAAACATGCTCAGGATTCGTTCTCGTTTGTTGGTTATTGGCTTTGCGACACATCGACCGTTGAGTCATGTAGCGTCGCCAATCTCTCACGCCGATTGGTCGCGGGCGAAGAGTAGCGACAGGTCAGACTCGAACCGTTCTCGTTTGTAACTACAGCTGTTATTTGGGATACCTTTGTAACCGACAACTAGGTGTCAAATACTGTCGCATGGCATGTTTTCATTGAGTGGTCTACGATGCATTTTATGCATGATTACGACCGCACACACTTTCGCCAGCGGGCCGCGGGATTGGGAAATGTTCAGGGCGGTGCAAGTGTTGAACCATGGATCTTGGGACCAAGAGATCGACACCTTAACCACTCGGCCACCCCGTCCCTGCAGTACGGCTTGTGGCGCGTTTTATCGAGGGCCAAACACGCACCTAACACTGACGCTATACATAATTTTTACTCATCTCCGGCGACATGAACGAATTCCTATAAAATGTGGCTGAAGCTGTACTCACACTGAAGACCATAACATCTGGTTGTACTCACCCTGAAGGTCATAACGTCTGGTTGTACTCATCCTGAAGCTCATAACGTCTGGTTGTACTCACCATGAAGCTCATAACGTCTGGTTGTACTCACCATGAAGTTCATAACATCTGGATGTACTCAACCTGAAATTGATGACACCTGGTTGTACCCACCCTGAAGTTGATGACAACTGGCTGTACCCACCCGGAAGTTGATGACATCTGGCTGTACTGAACCTGAAGTTGATGACGCCTGGCTGCACCCACCCTGAAGTTGATGGCATCTGATTGTACCCACCCAGAAGTTGACGACACCTGGCTGTACCACCCTGAAGTTGATGACGCCTGACTGTACCCACCCGGAAGTCGCGGCTACAGTCGCGATCGTGGCACATGATCGTGCCGTCCGGCACGTCCAACGATGGGTTCAGTTGGGTCCGCACCAGCCGCTGAGTACACGAGTGGTGGAAGGCGTGCACCTCAAACCCGAACTCGTCCAGGCTGGCAGCCAGAGGTGCTTGCACAGACACCAGCAGACTGCCGGCGACAACAGACGATCCTGCTGACCAACAGGTGAAGGGAGACAACATGTGGCTTTACAGACCAGCAGACCTTGGATAACAACAGACAGCCATATTCGCCAGCCGATGACGGGAGACAACAGATACCAGCAGACTGCTAATGATAACAGACGGCCCTAATCGCCAACAGATTACCTAATACATCAGCAGGCTGCGGCGACAACAGACGGGCCCGTACACTAGGCGACTGCAGAAGATAAAGGACGTCTCCACACAACAGGAGGCTGTAGAAAACAACGGACGGCTCCACACAAAAGGAGACTGCAGAAGATAACGGCCGGCTCCACACGACAGGAGACTGCAGAAGATAAAGGACAGCTCCACACAACAGGAGACTGTAGAAGACAACGGAGGGCTCCACACGTCAGGAAACTGCAGAAGACAACGGACGGCTCCACACGACAGGAGACTGCAGAAGATAACGGACGGCTCCATACAATACAGGATACTGCGGGGGACGGCAGGCGCAATCGCACCGCAATACGCAGCGGGCAGAAGAGAGGAACATGTCACACGGAGCGCGGCCTCCACTCGTGGGGCACGTGAGCGTGAGCCCCACTGCGGCGGCCGCAAGGGCTCACGTCCTGTCCACAGCAGCACACCTGACCAGCAGGTAGCGCAGGTAGTCGAACCAATGCAGCAGTCCGGCGACGGTGTCCATCAGAAGACCGACATTGAACCAGCTCAGTGGGTCCGACAGTGGGGAGCCGGCGCTGACATCACTGGTCTTCCTCTCACATACACCTGTCGGCGTCATCCCACACGTCACCACCCGGCAGAGATACGGGCACGGGAGAGGGGAGGGCCAGCTCAGTGGGTCCGACAGTGGGGAGCCGGCGCTGACATCACTGCCCCTCCTCTCACATACACCTGTCGGCGTCATCCCACACGTCACCATCCGGCAGAGGTACCGGCACGGGAGAGGGGAGGGCCAGCTCAGTGGGTGCGACAGTGGGGAGCCGGCGCTGACATCACTGCCCCTCCTCTCACATACACCTGTCGGCGTCATCCCACACGTCACCACCCGGCAGAGGTACCGGCACGGGAGAGGGGAGGGCCAGCTCAGTGGGTCCGACAGTGGGGAGCCGGCGCTGACATCACTGCCCCTCCTCTCACATACACCTGTCGGCGTCATCCCACACGTCACCACCCGGCAGAGGTACGGGCACGGGAGAGGGGAGGGCCAGCTCAGTGGGTCCGACAGTGGGGAGCCGGCGCTGACATCACTGGTCTTCCTCTCACATACACCTGTCGGCGTCATCCCACACGTCACCACCCGGCAGAGGTACCGGCACGGGAGAGGGGAGGGCCAGCTCAGTGGGTCCGACAGTGGGGAGCCGGCGCTGACATCACTGCTCTTCCTCTCACATACACCTGTCGGCGTCACCACACACCACACGTCACCACCCGGCAGAGGTACGGGCGCGGGAGAGAGGGGAGGGCCAGCTCAGTGGGTCCGACAGTGTGGAGCCGGCGCTGACATCACTGCTCTTCCTCTCACATACACCTGTCGGCGTCATCCCACACGTCACCACCCGGCAGAGGTACGGGCACGGGAGAGGGGAGGGCCAGCTCAGTGGGTCCGACAGTGGGGAGCCGGCGCTGACATCACCGCTCTTCCTCTCACATACACCTGTCGGCGTCACACCACACGTCACCACCCGGCAGAGGTACGGGCACGGGAGAGGGGAGGGCCAGCTCAGTGGGTCCGACAGTGGGGAGCCGGCGCTGACATCACTGCTCTTCCTCTCACATACACCTGTCGGCGTCACACCACACGTCACCACCCGGCAGAGGTACGGGCACGGGAGAGGGGAAGGACAGCTCAGTGGGTCCGACAATGGGGAGCCGGCGCTGACATCACTGCCCTTCCTCTCACATACACCTGTCGGCGTCATCCCACACGTCACCACCCGGCAGAGGTACGGGCACGGGAGAGGGGAGGGCCAGCTCAGTGGGTCCGACAGTGGGGAGCCGGCGCTGACATCACTGCTCTTCCTCTCACATACACCTGTCGGCGTCATCCCACACGTCACCGCCCGGCAGAGGTACCGGCACGGGAGAGGGGAGGGCCAGCTCAGTGGGTCCGACAGTGGGGAGCCGGCGCTGACATCACTGCTCTTCCTCTCACATACACCTGTCGGCGTCATCCCACACGTCACCGCCCGGCAGAGGTACCGGCACGGGAGAGGGGAGGGCCAGCTCAGTGGGTCCGACAGTGGGGAGCCGGCGCTGACATGGCTGCTCTTCCTCTCACATACACCTGTCGGCGTCACACCACACGTCACCACCCGGCAGAGGTACGGGCACGGGAGAGGGGAGGGCCAGCTCAGTGGGTCCGACAGTGGGGAGCCGGCGCTGACATCACTGCCCTTCCTCTCACATACACCTGTCGGCGTCATCCCACACGTCACCATCCGGCAGAGGCACGGGCACGGGAGAGGGGAGGGCCAGCTCAGTGGGTCCGACAGTGGGGAGCTGGCGCTGAAATCACTGCCCCTCCTCTCACATACACCTGTCGGCACACACACACACACACACACACGTTCTCTGAATATAGCTTTGATGCACTTCTTACATATAAATTAAATGCGGACACATGTGCAAAATTATAATTCCCTTCATGTCTCTCTTTGCAGCAGTGTTACACATTATTTTAACACATGACACAGAATCGTTGTTTTGTTGGGATACTGATAGAACATGGATTACCGCACTGAAAACGCCTGGTTCTATGGGAATACATTTTTAGATAGCCGCCTGAAAATATTCATAGTCCGTGCTTTGCCATTTAATACCAGACCTTCGGAGGTACTAAAAAGTATAACGGAGTATCGACCAAAGACCATCCAGCCTTAAAACAATCCGTAGAAAATCTACCCATATCTGGCCCACATTTTACACTTAAGCTACTCTTGCTTGTTATTGCCGCCGTTTCTTGAACCCCATGAAGAGAAGGCAAACCGGAGTAAGAACATATCTGAATATTCATTAGACGATTACCCCATCCATACTTTCGACAGCAGAATACATCTTTACAAAGACGTAAGAAGCGCATGTTTCTTGTATCCACTACAAGTTAACGAAACTCCATACATCCTTGTGCTTTCAACAGCACTTAGTTCATACCGAGCGAGAAACATTCCATGAAATACTGGACTACACCGCGCAAATAACATGCGCACGCTGCGCGCCCAAACAGTAACCGACAGCAGTTCACGTTCATAGCAACAAAGATATTAATTCAGCGTTAGGCGACGTTTTATAGACCTTCTAGGCAGACTGGCATGAGCAGCCGAATACTGAGGGGAAGGGGGGGGCAGAGCGAGAGAGACAAGTGGGACTGCATAAGATCGACGAGTGCCGACGATGGCAGGCGGAGACTGGCGGAGACAGGTGCAGGCTAGGAGAGGCTGATGAGGCGACCAATGAGGTCGTGACACGGCGCCGCAGAGCCATCCACCTTGGTAGTCGTAGGTGGTGTGCTGGCGGAACACGCTGATGTTGACGAGCGCCGCCATCAGCTGCGGGTCGACCAGGCCCAGGTGGCGGCCCAGCGGCGTGTCGGCCCGGCTGGCGTGCAGCACGGCGCCGCCGCTGTCCACCAGCCAGCAGCGCACGCCCGCCTCCTCCGAACAGTCGGGCAGCAGGGCCTGCACCAGCCGGCGCAGGTGCGTGGCGTTGTACAGCACGCCGGCCACTGGCGACAGCGGTGGGTCAGCACCGTACCGACTGTGGGAGGTCAGTACTACACCGACTGAGGTCAATACCACACAGACTGTGGGAGACGGCACCACGCTGGCTGTGGGAGGTCAGTACCACACCGACTGAGGTCAATACCGTACCGATTGTGGGAAACCAGTACTGTAACGACTGTGAGAGGTCAGTACTACACCGACTGTGGGAGGTCAGTACGACACCGACTGAGGGAGGTCATTACCACACCGACTGTGGGAGACGGCACCACGCCGACTGTGGGGGGTCAGCACCGTACCGACTGTGGGGGGGGGGTCAGTACAGTACCGACTGTGGGAGGTCAGCACCGTACCGACTGTGGGGAGTCAGTACTACACCGACTGTGGGAGGTTAGTACCACACCGACTGCGAGAGGTCAGTACCATACTGACTGTGGGAGGTTAGTACCATACTGACTGTGAGAGGTCAGTACCATACTGACTGTGAGAGATCAGTACCTCACTTACTGTGGGAGGTTAGTACCATACTGACTGTGAGAGATCAGTACCGCACTTACTGTGGGAGGTTAGTACCATACTGACTGTGAGAGGTCAGTACCACACTGACTGTGGGAGGTTAGTACCATACTGACTGTGAGAGGTCAGTACCATACTGACTGTGAGAGATCAGTACCTCACTTACTGTGGGAGGTTAGTACCATACTGACTGCGAGAGGTTAGTACCATACTGACTGTGAGAGGTTAGTACCATACTGACTGTGAGAGGTCAGTACCATACTGACTGTGAGAGGTCAGTACCGCACTGACTGTGAGAGGTCAGTACCATACTGACTGTGAGAGGTCAGTACCATACTGACTGTGAGAGATCAGTACCTCACTTACTGTGGGAGGTTAGTACCATACTGACTGTGAGAGGTTAGTACCATACTGACTGTGAGAGGTCAGTACCATACTGACTGTGAGAGGTCAGTACCATACTGACTGTGAGAGATCAGTACCTCACTTACTGTGGGAGGTTAGTACCATACTGACTGTGAGAGGTCAGTACCATACTGACTGTGAGAGGTTAGTACCATACTGACTGTGAGAGGTCAGTACCATACCGACTGTGAGAGGTCAGTACCACACTGACTGTGAGAGGTCAGTACCGCACTGACTGTGAGAGGTTAGTACCATACTGACTGTGAGAGGTCAATAACGCACAGCACTGACTGTGGAAGGTCAGAACCACACCGACTGTGAGAGGTTAGTACCACACCGACTGCGAGAGGTCAGTACCACACTGACTGTGGGAGGTTAGTACCATACTGACTGTGAGAGGTCAGTACCATACTGACTGTGAGAGATCAGTACCTCACTTACTGTGGGAGGTTAGTACCATACTGACTGTGAGAGGTTAGTACCATACTGACTGTGAGAGGTCAGTACCATACTGACTGTGAGAGATCAGTACCGCACTGACTGTGAGAGGTCAGTACCATACTGACTGTGAGAGATCAGTACCTCACTTACTGTGGGAGGTTAGTACCATACTGACTGTGAGAGGTTAGTACCATACTGACTGCGAGAGGTCAGTACCATACTGACTGTGGGAGGTTAGTACCATACTGACTGTGAGAGGTCAGTACCATACTGACTGTGAGAGATCAGTACCTCACTTACTGTGGGAGGTTAGTACCATACTGACTGTGAGAGGTCAATAACGCACAGCACTGACCGTGAGAGGTCAGTACCACACCGACTGTGAGAGGTCAGTACTACACTGACTGTGGGAGGTTAGTACCATACTGACTGTGAGAGGTCAATAACGCACAGCACTGACTGTGGGAGGTCAGTACCACACCGACTGTGAGAGGTCAGTACTACACTGACTGTGGGAGGTTAGTACCATACTGACTGTGAGAGGTCAATACCATACTGACTGTGAGAGGTCAATACCATACTGACTGTGAGAGGTCAATAACGCACAGCACTGACTGTGGGAGGGCAGAACCACACCGACTGTGAGAGTTCAGTATTGCACCGCACAGACTATGGGAGGTCAGCACCGCACATCACTGACTGTGGAAGGTCAGTACCACCCCGGCCGTGGGAGGCGGCACCGCACCGCTCTGGGCCAGAACATTAAAAAAGAAAGAAAAAGATAGTTGCCTTGTTTACTAGTAAATGTCTCTAGCTCAGAACATGTGTACCGTGCACGAGAAAAGATGCACCAGATGGACTCTACCGAAAGCTAAATCCTCAAGCCCAAAGATATGCTTAAAAAGTGAGAACCTAAAAAGTGAGACAAACTTTCATGCCTAAAAATTGGTTACAACGAGCACCAGGCAAGGGATGCATGACCTGATCAGTATTTGCTTTAAAAACCAGCACATAGTTTGGGCAGCACAGATATATCACATTTCGTCTTGCATTGAAGAAATGAAGATAAAAAAGTAGTTAAGTTGAGCTTCATGCTATATTATCACTAGCCGTACTATTCAATTATCTGGTGTTTGAAGAAAATCGTTCCTTCCCTCTCTTTGTTCGTTCATCGGGTCGTTCACGTCGCAATTATGCACATTCGCGGCTAATGGAGCCGCCCGGTCTCGTCGGTGGGACGCGGGATCTCGGTCTGCATGCGGTAGTCCCACCCGGCATGGTGTGTACACTGCCCCTACTGTCCGTCAGTAAGGGGCAGGCTCGCCCAGAATGGTGTGTATGCTACCCCTATTGCCTGTCAGTGAGGGGCAGGCTCACCCAGCATGATGCGCATGCTGCCCCTATTGTCTGTCAGTAAGGGGCAGGCTCACCCAACATGGTGTGTGTGTTGCCCCTATTGTCTGTCAGTGAGGGGCGGGGTCACCCAGCATGATGCGCATGCTGCCCCTATTGTCTGTCAGTGAGGGGCAGGCTCACCCAACATGGTGTGTATGCTGCCGTCGTGTACGGCCGACATGCTACGGGCGGCGATGACGGCGTTGTGTTCGGGCCGCGGCCGGAACACGATGTCGTCAGACAGGGACGCGTGTCGATACACGCTGCTGCGGTGCGGGTCACTCTCGCCCAGCAGCTGCTCAGCGCTGCAACACAGGCCACCGGCTGGTCAGCCCTGCAGTACAGACCACCGGCTGGTCAGCGCTACAGTACAGACTACCGGCTGGTCAGCGCTGCAGTACAGACTACCGGCTGGTCAGCGCTGCAGTACAGACCACAGGCTTGTCAGCGCTGCAGTACAGACTACCGGCTGGTCAGCGCTGCAGTACAGACCACAGGCTTGTCAGCGCAGCAGTACAGACCACCGGCTGGTCAGCCCTGCAGTGCAGACCACCGGCTGGTCAGCGCTGCAGTGCAGACCACCGGCTGGTCAGCGCTGCAAAACAGGCCAATGACTCGTCAGCGCTACAGTACAGACCACCCAATGCTGCAACACAGACCACCGGCTGGTCAGCGCTGCAGAACAGACCACTGGCTGGTCAGAGCTGCAACGCCTACTGGCTGGTTAGCACTGTCACGCAGGCCACCGGGAAGTCACCAGCTGGTCAGCAATGCAACGCGGGACAATCTTGTGCAGTCCAAAAGGAAACCTGTTAAAATGCGGTAACGTACATCTAACTATGACTCGTGCAGTCACATTAGCCGTCGCACGAGATTGAACGAGCTTGTTCCGGACCAGTGGTAGAGACCGACAGACCGACCGACCGACCAGCGGTAGGTACCGACAAACTGACGGCCGCACGGAGACCGCTATTTGTGTTGTGCGCTTGTACGGGGTGGGAGCTGCCATCTGGCACCAGGCGAGGCGTTGCCCGCTTCGCGACCCAAGAAGCGGCCACCCACCTGGCGGTGGTCTCGACAGATGTCCATCCGAACGGCCACCCACCTGGTGTTGGGGTAGAACCTAGTCAGGCCACCCTCGGTGGTGAAGAAGCGTGCTATGACGCCGGTCGGCAGCTCCGACCGCCACTGGGTCAGAATCATCGCCGACAGCTTGGCATCCCACAACAGGTGATGGACAGACATGTTGTCACCTGTCGGACACGAGACATCTGTTACAGGACGCAAGACTGTCGGACATCAAGAACACTGTACCACCGCCCGCAACGAGGTGCGGCACCACCAGGTAAGGCAGGGGACCATCGGAGGGGCGCGGATCTCATTATTTCTTCATGGCACGACAGATGATCGCTACAAGCAACACAGTCCATATATATATATATATATATATATATATATATATATATATATATATATATATATATATATATATATATATGACATATATATATATATATACATATATATATAGACATATATATACATACACGTGGCCCAGCAAGTGGCAGCTTCAGACACCTCAACCGGATATATACACAGAAGCAACTGAGAATCCATCGTTTGCAACAAGTCAAGACTACTTACAAGAGTGATCACCGGTCTGCAGCTGTCTCATGAGCTGCTGCCATCTATCGGCACCCTCTGCAGTTAAGTTTGCGCACCGTTCCCAGGAGGGCGCCAGCAGACACTCTTCACATTCCTGCACTGCATCGTCAGAGACCGACTGTTCCGGCACCACCATGTACGTGTGGTTGTTTGGCACGACCAGACCCAGACTGGGGGAGCGATGACATCACGGTCAGCAGGCGACACGCTATAAATGGTGGAAGCCCAGCTCTCACGCATCAGGGCAGCTGCACATGTTGCTGGAAGTGCATCCATTCACTGGAGCATTGCGGAAGTTAAAAGTATCCACATATCATTTAGGAGAGAACGCGCTCCTCTTCTACCACACAGATCAAACGATGACGGCCCGAAACTTGGGCTGACCACAAGGGTTACCGACCTTGGTCACTGGGAAGTAGAATTGGTTAGTTTTATCCACCAGTTATTTTAGTCAGCTAAACACACGTGAGATAACGGATCGACTAGAACTGAAGTTATCTAATTCCATTTATGTGTTGGATTCATCTGAACCTAACTGGAATAAAGCAAGGTGGCCAAAGTTTAATGAATGATATCATGATTAGATAAGTACCAAAATTGTATTGAAGTATCCATGCCTTTTATGAGATATCGTGGAGAAAATGGGAACGGTGTGAAAATTCTGCCTCTCCTCTGGCGCATGTGTTAACATACATCACGAGATTGACAGTATTAACATAGCAGCATTATATAACTTCGATACTATTGTTCCTTAGGATTGAACACTAACTAATGCACCTGTGGTGGTTAGTATCATGCTTGTGATAAATAATATCCCAATTATGAAATCAAATAATACAAAATTAGCAGAAATATTTTAAGTATAGGAAAATATAACTACTTTCTATCCACTCGTGAATTGCTCCCTCTGAATAAATATTTCTTCTGTCATCTGAATTTTTGTGCTGTTGTCTGAAGTAGTTGCCATACTAGGGTTGATAAGATTGTATAATTGTAAAAACATTCCATCAGGATCATTGATAAAAGCCTTATTTACATCCTACAAATGAACTGCGTCTAGCAATAATTCTCAAATTCCCAGACATAAATGCGTCTTTGCATAAACGATGTCTTTGCATGTTGCTAGGCATTCGTAACCAATCCAGCACCTCTTTCTGCACTTACCAGTAGCTTCTTCTGATGTATCAACAACACGAAGAAGGAAGCAACAGAGTTAGACAATACTTTTAAGTGTTTTTCTTTGGCAGAAATAATGGGATGTTTTCATTATCATCTACCGCATCAAAAGCCTGCAATGAAACAATCTGCTCTCACCTTAGGATAATTGAAGTTGTCCATAGAAATACACTCATCTAAGAAAAGCATGTGAGGAAGTACATTTATAGAAAGATGAGTCCCTGCAATTAATGTTCGCGACTCCGAGCTACACATGACGATCTGTTTGTTATACTCTGTTCCTTTCTCGTACCGGCTTCCTCTGTTCTCTTCTTCCTTGATATTTTTAGAGCTTATTATTATTTTAAAGGGGAATATGTAAGAAAAGGACAATACTTTATACTAAGTTCCGAAAAGCACCCCAGCACAATCTTTCCTAGATCCCTCGACGACGTTACTATCTTGCTATTTGAGTGATTCAGGAAAATATTTTTACTGATATCTGGTGGTGGGATATGTTTAGCAAGCAAACAAATAAAAAACATGAGCAGGGAGTGGTGTAACATAGGCCTGGGCAATAGCAATCAGTTGCTGGAGTGTCGTTTAGCTACATATGTGACACATGTGGCAATTGTGATCGATATCAGTTTTTTTTAACCTGTGCGCGCGCCAAGTTCGCAAATTACAGTGCAGAACTGCTGTGACAATAGAAATGTGATATCACATAGATCATAACTAATATCTCATAGATAATATGATCATAGGTTTCGTGAAACGCAACTCCATACAATACAACAATATTTATCTTACATATTACAATGGCGCAAAATGATATAATCGAAAAAGGAACACAAATGCTTCGGCTTTATGCCTTTATCAGGGTGACAAGTATGCTATTTCACAAAAAAGGCATTTTTTCATCGACAAGTGACACCACGTCTACCGCTTACCACGGGCTGGTGAAAGAAGCACAAATGGAATATCCAAAAACACATGCACACAAATGTAAAAGTGTCAATCATTCGTTGGTAATCACCATTCAGTTCGTAAAGGAGAATGTGCATATGACGTCGGCATAACAGTACTATAGGGCGTTGATACCTTTTGCAACCTAAATGTGTGTGTGCAAATGTGCGTGATGAAAGCAGTTGTGTTGTGTCTGTGACCCAGTATTTGTGCTGTGATGCTGTGTCTGTGCCCCTGCAGCTGTGTCTGTGGCCCGGCAGTTGTATTGTGCCTGTAACCCGGCAGTTGTGCTGTGTCTATGACCCGGCAGTTGTACTGTGTCTATGACCCGGCAGTTGTACTGTGTCTGTGGCCCGGCAGTTGTACTGTGCCTGTAACCCGGCAGTTGTGCTGTGTATGTGGCCCGGCAGTTGTGTTGTGTCTGTGACCCGGTAGTTGTACTGTGTCTGTGGCCCGGCAGTTGTGTTGTGTCTGTGGCCCGGCAGTTGTGTTGTGTCTGTGACCCCGCAGTTGTGCTGTGTCTGTGGCCCGGCAGTTGTGTTGTGTCTGTGACCCGGTAGTTGTACTGTGTCTGTGGCCCGGCAGTTGTGTTGTGTCTGTGGCCCGGCAGTTGTGTTGTGTCTGTGACCCGGCAGTTGTGCTGTGTCTGTGGCCCGGCAGTTGTGCTGTGTCTGTGGCCCGGCAGTTGTGTCGTGTCTGTGACCCGGTAGTTGTACTGTGTATGTGACCCGGCAGTTGTGCTGCATCTGTGACCCGGCAGTTGTGTTGTGTCTGTGACCCGGTAGTTGTGCTGTGTATGTGACCCGGCAGTTGTGTTGTGTCTGTGACCCAGTATTTGTGCTGTGATGCTGTGTCTGTGCCCTTGCAGCAGTGCTGTGTCTCGGCAGTTGTACTGTGCCTGTAACCCGGTAGTTGTGCTGTGTCTGTGACCCGGCATTTGTGCTGTGCCAGTGACCCGGCAGTTATGCTGTGTCTGCGACCCGGTAGTTGTGCTGTGTCTGTGTCTCGACAGTTGTGCTGTGCCTGTAATCCAGTAGTTGTGCTGTGCCAGTGACCCGGCAGTTGTGCTGTGTCTGCGACCCGGCAGTTGTGCTGTGTCTGTGACCGGCAGTTGTGCTGTGCCAGTGACCCGGCAGTTGTGCTGAGTCTGTGACCTGGCAGTTATGCTGTGTCTGCGACCCTGCAGTTGTGCTGTGCCGATGACCTGGTAGTTACGCTGCACCTACAGTGTCAAAATAGTGGTTCTTCGTCAGGTGTGATATGTAAAAACAGGTACAGCAGGATGCTTACATTTACTATGCAAATAATGTGATTTAAAATACTTGTGTGCCCTTCAAACTCAATATTGATGTTAGCACATGTTCATGACTGCACCTTCATTTCTTTTGTAATGCCTAACTACAGGTTATCTATGCTTAAACCAATGATAAAATGCGTATGCTAGAAACTGTTATTGCATAACAGACCACACCATAAGCAATCCATTGATCTGGAGTTTCTATATGCATTTATGTGCATATCCACTATGCCGAGTATAAGCATGATACTTACAAGTGAACACTGCTAGAAGCAAGGCATGAAGACATCATAAACACGAATGAAGAATAATGAGATATAAGAACATATGTATGTGGTATAAGAATAATTTATCACTGTGCGCCTATGCCCAGGCGGTTGTGCTGTATTTGTGACCTGGCAACTGTGCTGTGTCTATGCTCCGGTAGTTAAGCTGTGTCTGTGTCGGGCACCTGAGCATGGTTTTGTCAATCAGGAGGCAGCTGAAGCTCAGTCGCTGCACGTCCACGCTGTAGCCGTCGTCCAGCACCACCGTCTGGTCCATCAGCTTGCTGTAGGGGTTGCCGCGGATCATCTGCTGGCGGAAGTCCTCGATGGCCTTGGTGTTGCCCTCCAGCACCGTCAGGTCAAGATCGGGCGGATCCTGCACGGCGGCACGGTGTCAACCCATCCGCTTCATTACAATGTCAGGCCTCCACTGCACAGTATCACTTCATCTCACTCATGGGTGTACCCGCAAACCGCCAAAGGGCATTTCCCACAACAGTAATCGTGATCCATTGGCAGATCCAGTGGTTTCAAAATGTGTGTGTGTGGGGGGGGAGGATATGTATCCATGCTCACAAACTGAGGGAGCATGATCCGGGTACCACCAATGAATCCGTCAGTGTCATGATCCTCCAGTCACACCAGCGTCAGAGGCCATACATCACAGTGTCAGGCCCATGGTGCTACGACACAGCTGGTACTGTCATATTCATATCACATTTATTTATTTATTTCATTTGCATTTAACAGATACAGTGTCGAGTCCTCCACGTGCAGTTTCAGGTCCCTGCATTTATTTATTTTTTTCACACGCTGCCCTCCACGTGCAGTGGCTGTTACATTGTCAGGTCCTCCACATCGCATTGTCAGGTCCCAAACATCACAGTGTCGAGTCCTCCACATCACACTCTCAGGTCCCTTGCATCACATTGACAGGCCATCCACATCACAGTGTTAGGTCCCGCACATCACACTGTCGGACCCTCCACATCACATCGCACGGTCCCCACCAGATTGCCACGTCGTCCACATGTGACGCCAATGTTGGACAGTCTGCGCAACACCAGCGGCGCGGTCCTGGCGTCGGCCTACCTCCATGTAGTGCAGCGGCTCCCGCAGGCGGGGGTGGAACATGACGATGCCGTTGCGGTTGATGGCGAACGTGTAGCCGAATGGGCCCAGTTTATGGTCGGGCGAGAAACTGTGTATCTCGTCCATGGTGATATCGACCCCGGCCACCCCCAGCAGAGACTGGCCTTCCTGTCGAAGTGCGGTGGTCATACGTTAGCCCCACCCACCCGAGCACGGCTGCCCCGTCTGCTTTTGTAAATGCAACACCGCGCATTTGGTGTTCACAAACGTGTGCGACGTCGTAAGATAAACTGCGCGGGACCGAGGCACACAGGTTTTCGCGTTTTTATTGTTGCATTTACAATGGTGAGCGGGTCAGCAAATTGCAGAAATCATGCACACAGCCACAGGTGCTTTTGTAACACCAAGCGAACAAGTTATTTCCCTTTCTTCTATCTTCGACGAATTACTGACATGGCTCCGGCACGAATCTTGCCACCTTAAAGTTAGCTGGTGGACGAGCCTTTGGACACTATGAGGCCCACATTGAGCCGGTAGGGGCTGTTCAGGTGATATATTTGGATAGGTGATTGAGCCGTCATCGAATATATATATATATATATATATATATATATATATATATATATATATATATGACACGTCTAATGTTCCTCGATATGATTTACTGATTCCTTGTTCTATAACCATCGCCTCCCTCCACTCCGGTAAACTTTTGCATACATCAATGTGGAAAACGAGGGCGTTGCTAGTCATATGATACTTCACGTCCCTTTTGTGCTCTGCTAACCGTTTTTAACCCTCTTCCAGTTTCTCCAAAATAGTTTGTTACAACCCGTGCACGGAATTCGATACAATACGCTATTAGCATTCTTTTATTGACCGCAACCTTTCTTTACAATGTCTCCTATTTTCTTCCCTGAAGCAATTGACACCAGTATGTTTCCTGTTCGAAGACGTCTTGAGGGGACACCGTTTGTGAAAAGTTTGGTATTGTTACTTTTTTCTTTTGGGAATGCTGTTTTTTAGTCCTGTTCTTCCTCGCGCCCCTTTTCGTATTTTTTCAGCTTTCTTTCTTAGATCGACAAGAAGGCCTCTTCGGTACTTCAAGGCCATAAACACCCTAAATAAACGTTTTACTTCTTTCTCCAGGAATTCTACGCTACAAATACGTTGTGCCCTTAATAGGAAGCCAATCACAATTTCTCGTTCTACACGATCAGTGTGGTCTGAGAAGCAGTGAATGCATTCTTTATTGCTTGATGGCTTACGATACACCTTCAATTTCAGGCCTTCGTCTGTCCAAATGATATGTGTGTACATAAATGGGATTTTTTTTTCTATTGCATTATTACTCTAATGTCACATGAATCTTTTAGTTTACTGTATTAAGCAAGTATAGTTTGCCGCTCAAATTTGTGTTGTTGGGCGCTACTACTAGAACATCACCAATGTAACGAACCCATGGTGCATCATCTCCCATTATTACATTAAAATGTTCCCTTTCCAAGACCACCATGTAAAGACATGCCGCAACTGGGCTGAATTGTGAACCCATAGCCAGCCCGCTGTGCTCCAGATACTCTTCACGTTAAATGAAAATGCTGCGATGTGCATGCACAGGAACACCAGTTCTATGCATTGACGCACTGGGATTTCGTTACGAGCAGATCGGCGTCATCTGAGGAGCTCTCCACCTCCCGTATTGCCGCCATGAATTCACGGGCTAGCTTTGTGACGTGGTCGAAGACGGCGGCGAAAATTTGCCTAAGAAAGAAGCCCTGATAATCATGGCGTGCGGTTGTGTGCCCTTGAGCTGTTTCAATGCTATCTCTGTATATACTTAGACACCGGTGAAGATGCTGTGACATAGACAAATCTGTTGGATAAATGATTTTTTTCCTCCTATAACTTTGCTTTCAGTTCACATTACCTATCATTTGTCATGACCAGGGTATATATATATATATATATATATATATATATATATATATATATATATATATATATATATATATATATATATATATATATCCGGTGAAACACCACGAATGGACCACATCAACGGCAAGCGACAAAATAATATTTAACTATATTATAGTGTCAACCCAATATTAATGCCCTTTGGTCCTTTGCAAATATGGCCTGGCAACGCGGAAGAAAAGTATATACCGGTCATGGCCGCGACAGGATGATGAGTGGAGGTTAACCAAAGGGCCCGACACAGAAACAAATCATAAAGGAGGCCCGAGGAAAAAATAGGCCAGCAGCGAGGGCGGCAGATGGCCCAGGCCAGCGATCGTGGACAAGCGCACCAGGCCAATGCACGGAGCCAGCCCCGGAAACACAACGTCAGCGCGAGGCGAGCCACCAGACACCCCCCACCCGCAACCCCCGCGCAGGGTACTAATCCCGACGCCAGCCCAGACCGCACCGGACGACCAAGGCAGTGTCGTCGGGCGGGGCCACACCCGGCAGACGATCAGCCACCAGATGGGAGCCACGCCAATCCCGGCGGACCAACAGCCCCATCAAGGCGTCGTTTGCGCCGGACGTACCACTGGTTGTTCACTGGGACGAAAAACTGGTTCCCAACTCTACGACCGACAGCAGGGGCAAAGTCGACAGTCTTCCGATTTTGGTCGCTGGGACCAGCGTCACCAAGCTGCTTTCCGTTCCCAAGCTCGAGATCGGCAGTGGACTGGCGATGGCAAACGCTGTCGTGGAGGCCCTGCACTTTGAGGGCGCTGCAGACCCGGTCGTGGGTATGTGTTTCGACACTACGGCCTCGAACACAGGCCCGCAGTCAGGCGCGTGTGTGCACATTGAGCAGCAGCTCGATCGTGACCTGCTCAATGTCGCCTGCAGGCACCACATGCTCGAGCTCATCGCCGCGAAGGCCTACGGGGTTTGTCTCAACACCCCATCGTCCGGGCCTGAAAACCCGCCCTTCAAACGCTTCCAAGACGAATGGGATTTCATCGATCAGGACCAGTACGAACCATGCCAGATGACCACCTCACGGAGGCCATCCAGGATTTCCGGGACAACCCTATCGCGGGTTGCAAGCTCCATCTGTCGCAGTTCCAGCCACGGATACTATCGCGAGCTCCTGGAGCTTCCGTGATCGTGCTCGGCGGGATGCCGGCAAGAGGCATTCGATTCCGGCGGCCTGGGGCTCACCACCACGCGCGTTGGATGGCCAAGCTGATCTACGCTGTGAAGATCTACATCTTCCGAGGATAGGCAAACCTGACTGCCCGGGAGAGCGCCGGCATCCTTCGGTACGTCAAGTTCACCGTCTCGGTATACGTCCCTGCGTGGTACGCCGCGCCGAGCCCCACATCGGCCCCTGCGAACGACCTCGCCCTCCGAAGGATTTGGTCGGGTACGAGGACAAGTACCTCGCACTTGTGGTATTTGACTGAGAGCCTCGTCCCGCTGGCGTTCTTCGACGAGAACTTACCGCTGGGAAGAAAGCGGGCCATGGTCGAGGCTCTCAGCTCCAATGAGGGCTCGGAGGATCTCACCAAGCGGGCCGTCGTTGATCTCAAGGACGACTTGTCGCAGAAGACCCTCGCGGACTTCGTGACTAAGTCATCGCGAATGCTCTTCGTCACCCTGGGGATCGACGACGGCTTCCGACCCGACTGACCCGGCGGAGTAGCACGACGACCCTGCTACGTCGCCGCAGCCCGCAAGATCAACGGCATCGGGTACTGAACGACTTCGCCGAGCGTGGCGTCTCCCTAATGGAAGACTACAATTTACCCTCATCAAGGACGAGGACCAGACGCAGTACATCCTGCAGGTGGTGGAGGCGCACCGGGGAAGATTACCCGACGCCAACAAGAGCACCGTCACCCAGCCTGACTGAGGCCAGGTGACCAGGACCAAGACCAGGACCAGGGCAGGATTAGCTTCGAAACTCATCGCAACGTTTGGTCCAGGAAGATCCATAAGACCCGCCTAATAGTGAATACATTCAAGTGCGATGAGGCATGGCTAAGCATAATTGGATCAGGATGAAACTTTACGTGGTGTTTTTAGGCTAATACAAACCAGAAAATCAACTGCATTTTTTTTTTTAAAAAAAATAAGTTCACCCTTATATATATATATATATATATATACACATATACATATACCATAGTGAGTCAGCTATCCTTAGAAATACACATCATAATATTGCGGTCACCTCAATGTTGATATTAAGTGCCCAAAACATAGTTCGTGGCTATGTCGCTGTTATTTCGCTAGTTATATGGACCACACGACCATTGGATATTTAGGCACAGCCTGCAAAGCAACAGGCGATCACCGGTACCGGCATAGATCAACACCGGCGCATCGGTGTAGCCCGAGGGTACACACGTGTCGCGAGTGCGCGCGTACTCACCGACGCCTGGGACCGGTTGAAGACGGGCCTCGAGAGAGTGGTGACGTAGCCCAAGCCCTGGCGACACAACACAGTTGACACGGCCGCAACACAAGTCAGGTCGTCACGCCAGCCAGCCCTGGCCGACCGGCGACAGGTACGCGGACCAAGCTCTAGATCGTTGTTTGTCATTTGGGCTTTAGGGCACCTCGACCAGAATTGATCATTCACGACGAATCTATATCTATCCCTAGTTTCTTGAAAACCACTCCCATTGAGAGGTAGTAAAGTTGCACGATTGAAGTATTTAAGCCAAACTAAGCACAAGTAGTCGAGTCTCGATTAAATATTAGCTGGTAAGTTGTATGCTCCATTCCAGCGCAACCGTCGGAAAAGCGATTTCAATACTCCACCGCTATTATTTTCCATCAGACTCCTTAAGCGGGGGTTCCTGAAAGCAGTTAGTAGGATTTTGAAAGAATATCCAATTGGTGTCGACAACTCCTACTTTGAGGCTCTAACAAAAATTATGTGATTGTCAAAGAGGCATATTCCGAAAATTACCTGAGCAACTATGATGACCGACCTGGTAATCAGGCACTGATCCGACACCACCCTCTCCCAGAATGGATCCCCCAGCAGCTGGCGGGCTGGCCGAGCGGCACGGAGGCGGCAGCGGCCAGAGGCTGAACAGCTGAGTGGTGACAGGTCTAACGACGGTTGCATCCACGCCCGCCATTCGGAGGCTGGCCAGTTTACGCTAAGGTGACGGATATCGATTTGAGCACGGGAGCAATGACACACTCAGACATCTGTATTATGGGGCGGAGGCGGGCGGAGTATACGTTAGTTGGTTAGTTATTTGGGTTTTAGAGTGCGTCGACTGCTATGGTCATTTTTCGCCCAATGGGAATACAACGCTGCAATATATCATAACACACATACACAGCTGACGCGAGAGCTGGAGGTTTTCACGAAGCCAGGGGTTGTCAAAATCACGATTTTCCAGACATATTTTCAGATTGATACGGAAAATGACCAAATAATATTGGGAGGATACTGAACGAGGGGATCCAGACCCCAGACCCATCCGGGATCTACAGCAATGGCCAGCAGCATAGAGTCCCATAGAAGGCGAATACTGCGGCTCACCACCAGAGAGCTGCGCGACGTACTACCGGCCAGCAGCACTACAAAATCGCACACACTGCCAGCTCTACAACACACTACAAACTAACAACGCTTCAACATACTACACACCGCCATCTCCTGAACACGGGTAACCCAGGAACGTACCGCGTGGCCGCCACCGCTGGCAGCATTGTCTGGTTATGCGTTGATTGCATTTAATGTCGGCACTCAAAACGTGCAGAAGGCTTTCCCCAATATGAATATCTGCCGTTGCCTGCGGCCAGCTACCGTGCCCCGGCCGGACACAATTTTCAGCACGAACCAATCACGATTGGTGCTCCTGGTAAGCCACACAACACTGATAGTGCACTGATTCGATCGGTAACGTTCTGCGGGAAGGGGAAGCTAACCGAACGCCACGCACCGAACGCGTCACAGAATATCCTGATAGCGCTGTTCAATTATTGCAGCCGACTGGTGTTCGGAGGTAGCCACATTCAGGTAGTTTTCGCAACTACCGGACAATGTATTGCTCGTGCTACATTGACGCAAGCATAATTTTGTGCTTCTCAGAATTGATACCGATCTTCAGGGACATAAAATCGAGGAAGCACGAGGCGACCATCCAATTCAGCGCTTTGTCAAAGGGAGCAAATCCATTGAAGTCCTGAGAGATGGTCGGCCAATTTTTTTGTGATCCGATCATCCTATTTAGTGGGAGGAGAGTCGAAACTGAACCTTTAGCACTCGGATCGTAATTCTCTTCCTGGTAATATGCGGCTACAATAGGTTAGCCATGTACGCTCATCTACCGCATAATGTACACGAAGCCGCTGAACATACTGGGCGAGATACAGGCCACTTTGCTACATGGCCGCCGTTCTACTGCCATCTAACGTCAGAAATGCAAACTAGTCTGGCTGGGCACCTCAACCGCCACTCTACTGCCATCTAGCGTCGACGATGCAAACTAGCCGGGTTGGGCACAAGGCTGTGTCGTCGAAGGACATTAATTTTTTTAATTGATTTAGCATGGATGAAATTAGAACGGAGTATGCTAGAAAACACAGAAAATACCCATCAAACAAGAATTAACTCACAACTACTTCGTACGCTGTGCCCACTTGTTGGGGTTGGACGTGATGCCATCTATTGGTAAAATGTTGCAACTATCGACTAAATTGATAACTGTGGGTTGAAACAAGTTGAAACATTATGTAAATGGTAACCGGACAATTGTACGTAAAACAAATGTACGTATGGCAGATTCACGAAGGCAAATTTACGTATGTAACAGATGTACGTATGCAAATGTACACAAACAAATTTACGTAAGTGCAGATGTACGTATGACAATTGTATATAAGCGTAGATGTACGTAAGCGCAAATGTACGTGTGGCAAAGGTACGCATGCGCAAAAGTACGTATGCGCAAATGAACGTATGCGCAAAAACACGCGGGCGCAAACATACGCATGCGCAAAAGTACATATGCGCAAATGTACGTAAGCGCAAATGTATGCATGCGCAAATGTACATATGGCAATTGTACGCAAGTACAAAGGTACGTATACCAAATTTACCTGAGCGTACATTTACGTATGGCAAAGATAGTTAAGAGTAAATGTACGTATGGCATTTGCACCTAATCAAATATGCTTAAACGCAAAGGGTAGTATGGCTAAATGTAAGTATATTGGATCATACATACATTTGCTCTTGTATTCTTTTGCGTTTGTGCTGTGCTTATTTAATACAACGAAGAATGGCTCTTAATATAGTGGCTCTCAGTCTTGGAATATTTTGTCGGAGAAACCAAACGAAGCGTCAGGGATGGGTACAATGAGCACTTGGGAGATGCCAGACTTCGGAGAGAATACACACCTTTAGGCGAGCACATGATCGACAAACATTCTAACATGAAACACAGCGACACTAACACAAACTTCAAAGTAGACATTCTAGCAACAGCCAGGAACAACGCCGATCTGAAGGTCCTCGAATCTCTACACATACGTAATCTACGGCCGAAACTAAACACGCAAACGACGTCTTGGTATATCACAAAAAAATTACTTAAACATAAATTACACTTTAGGTATTAAGCGTTATATTGGATATATGCCTATACATGTGCGTAGCGTCTATGTGTCGATATGTATATGGACCATCGGCTCGGGGTTCCTCAGGGGACTCTATCCTGACATAGTTGGTTTCTGGTCTGGAGTTTCTTGTAGTGTCTGCACCACTGAGAATGCTTTTCTGTGGTTCACGTGTATTTTTGCACGCGGTTTTCCCGCGTTTTCTCAATTGTTAAGCCTGACGTTTTTTTATATCACTCCTGACGACGACCACCGGCCGAAACGTTGGGTAATATAGCATAATCGTTTACGTTACTTTTGATGTAAACTCAGCACCTCCTGGTATATTGAAGGTCGTATATTTCTTCTCACGCTGTTGTGCGTAGGTACATTTGCGCTTGCGTACTTTAGCGCTTACGTACATTTGCGTTTACGTACACTTGCGCATGCCTACATTTACACTTAAGTACATTTGTGCACACATACATTTACGCATACGCATATTTGCGCATATGTGCATTTGCGCTTACGTACATTTAATCATACGTATTTTTGCACTTATGTACATTTGCGTATACGTACTTTCGCGCTTAAGTACTTTTGTGCATACGTACATTTGCGTTTTAGCCAATTACTCTCGCAGTATCACAAAAAGGTAGTCTTGCTTAAGAAAGAAAAGACAGATGAAGAATATGCTGTTTCCAGGTACAATTTTCTATTTAGTCAATTTGTGCAAATCTACACAGATCTTACCAATTGATGGCAGCACTTCATACCCTAAACCTATAAACGGACACGAGACACGATATAGTCATGAGCAAATTCGCGTTTGATAGGTGTTTTCCGGAGTTTTCGAGCATGCCCAGTCATAACTTCACCCATGCTAAGCAGTCTGCGATTGACGATACACCTTACCCGGCACCTCAGCGGTCTCTCTACTCTCATCTAGCGTCGGGGAGATGCAAACTAGCCGGGTTGGACACCTCACCCGCCGGTCGAAATGCACGCTGCCCATGTGCCGGTGCGCGGGCGGCACAAACGCGCCTAGCACCTGGGTATAGGTCTGTGGAGCAGGCCAGTCGCGCGTCAGTCCCGGTCAGACCGACCGCATGGTAAGGCCGATGAGTTAGCCATTTGGGCTTTAGGGCGCTCCGACCAGGCACGGTCGAGGACTCCGGGGCAGCGCAAGACCACGTGGTGGCCACAGCAGAGTGGGGATAAGCGGGAGGTGGACACTGCACTGCACGACACTGTACTGCATGACAGTGGGCTGGTAGTAGGGTGGTGGATAGTGGAGTGGTAGAAGTGTAGTAAGGTGGTGGATAGTGCGTGGTGGTGGTGGTGGTGCTGAATTGGAGCTTAGGGGCGCGTCGACATCCAGGGATATATTGCGTCCATTTGGTGGATAGTGCAGTGGTGAAGGGTGGTGGATAATGGGATGGTAGATAGTGGGTTAATAGACAGTAGGGTAGTGGACAATAGGGTATTGGACAACATAGTGGTGTACAGTGTGGAAGTGGAAACTGTGGTAGTGGACAGTGTGGTAGTATACAGCGGGCTAGTGGAAAGTGGGGTGATAGACGATGGAGTAATGGACGGCGTATTAGTTGACAGCATAGCGTTTGACAGCGTAGTGTTGGACAGTGCTGTAGTGGAGCGGGGTGACATAGGCAGGATGGCGAGCAGCCGCGGGGGAAATCACCAGCCGCGCGGAGCTTGTGTCGGCTGACGACTGTCAGGGTTAGACAGGGGTGGCAGAGTGTGTGTGTGTGTGGGGGGGGGGGGGACGGCAGCGGACAGAGTTTACTCACGGCCGCCGCGGAGTCTCAGGACTGGACAGGAGAAGGTGCCGCCCCGGCCACCACCTGGCGAACCATCACACACGTTAGACAGCGCCGCGCCCGGCCGACCACCGCCGCGGAGTCTCAGGACTGGACAGGAGAAGGTGTCGCCTCGGCCGCCACCTGGCGAACCACCACACAGGTTAGACAGCGTCCGCGCCCGGCCGACCACCGCCGCGCTAGTTACCAGCGCGTCCAGGTACGGCGAACTCTCCGCCCTGAAGTACGGCCTGGAGCGTGCCGGGGGCTTCTCCAGCACGAACAGGTACGAGTCCTGCGGCAGAAACCGGCGCAGCGCCACGCTACTACACATCCGAAACGCCACGTCATAAACACTCATGCTCAATCGAGATGTGATAGAAAACTATTGGCGCTGCGGAGTGGAAAATGCCCAGGGGGCCCCGGTGTGATTCTGTGTGGCCATCTGCAGTACGGGCGGCCCCGGCGTGATTCTGTGTGGCCAGCTGCAGTTGGCCGTGAGCCAACTCTCCCATCTCACCGCGCCGTCTGGAGCAGGTGGACATGTGCTGAGCAGGCTCGGTCGACTCCGCCGGTACCTGAATGGATTATCGATAGAAAGAGAGGAGAGAGGGGGGGGGGGGGCGGACCGCCGCCGCGACACTTACCGGCCCAAGAAGAACCTTAGATTACCTTACAACGCATTCAACCGTCAGGTCATATAGCATCGCCAACCTCTCACGCCGATTGGTCGCGGGCGGACTCAGTAATGCCGTCGGTTGTGAGATTCGAACCCACACTTGCCATCAGGAGTCCGACGATCTACCAACTGAGCTACCGCGGCCCCACACACACTGACCAGGCCCGGGAAGACGTGTCTGCCAGTCACGTTCTCCAGCCACCAGAGCAGTCTCACCAGCAGGGTTAAAATAATGGTTTTTCATGTGTTAGATGTCAAAACGACACAGCAGGATGTCTAAATTTCCTATGGAATTAGCGTCATTTAAAATGATTTTGATGTGTATCAGACTCAAATTTAAGCCTATGGTTTAGGACTGTATTTTCATTTGTTTTATGTTCATAACTTAAGAAGCGCTATATAGAGGATAGTGGAATAAACCACTCTCTGAACAGTCAATCGACATCTTTCGCCAAGAAGTCGCCACTACTTGTTTGCACCTACGCTACAAACAAGTAGTGTACGCCATACCACATTTTAGGTAACATCCTAACCTGAAATTACGTTGAGAAATGTTCGTGTACCATCATTCCTTATAGAGAGCATGTACAATAATACTTATCAACGTGATTCTGTTAGAAAGAAGTCAGGAAGACTTCATAAGGACGCATCCAACAGCAAGATGCAATACTTCTTGGCGAAAGATGTCGATTGACTGTCCAGAGAGTGGTATATTCCACCCCATTTTACGAACAACTTATCACTGCTCACCAGTCTGACACAGACGACGACTGGGTACATTCCAGGTGTGCCAGGTGTGTCCGTGCCGGGACTCACACACATGTCAAACCAACAGCACGGAGAGACGGCCACGGCATGCGGACCAACTGGTGATCACCAGCAGATGTTCGAATGGGGAACACCTTCGGGCTGCATCGCAGCGCCAGGTGGTATCACCATTTGGCTGGATGATTACTGCGAGGTAAGAGCGCTTCGGCAGAGTGATCACGCACCTCACACACTGCAGGATCTCAGCTCATATAACGACTAGTGCTAGGGTCCATAGGTACGAACGCTGTGCAACAGTCGATATATTAACCAGCCTGGCGACAGTGTACTACGCAGCTGGTCGACTTATTGATTATCGATGTGATCACAGAGCACGTTCTCCAGGTATGGCCGAAAGTGCTTGACTCGCAGGTATGGCTGACAGTGCGCTACTCGCGGGTGCGGCTGAGGAGGTACGACATACACACACACCTGTATGGCGGTGCGGATCGCTCCGCTGGCCACGATGACTGAGAAGTAGCCGCCGTTCTGGCAGGCCATGCGTCGCAGGACGTGGGAGGGCACCGGGTGCGGGCCCAGCGCGTATGTGAACAGCCGAACGTCCTGGGGGTCACACGCCAGGCTGCAGAAACAGCTATCGGCTGGAACTGTCACATAGAAGCACTGCACTACGCTCGCCATGGAGCAGCCGTTTCTGATGAAAGCTTTTTTATTGTCGTTCTCATACCAGATGCCTATCCTGTTTGGGCTGAGATGCCACACGTCCACCCGTGGCTGGTCATGTATCGTGCTAAGGACAGCAAACATCACCATGACTGGGTTTGTTTTCATACGTGATCAGCTTCAGTGCGTTATGAATTGAATATACATGCCCCTGCCGCACGATAACGACATCTACACACCCGATCATAATCGGCAGACAACAAACAATGCGCTCTTCGAATCGAGCAAAACCAAAAATCGTGTCCTTTCATTCAGAAACTGCAAACAGACGTCCAGCCATAGTCACATGGTATACAAATACAGCATATGGCTATATAACATACTCACCGATGACAAGTAACTCCAACTAACGACTACGTGTCACCCGAACTGACGGCTTCACGCCACCCCAAGCTAACGAATATATGCTACACAAACTGACAACTACATGTTACCTCACTCACAAGGGGACGAGCAGTCTAGGGGTAAGTTACCCATTTCGCGACCGAAGGTTGTGGGTTCGAGTCTCACCTGTCGCTACTCTTCGCCCGTGACCAATCGACGTGAGAGATTGGCGACGCTACATGACTCAACGGTCGATGTGTCGTAAAACCAATAACCGATTAACCGAACCGACCCAACTCACGACTGCATGCTACCCGAACTGACAACTACACGCTACATTAACAGACAACTGCACGTTACCCCCAACTGACTACCACACATCACAACCAATGACACATCGCACACTTGTCAGTGGGGTGTCACTGGATCACTGCATGTGTCACTGGCACATCAACCCTACCGAAGCCATCTCAGCGGACGAGAACCGAGACGCTAGATGCAGTCAGGGGTGTGTGAGAGGGTTAGTTGTGATATGCGAGTATTTCGAGCTTACACAACTGGTGAGAAAACAAGACAACTCGCGATGCATCGGCAAGTGGTATAGGAGATGGGGCGTTGGAGTAGCTGATAGAAACAGTTCGTGGAGAAACAGCAGCAAAACAAGTCATTGCTCGAAAAAACGAAAGAAAATCCCCCTAAACTAGCAACATTTAGTGAAAAATAAAGGGTAAATCAAAATGGTCAGCAGTTCTAAGTATAACCACATCTGGGCATCAGGCTCTGCCCTGGGATTCGGGACGCGAAGCTCAAGCTATAGATGCGAAAAAAAAACACAACCAGAGAAACACGGTGATTCCCGCCAAACAGATCTGATGAACTACACTCCATTCAGACAAGATTCTGCCCAGCCAGACCATTCGAAGGCTATCTGTCATAAAAATGGTCATTCGAAATGGATATGAAGCCAAACATGAGAAAATAACCAATTTATGGCGGACCATGCGGATAATGTGAAAATAATGAATATACATATACGGTTTCCCTCTCAACCCCCCGAAAAAAAACTTAAAAGGCTATATGTGCGAACAAACGTAATCCACAATTGGGATGAGCTGCCTTGAGAGCTGCTGGAACTTATCAGCCTCTCTCTGTCGCTGCGCTACATATCGTACTGGAGTGTTTTTTGTTAATCGTATTATCTTGTTGTACACGCCAATCTATGGCATCAGCTCAGATTACGCTACCTCAACACTAGCTAGGTATTTTATCACCGGGTCTTCTGGAGCAGATCTGTACGCCAGCTGGTAAGGTGGAGCCGCCGGTGGTGGCGGTGACAGGGGCAGCGCGCACGTGACACAGGTAGCGGGCCAACGTGGGACGCGCGGCGGCCGCGACGCCTACCTTGGTCACGCTGTTGTTCTTGTAGTGGTCTATGATGTCGCCCGGCCACTCGGTGCCGCCGTCGCTGAAGAACATGATGAGCTTGTGGCAGTTGGCGCCGACGTGCTTCGGCTGCGACATGTTGAACTGCCGGGGAAGGCGCGTGCGCCCATATCAAATCGAGTCGGGTCAGGTGAGATCGGGACAAAGCAGATCCGCCGAGCTCGGCAGAGCAGAACAGATAAGATCGCGGGACCGCAAGCATGACATTCAAACGCAGCCTCACATTCATCACATTCCCCCGGCTGGCTTCAGCACTCAAGCATATGATCAGAAGTCAAGACAGCACGGGCAACGACCTACATCACCTTACACTCTCCAGCATTCTCAAAACAGGCTTGGCGCGAGCAACGCACTCAAAATAGTGCCGAGTGAGCTTTAGGCATCCACAGCTCAATGCACTAGTGATCTTGATTGCTATTGCCACCAATGGTTACTACACCAGCAGCCATGAACAACCAAGCAGGGTATAAGTTCATCAATCTGTTCGCTATGGCTCTGCCTACCGCTCAGGTGCTTCTGCGCCTTAGGGAAGTATGCAGTCCTCAGGTTATCGAGTTACAGGAAAATCTTCCATTGAACACCTCGCTACCAGGGAATTCACATATTAACGACTTGACAGCTCAGAATACCACACAAGCACGCACTGCACGGCGCACACACGGCTACCCACATTCACGAAGCCACGGTAGGCGAAGTCGAGGCCGAGCGTCCAGTTGGTGGTGCCCCTCGCCTTCAGTGAGTCGATGGCAGCCACCAGGGTGCGCTTGTTCACCATGGTGGCCGGCACGAGCGTGTCGACGCACGGGTTCACCCAGCCCACCTCGTCGTTCAGCTGTCGGACAGAGGCAGCGCCGTTGGAGTCGTGTTGTGTTGTTGTGTCACCGGACCTCCACCGAGCTCCGTGGCCGCACGTGCGCGTCACTGGCACGGCCGACGTTCGCCACATGTGTGAGTGCGCACGTGCTGCACGATGTGCAGATGGAGAATGTCAGCACGCCATACTGGCGACCTTGTGAGGCTCGTATTCGGAATATACCTCGCAGCACATTACCACACAAATGAACCGTTCACATTGTCACGCGTTGCCACATAGGGACTACGCGGATTGCAGTATCACACATTACCACACAGAGTGGGCAGCTCCCTATTTCCTGACGAGGTCCACCAAAAACTTCCCGGTGCTCTTTTTCGAGAAGTTCGATTTGTGCACATTGGAACGGTCTTCATATTAACAGCTGCCGATTGCCTTGGCGAATACGAACGTCATGTCATATGAACGATATCGCGAAATCGCACACTCGAAATTATGCGATCACCCAATCGCGAAATCACATAATCATATTTGTGCGAATCGTATAATCGTACCACACAAATGTCCTGGAAATCGCCACACCCAAACACTCACGTCACGATACACTGGGCAACAGCATGTGTACGGGGAGGGGACAGTGGGTACGGACACCCACGACGTCACCACACACACTGGACATTGCCACACACATACAAACACGGGGCGGGGATGGCCGAGTGGTTAAGGTGTCGGGCTACGGGTACCAAAGGTCCCGGGTTCGACTCTAGCGCCACTCAGGACATTTCCCAATCCTGCGGCCCACCGGCGAAACAGTGTGGGCGGCGCCATTAGCCGTCAATGTGCATAAAGTGTGTCGTGAACCAACCAATAAACAATAAACACATACAAACACGTCACGATGCCACACCGTACAGCAACATGTGTACGGGGGGGGGGGGGCAGTGGGCACGGACAGCCACCCGGTGCCAGGTACACCGCACATCTGGCCATCACCCACCGCTGCAATGTTGACGTAGTCATTCTCTCCCAGCGTGTTGAGCATCGTCTTCACCGAGATCTTCATGATCTCGAAAGTCTGTCCGTGCACGCTGCCCGAGCTGCAGACAGACTTGGTGCCGTCACACACGGCGGCGACGCACCCCCTCCACAGTTCCCGGGATACACCAGCTGACCTTTGACCTCGCTGGAGTTCGGGGTGGCGCAGCAGAACAGTGCACCAATTACAGCACCGCAGCGGCCTATTCGACACTGGGGCGACACTTCAGCTTCAATTCTGTCCGCGGCATACCTTCAGTCGCAAGTCTAAAAATGCACCGACCCGGCACAGACGGCGAAGAATCTCCCTGTCCGGTTGCACAGCAACCTGAACCCTATTACTGGGGCTGCAATCAGCCGCCAGGTAATTTGAGGGACGTACGGGGTGGGGGGCGGGGATTTTGCCCTCAGCACACCCTGATAGAATAAGCCTGCCGATATTGCCGCAAAAAAGGTGGTGGATTAGTCGCCATGATATACATTTCTATGAAGTACAATTTTGGCAACAATATAACTGAGCTGCGGAAACGGGAAGCAATGGTTCCTTCTTGGGACATTGGGAGAACTGCCAGACAAGACTGTTCCTAAATATCCGACCAACGGATATGTAGGAAATATCCAACTAAATATCCGACTATTCCCAGGCATGATTAATAGCTACGCTGGAATTTCACGGGCTGCAAGTTGGTGTGTCACGGGCTACAGTGACTGCATATTAAGATTCAGTTGTCTGAATACTTCGCTGCTCAGTGATGCGACTTTAACAATGGCATATGCTCAAATACACAGTCCACGGTAGAGTGGTCGAAATATAAAACTCGCATCACGCACAACCGCTTCGCCAATAGCTAGTACGGCAAGGCGTGACTAACTAGTTATTTGGGCTTCAGGGCCAGAATAAGCGTGGCGTGTCCACCATACAAAGCACAAGCATTCGTAATCGAGGCAATGCATTTGGAGCTGTTGTGCATGGTGCATATTCTGGAAAAGCGAAACCCAAATGGCACTCCGAGTGAGCTTCCCCACACCCACATTTAGTTCAGCTGACTGTAGTGTTATCTTTGGTGCCTCTCTAACCACTCGCCGTCCCCACGGGAGCTCCGCAATAGTCCCGGCCTCCGACTGGACTTTGTCCTGATGACAGTCACATACTGGTAGGTGGGCTGGGTTAACGCCTGCACCTGGCCATTCCTCACACCCGGCCATGACCCACACCCGGCACGTACCCAGCCAGTCTTAGCCCCAGGATGTTGCCGATCCTTAAACATTCGAAGCGCCGCATTGCACTGCACCTTTCCTATCCTTTCTTTCGTGTGGGACGGACTAACATTCTTGAAGGTGGGGCAGGACCTGCGAGCAATACTAGTGTTGCGGGGCTTCAGGATCCTTACAAGGCGTTTGTTTGTTCCTTCTATGCGTGGCATGGAGACAAACTTCAACGACTCCTGTGTTGGCTGTGGAGAAGCCCTAGGATAATATTCAGGCAATAAAAAAGCTTCGAATTAATGTTGCCGAGGCTTTCCAGAATTCGAGTCAATACTAAGCACCTGCTGATTCCCCCTGATCCCTTTCCGATTTGAAAATTCCAGTTCTTAAGCACAATTTGGACCGAAAGTTTAACCTACACACATTGTCGAGCACAGTCGCCTGGTGCCCGCGGCCCCGACCTTGCCCAGCCCGCCTCCAACTGGCCATCCCAGCCGGAGGCGACCATAGCGAGCGCGTGAAGCGACTCAACCCGCTGAGCCACGACGGCAAGACCTCTGCGGACCAGTGCTCCATCCATCGAGCTAACCGGGCGGCAATGACACGGCCATGTGGATTTTCATTCACAGGGTCCCGGTAGCCGGACGTATTACAGTGGAAGACGTCTCGGAGGCGCCAAAGCTCGTCTTTGACACCAGTTGTTCCCGCGGTGTTTTTGTTTTGCTCCAGTGCCAAGACAGCCTGACGCACTCATCACAAACTACCTCGCGAAGGAATCCAGGCAGGTAGGCAGCGTTAACTTGTCACGTGGCTCCTACACCTTGCTTATGTAGACTCGTAACCAACCTTTCAAACATGATTCGTAGGTGCTCGCCATAGGTGAACGCGGAGCCTTTAACATATGTTCTAACACATATGTTAGAACGGGAGGCTGCCTATGCTAAAAAGACGGCTTATCGCATTTTATATTCACATTAGTGCTTAGCTGCACATGTTAAATCCACGTCCTAATTTATTTTCGAACGACACCTTTATGGTCGCTTTCTCTATACTTCCATACTTTACTTCTTTCAAAGCAAATTGTGTGCGTTTGTTCCAGAATACAATGCAATATACTACTGGATAATAACCGTAAAGGTGACATCGACAATGACGACGACGACGATAACTGCAATCACAGCGCCGACGACGATCGGCAGTCGGAGGCGGACACCAGCTCACATGTCCATGAGGATGATGACGTCCTTGGGCGACACGGCGCCCTCGATGTACCAGGGCCGCCGGCGCACGTCGTACAGGTCGACGTTGAGCTGCGGCGGCGGCTGCCACCAGGTGGCCGGGTAGACGCGCAGGAAGCCCAGCTGACTGCCCAGGTACTGCCAGCTGATGGCCGGGTCACGCTCGCGGTTGCTGCGGAACGTCCTGTCGACCGCCTCCGACCAGCGCAGCCCGTTCAGCACGTCCACGTCTGTGGCGGCGTCACAGTGCGCCACAAGAGGGGCGGGTACGGTGTCACAGTGTGTCACAATAGAAGCGGGCACGGTGTCACAGTGCGCCACACGCGGATCGGGCACGGTGTCACACATTGAGGGGTCATCACATGCATCAGGTACGGCGTCACATACGTCAGATAAACGTCACACACGCCATGAGAAACGTCACATATCAGGTATGTCGTCACATACATAATTTCAAACGTCACATGTCGGGTACGGCGTCACACACACACAACTTCAAACGTCACATATGCCATGTACGGTGTGAAATACGTCCAGAATGCTGTTGACTTCAGGAACAGCCACACATGATGAGGCAGTGATAAATAATTCGTGAAAGAGAGTGGAACATACCACTTCCTGAGCACATCCTCTCCAAGGACGCATCGACATCGTGCATGTTGGTGTGTGCTTATGAAGTTCCAATGACTCCTTCCTATGATTATCTTACATATAAGTAGCGTGCTTATGCTGCCATTCCAGGCTGATCACACAACCATCTTGTGACACAATTCCAGATATAGATTATCCATGATGTGATGTGTTGAGCAATGTAGTCTGCTGATAACATGGCATAGCAGTGATGATCATTAACATAAGCATCCATATATTAGGTGTCCCCAAAATTAAGCTAAACACTTACACTGATGATACACTGGCTCAAATGGAACTGGAAGGACTCAGGCGATATTATATTTTGCATGTATCCATGTGAGATTTATACATCATACTGCACTCAATTAGACACCTCACACCTAACCAATAAAAACACACATTATTTTAACACTGTGACGATGAGAGCGACGCCGGATGGTGGGTACTGTCGTAAATATTCGGCAAATACTTCACATACGATGGACCAACCGCTACTTGTGGTTACGGCGACACACATGGCGGGTACGGGGTCACATGGCCCGATAGTCGCTACGGTACAAATGTTGGGTACAGCGTCACACGGTCCGATGGGCACTACGGTACACATGGCGGGTACAGCGTCACACGGTTCCGATGGGCACTACGGTACACGTGGCGGGTACAGCGTCAAATGGTCCGATAGGCACTGCGGTACACATGGCGGGTACAGCGTCACTCGGTCAGATGGAAACTACGGTACACATGGCGGGTACAGCGTCACTCGGTCCGATGGGCACCGCGGTACACATGGCGGGTACAGCATCAAACGGTACGATAGACACTACGGTACACATGGCGGGTACAGCGTCACACGGTCCGATGGACACTACGGTACACGTGGCGGGTACAGCGTCACACGGTCCGATGGGCACTACGGTACACATGACGGGTACAGCGTCACATGGTCCGATGGGCACTACGGTACACATGGCGTGTACGGGGTCACACGGTCCGATGGGCACTACGGTACACGTGGCGGGTACAGCGTCACACGGTCCGATGGGCACTACGGTAAACATGGCGGGTACAGCGTCAAAGGTCCGATGGGCACTACGGTACACATGGCGGGCACTGCAGTGCAACCGACACATGCGGAAATAAAGCGCCACGTGCAGCACACAGCCACGCTAACTTTTGACAACCAATAAACCGTCGCAACTTTTGATAACGTGACTACGGCAAAGAAGCAGGTGAAGTCAACGCGACGTGCGGGTGTGACGCCAGCCGCTAGGCAGCCTTTGTTCTGCCGAGCCGTCTCATCTGCGAATCTGACTGAAGTACTGCATTTGCCGGCTCATTCACGCCCGTGTCGAGTCAGAACGCCTGTGGTGAAGTGACGGCAACGCGCGTTCTCGGGACGTGCACGGACTGTGCGGATGTTTTTACCACCCGCGATACGTCGGCACAAGCAGACAAGCAGTCGACGCCGCCAGTCGACGACACAGTGAGACGTGTGAATGCGGGCCCACCGCTGAAATCAAGACGTGTGCACGTCGGATCGCCACTTCAGCATTGTGCCTTCGCCACAGCATCTCAGTTGGTGTCAAATCAGGACTAGCGGATTTGCTGCACGATGCTCATCGGTCTAGTGGACACCGTGCGAGCGTCAGGACTAACTGTCCTCATAAAGCTTTGCGGAAACATTCTGCGTATCATTTTAGTGCATTTCTATATTTGGAATGAAGTCGGCAGCAACTAGTTGCGTAAATGGGGTAATAGCGTTTTGTTCTCAACTTGAATACACCTTGATCACCGGCTCGGTATGCTCTTGGATACACCTCGAAATATGCCAGTATAATTGCTGGTAGTTATGTACTTGGGTTCATTGCGACACGTCCGACTGCTGAGTCAAATAGGATTGGCAACCTCTCACGCCGGTTGGTCGCGAGTGGACTCGGTAATTCCGCCGGCTGTGGGATTCGAACCCAGGATTTGACGACCAATAATCCGTGTCCTGCCGAATGAGCCATCGCGTCCCTGTTACTTTAAGTGATTGCCAGTACAATTGTTTTGTTTAATTGAGACACGCTTCGCATTGCCATGCCTATTCAGCCCAATCGCTGGTTGGTTATTGGTTTTACGACACATCGGCCGCTGAGTCATGCAGCGCCGCCAATCTCTCACGCCGATTGATCGAGGGCAAAGAGTAGCGACAGGTGAGACCCGAACCCGCAACCTTTCAATTGTGAGACAAGCAACTTACACCAAGAATACTCGTCCCCTCAGCACAATCGTACCGAGAGGGAAGCTGCTCCGTGACCGGAATACTCCGCAGTGCCAGAACTACACCATCACGACAATTAATTGTCCAGCTTCAGAACAGCTTTGGCCATTGAAGTGATGTCATTGGATAGTGGACCCCAGCAAAGGCTTACCGTGTGCTTCGACATTCGAGTATTTGTATTTGTAGTCACAACCGTAGAGCGATCCATTCCAGAGCAATGGCTACTAGGCCCCAAGTCAATAATGACGGGAAAATTGATAATTAACTCGCAGCGAGAAGTTACCATAACGGCCATTCTCTCACGAAACAGACAAAAGGATAGCAAGGTAGTCGCCCACAGCCAACACAGCGCCCGGCGGTCTGCACGACCCACAACACCCGGCGTCAGTCCGGGGCTCGGCGCAGCAGATGGCGCGTCAGGGCTGCCGGAATAGGTCTACAGAGTGAGCGCCGTCGGCTCGGCAGAGCTCGTTTAGGCGGCTGACGGTCTCCAGCAGAAGCGTCCGTTACCCGCCGCAGTTCTGGTTCCTGGTAGTGTAACAGAAGCACCTGTCACCCGCCTCAGTTCTGGGTATTGGTAGTGTGACATAAGTGTCTGTCACCAGCCTCAGTTCTGGGTATTGGTAGTGTGAGGAGGCTTACATTTTTTCATCATGAAGATTTCAAAAAAAATTTCCCATCCAAACAGGCCACCAGACGTCCAGCCAGATCCCAGCCACCTTCCCATTCCCTTATAAATATTTGCCCTGGAAGCCAAAGCAAACGCAAGTGGCGCCGGCGCTAAAAACCAGAGAGAGGCTCCGGCAACAACATCCGAGCGAACGCGAGTGGCCAGGCACCCTGTCAGCTGGCAAACAGGCGCGAACACCAGCTGAACCAGGTCCGGCAGAAGGGTCATCGGCGGCCCGTGAGGTCGGTAACCACGCTCAGGAGAACCTTCTAGAACGTCATGAAGGCCCCAGGCGGCAAAGGGAAACCCAATTAAAAGCGCGAACTAACTCCGAAGACCTGGGAGTGGGCTACAGAAAAAAGGAGGCGGGGCTACACATAATTGAAGAAAACTGAAGGACAGGCAGAAAACGCTCTCTCGCGCGCTCAAGCTCTCACGCTCAAGGTCTCTCACGCGCTCAAGCTCTCAAGCTGACACGCTCACACTCTCGGGAGCGTTTACTCTTGGAAGCCTCCGACCTCACCCCCCTCGGAGATGGAGTAATCTCGAGCAGAGTAGAGGCGGGCGAAGGTGCCAGCCGACCACCAAAATGTGAGCAAAGTCGGGCGGCCATTCCTTTTTCCTTCTTCCAAACTGGCCCAACTTCTATCACCCTCTCCGGGGAACAAGAGTCTCTTAGGCAGTCGAGAGGAAAGAGACGACTCGCCCAAACCGCCAGCAAAAAATATGGGTGTCATCGATCGACACCTCTCCTCCATCTTTCGGACTACTACATAGACCCTACTAAATGAAACTGTACCGGCTCTTCCCGCCCGGCGCCGTCGCCCCAACCCACCAGGGTACCACCAGGTCATTCATTGGCTGATTAGCTGGGGAGGGACGTGCGAGCGGGGAGCGGGGAGGGAGCTAAATTTGGGGACCAAGCAATTCATTAATTAATAAGGAGAGCATGAATGGGGCGAGCAAATGTGAAGTGAATGAGGAGAATGAATGTGAGTAGGTAGCGTTAAGGATCAGCGAAAGCCGCTTGGGGCTCAACACAGGCACCTATTCCGTTCGGTACATTGCACAAAATTATACTATTACTAGCGTCCAAATAGTCCCAACACGGGACATGTCATTCAAACCAAGGACAAATTTCATTCTCGTCAATTCTCTAATGCAACGTATTAATTATAATCTGGCTAAAGACTCTCACTTACCTATATGGTGTTTCCAAAACTTTGACCTCGCACAAATATAAATTCGTGTTAGGGACGGCAACTCAAACCAACATGACGTCGGCTGGGGTTTGGGAAACGTGTGGTGGAGGTGGCGGCGAAACACAACACAATACACCACTGACATAGGCACTATCAACAAAGGAGTGAGTTAGGTCAAACCCTCAATAAGTTCAGTCAGTTCAAGTAGTTCAATCAGTTCCAGTCGAGGTTGGCAATATCCAAAGTACATTTCACACACTCATACCACTCACACACCCACACCCTACTCACCCCACACACACACCCACACCCCACAACACCCCGCACACCCGCCACCAAACCGACGGCAGAGCCGCCACCCCTACAGTAGTGTGACAGAAGCGTCTGCAACCCGCCTCAGTTTTCGGTCCTGGCAGTGCAACAGAAGCGTCTGTTACCCGTCTCAGTTCTGGGTCGTGGAAGTGCAACATAAGTTCCGAGTCTTGGCTGAGACTAAGTCTGGGTCTGAGTAACCAGTACATCCTGCGTGGTGCTTCGCTCGCAAAGCCAGCAATTAAGGTTGAGCGTGGCGCTGATCGCGTTGAGCGGGCCCTGTGTGCCTGTGCCAAAGTGCCCAGTTCCGCCGTCTCCAGTGATGAAAGCCAACCCAGTCCACTCGCACGTTCAACAGTCACACTTGCGCCGGTAAAAAATAAGCCTAGCGCCGACGTTCATGATCATTTGAAGTCAGATCATGTTCTTATTTACGAGTAAAACACCAATGTTAGTGAACTTGAACAATTATGAATTGGAGTTAAAACATGGTACTTCGAAAAACTAAACCCCTCAGAAGTGATGGCCCGACTGACCTCAACTAGGTCAATGACCTTGAGTCAGATCAAGATGAAACTACCACAAAAATATGTGCTGATCAATTTCCTGTAGCTACTAATTTTTGTTCGGGGCTGTGTGCCATCATTTCCCCATTGTTCTCACACCTCAAGGGCCAGATCAACTACACCCTCACCCGAGTGCGTGGTAGGAAGTTGAAACGATCCAGCAGTGAAATTGTGACGATAAGGTGAGCTTGATCCGTCAATTCAATGAGCAGATGTTTATTCAATCGCTTTTACGACAGCCTCCTGTAACAACCACGAACTGGAGATATGTTCTCCGTCGTGTAATTCCACACAACATTAAAAGAAGCGTATATACATAGACATTAACATTAAGAGCAGATACCTACAAGTGGCAGAACAGCACATGCGTGTAACCGGAATTTCGGAAAACTTCAGGACTGAATTCAACGCAGTATCTCGGACGAACTAGCAGCTACAAACTCCTCACCACTTGTATATTTCCGTATAATTGATAACCATAGATTCATTTAAAAAGAGGAAGTACTATTCGCCCCCCTGTATTTATTAACTGGAAGACGTTCGGCAAGGTCACCAGCTCTGAGATTAACTTTCCTTGTTAAAAATCTTCAGCGGTGTTTGTTTTAACCGAATGATGGCAATTACCAGAGCTAGTTAACAACATTGTTTCCCGACATCCACTGATTTCGTGGAAAGGGTCGGACACTTCCTTTGATGCGGCCAGATCCTGTTGTTCTGACCAGACAGTCCCATCCCATCCATTCCGCGACAGTCGCTACGATCATAGGTTTGGCACCACCTGAGTGCGACAGCGTGCGTCTGTGCAGTTCAGCAGCTGCTGCGACTGCTGCCGGTACACCACCCTCCCCTCCCTCAGCTCCGCGGCGCCGGGTCCACAGACGGGCACGCTGCCAGCCGGCCCGGCGCGGCCGGCGTTGGGTGCCGGCTGGGCACGCTCCCACCGGTGTGGGGTGCTGACCGGCTGGGGAGGTTCCCGCCAGTGTGGGGTGCTGACCGGCTGTGGAGGTTCCCGTCAGCGTCGGGTGCTGGTCGGCTGGGGAGGCTCCGTCAGTGTGGGGTGCTGGCCGGGTGAACAGGTTCCCGCCAGTGTAGGGTGCTGGCCGGCTGGGGAGGCTCCCGTCAGTGTGGGGTGCTGACCCGCTGGACATGCTCCCGTCAGTGTGGGGTGCTGGTCGGCTGGGGAGGCTCCCGTCAGTGTGGGGTGCTGACCGGCTTGGGAGGCTCCCGTCAGTGTTGGGTGCTGGTCGGCTGGGGAGGCTCCCGTCAGTGTTGGGTGCTGACCGGCTGGGGAGGCTCCCGTCAGTGTGGGGTGCTGGCCGGCTGGGGAGGCTCCCGTCAGTGTTGGGTGCTGACCGGCTTGGGAGGCTCCCGTCAGTGTTGGGTGCTGGTCGGCTGGGGAGGCTCCCGTCAGTGTTGGGTGCTGACCGGCGGGAGGCCCCGTCAGTTGGGGGTGACCGGCTGGGAGCTCCCGTCAGTGTGGGGTGCTGGCCGGCTGGGGAGGCTCCCGTCAGTGTTGGGTGCTGACCGGCTTGGGGAGGCTCCCGTCAGTGTTGGGTGCTGGTCGGCTGGGGAGGCTCCCGTCAGTGTTGGGTGCTGACCGGCTGGGGAGGCTCCCGTCAGTGTGGGGTGCTGGCCGGCTGGGGAGGCTCCCTATTATGCTGCCCGTCAGTGTGGGGTGCTGGTCGGCTGGGGAGGCTCCCGTCAGTGTGGGGTGCTGGCCGGCTGGGGAGGCTCCCGTCAGTGTGGGAAGCTAGCCGGCTGGGGAGGTTCCCGTCAGTGTGGGGTGCTGGCCGGCTGGGGAGGCTCCCGTCAGTGTGGGGTGCTGGTCGGCTGGGGAGGCTCCCGTCAGTGTGGGGTGCTGGCCGGCTGGGGAGGCTCCCGTCAGTGTGGGGTGCTGGTCGGCTGGGGAGGCTCCCGTCAGTGTGGGGTGCTGGCCGGCTGGGGAGGCTCCCGCCAGTGTGGGACGCTGGCCGGCTGGACAGGTTCCCACCGGTGTGGGGTGCTGGCCGGCTGGACAGGCTCCCGTCAGTGTGGGGTGCTGGTCGGCTGGGGAGGCTCCCGTCAGTGTGGGGTGCTGGCCGGCTGGGGAGGCTCCCGTCAGTGTGGGACGCTGGTCGGCTGGACAGGCTCCCGCCAGTGTGGGGGAGCTGGCCGACTGAGCACTCCTCCGCCGGCCGATCAACACACAGCCCAGATTGGAATCGACCGCCAACTATAACAGCATCGCCGACACACAGAGACGACCGAAAATACGCCGCTCAGTCGGCTCGCAGCACGAGAGGATGGCCCATCTCCCGATTAGGGCATTGATCTATTCAGTGACTTTCAGAGCCCCACAACATGTCGACTGCCATACTCAATTAGCGTCGTCAACCTCTCCTGCCGAATGGTCGTGAAAGAAGAACATTGGCATGTTGGATAAGAGGTAATCGAGCCGGCAACCTTTCGGTTGAGACAGGTGACCTGACGTCTGGACTTAAGCCATGCGAAGAGCACATCCGCTTCACTGAGATAACGATTTGGTGATGATGATGATGAATTGATGCTTAGAGGCACGTCGACAATGGATAACGATTTCATCGCTGCTTCCGCAGACGTCATTTACCGTACGTGGCTACAGTCGATGGCGCGCAGTGCAGGCGGATATCTCTGCCCATAACAGTGTCCTGCAAATTCTGCAACTTGAGTGGAGACCCACACTTGATGACAAATGTTTTGACATCACTTCTATTTGCCATCATGCCTGTGCCTCAGGTGCCATCCATGCCTGTTCTGCTGCATGTTATGAGTGAGATTTGCGTCTTTAAAAGCGCGTATGGCTTCTGGTGGTATCACTGACTGGTAACGACAGGGTATTCACTACTGAGATCACCGTCATCAGACAAACAGCACATATATAATATAATAGAATAGTCACAGAAGGTAACTCATCAACAGACATCACCAAAATACATTTTCAGGGCAATGGCCCATAACACAGGTAAACTAAGAGGACAAAAATCACGAAGTTGGATAGATTATTGAGAGGAACCTATGACGTGATGTCGACAAAGTCGAATAGCAATGGCACCACAGGCCTATCACGGCCTATCACGCTGTCTTTGAGTCTGAGTTCAGTGTCGTTATCGCACACACCATGGCACGTGACGGGCTCTGATGTTGATCTGATTCGGACCGTCACTCTGAACTTCTGAGGCTGATATTTAGAACAGCTACCAACGTTCACAGACATCATGCATCATACGAAGCGCAGTGTATGCCGCTTTCGCAGTCGGAATAGGAGATGGCCCGCTAACGGACAAAGAGATGGAAACGTATTTCGCCACGTCACTGCGGAACTTCATCGCGCAATTCAACACCGTGATAAAGCGCAGGGGGAAACACATGTGTTTTGCCACCGAGGTCGCGGTGTATTTTAGCATTCCTTGGAATAAAAAGTCCCTAACCATCCCTCGGTGGGGTTTCCACTTCCTTTCGGAAATGGTCGATGCACTCGTCAATTTCTGTTGGCCCCCTGGTTCATTCGTTGAGCCCTTATGCACGAAAAACTGTTCTGAAGCATTACGATTATCAGAGCAGCTGAGTGTGACTACAGCAATAGCGTTATGTACTTGACGTAAGGCAGAATCATCAAGTTCCCCGCCAACTACTGCACGTGTTTACCGCAAGGACGTCGCAGGTTACGTTACAGTTTTGACGGCGAGTAGACATGGAGCTGATGTCACGTCGACCTCCACGTCGAAGCTACCGACAGACAGAATGCCACGGAACTGGTGGTTCCCTGGCTTTCTTTAGTTGAAATTTAGTGGCTTTGGTGGCTCTTTAGTTTAGTGGCTTTCTAAGTCGAAGCCAGCTAAAAACCGGCTTCATCATTCGTATCTAGGTATGGAACGAACAACCAGATTGTTCATTGTTTTGGATAAAACAATTCTGCGTGCTCAAATCTTGAAAGCCACGAGGAATCGTCTCGGCTTCTGAAGGATGAAGAGCGGCTTAACCCTCGCAGTGCATGGGTCAGCTTGCCCTCTCTCCTGATACTTTTATGGACCCCCTGAACCCCTCACGCTATCGCTTCGAAGTCTGGTACAGCTTCCACCCTGTGATTTGCGTACACTGTGTCCAAACATTACGTTCTCGGCTCTCAAGGTAGCGGAGCCAGGCCGGGGCGTAACTCGGTTACGACCTCGTCTCTACAGTTTTTATATGCAAGCATATTTCACAAACAAGTGAAATATCCAGTCAAGAGTTAAACATTGGTGAATGGATAACGAAAAATTCAAGCATCAAAAAGTTCACCTCAGGAAAGATCAGGTACGTTAATGATTACATTAGAAGAAGTTACCATGTGCATAACTTTGCTATTTACTTTTTTAAACCACGAGGCCTTCATTTTTTAACCAGTGGCTCCTAGTGTATGCATGTCCTCTAAAAGCACCAAAGAAGGGAAGAAGGTTGGCTTCGGTTTGGTGGCACTCATTGCCTTTCTACTTAATGTCATCTGCTTTGAGAATTGCTTTCTTCACTAGTCCGTCACGTTTCCAGGTATTTGAACTCGATGGGATCGGAGACCTTGACACAGGTGCGATGGTCTACTGTCCTAGACTATGTTTTTAGTCTGCAACCAATACTGAAACACAAAATCCCATCTGTCGCACGACCATGACCAGAGGGCTACCGCGAAGGCTGGTAGTGACTGTACCAGTATAAAATAATTGACCATGTGGCCTGGAAAGTCACAGTTAATGGAATTGTGCTATTTCATCCTTGTCTTAGGCTTTTGCCATTTTGCCACATGTGTGGGCAGTCATTATACACACGACTGCTAAATAATGTAAAATTCAAGTGAAAGGCTTTCCGCTTTCTTAATCCTTAAGTGGCGATCCTTTATTTTCTTCCAATCTTTCACTATTCCCAAGCAACTTCTTTCTTCATCCACACAGTTAATGGTGAAGTAATTTTAGGACACTGGACTGTACCTCAATATTACCCTGTTTGACCTAGCCAAGCAGGTCACCAAAAGAGATGGATAAAATATATCAAATGAATCAAAACGCTCACGTATACCACACACGCACACCATACCGTTTACCGTTTCTCTTCGTCGTCCTTGGAACAGAAGTTGGTAGGTGTGGATGGGGTGGGTGGAAGAAATTAACCCCCTCCCCGCACTGCAAGTGGCGTCAATTAGCCCGCATTGCGAGGGTTAAGGGACCGAAAGAAACGAGACAAGTCCGGGAATTTTCGCAGGCAAACCCAATTGTTACCTAATATAAACCACGAACGTTTCTCCAAATGTGCATTTCGTTACACATAAACTTATTAAACGGAACAGAATTAGTCACGGAGAGGAGAATATTGGATACTAATGTTTGCATCCGCTTCCCGCTTAAATACTTATTTATTGCTTTATCGGGTGGCTCAAGACGCACTTCATGCATAATCACAGCTAATGGTGTCGCCCACGCAGTTTCACACCTTAGCTACTCAGCCACCCCTCAGCAACTAAAATACTGAATATACCCGGCTGGAGCGTCTTGTTTTGTGTAGAAGCCAGCAAACACAGCATATGAACAAATAAATAAATAAACAAATAAATATATAAATAAATAACTACACACGTACATCAGTGATATATAATCCATACACATATTCGATTTTGGAATCCGAAAATGAACATTATGGGAGTAAAGCTCTCAAGTGCAACAACACGTTTCGGTAGTTTGTTAATTTCAAGTAAAGCCCACGCATGCAACGCACAAGCGGTCGCTAATTCTGGCTCCCTAAACCTCTCTCATCGAAAATATTTACTGTTCACCTTAAGAAGCCAATTTATAATTGGATATTTTGGCTTTAGGCCAATTCAACTTAAATCATACTCATGTTCATGTTGGACGGATCAGGTGCACAGAGACACCAACTTTGATACCTAAGGAAAAACTGTCGATGGAGACCCAACTACCTCCTTGGAGGCAATATGGAGACTGTGTACAAAATCATGCACAAACATGTCATGTGTGTACTGATGCTATATACAATATCATGCCTCTATTTTCAATATGCCACTCCAGTCCTCTGATGTTCACACCTTGAATAGGGCATACGTGTGTTGTAGCAATACACCACGGAGCACAACATATCCGCGAACGAAATTGACAGCTATCTTGGTTGGTTATTGGTTTTACGACACATCGACCGTTGAGTCATGTAGCGTCCCCAATCTCTCACGCCGATTGGTCGCGGGTGAAAAGTAGTGGCAAGTGAGACTCGTACTCACAACCTTTCGATTGTGAGACGAGCAACTTACCCCTAGGCTACTCGTCCACTTGACAGCTATATAGCGCAATCACAAATGTCCGCAAAATGAGACGACGGATGACTGCCCAAAACGATTTCGAAAGCCACGGTGCACATCACAAGACCAAACTCCATACGTACTCTCTGGAGTCGCCAATGGTAAGAGTTGACGTATTTTACGGCAATACGTATAAAGCCGGTGGTTGGAGACGCTGTGCATATCTAGGCTTCGGAAATGGTGAGCAAAATCCCTTTCAGGGTGGATCGCACCTGCCAGTAGGCAGTCGGAAGACAATTTCTGCGCCAGTGGGCACCGCTGAAAAGGGATGAGGGAGATACTTCCCTGCAACCCGACGATCTATTTCACAAGTATCACGTGCAAGTTAAATCATTGTTCTCTTTCATAGCTAGAGCACACGACGCAACAATTCCATAAAACCTGCACAACACCAACTGAAACCTCTGTAGCACGCACGGAGTCAGCCCATTAGCGCGGTTGGCCAGACCATTCGAAGCGTTATTGAAGACCATTCGGTGGTTCGAAGCCACCAGGGCGAAGTTCTTCGGACGTGGGCTGCGACTGCCTATTGCATCAGATGCTCGGGAAGGTTCTCATCAGATTCACAGGTTGAGCTCACCATACAGATGTAATCCATACCACCAACTTGGCTGCAGAATCATCAAGACATATTGTATTTTTCGCATCAACAAAATGCATGCTCAACTGACTATTAAACACAGTCATTTTGACACTGTACGGAGCATCCGCATTTCCCAGAACAGTCACCTAGACCAATTCAATACGTGTATTGTCAATATATTTAGCTTTCATCACAAGCATGTGACACAAAGATCAGTACTTTCAGCCATTTTCATATCTTACAATCGCAAAGGCTTACCACTATCAGAAAGTCTGGCCCACTTAGTCACACACTGCACTCGGCAGGGGGTTTGGTCTGGAAATGCAAATTCCAAGCTTCCTGTGGAATCGCACGCCTCGAACCTATTTCTGGCAACAGAAGGAAATCAAATATCGTTTTATCGAACATAAGCGAAAGATGTATACAGATAAAGTGCCAGGCACACTATCCGACACACCGATACTATTTTTAATGCAAGGAGAAACAAAAATGCAAAACTGGAATTCACAATAAATCAAGTAATAAAGTAACGCCATTAAATGTGTGCAACCCTAGCAACTACTAAGTTTTAACTTTCCAACAATAAATATCACGCACTCATGTTATTTCAATAATAAATCCCCAGCAACGACCTCTGGCTTGACCTGATCACCCCTACGAACATATGCTTATATTGACACCACCGGTCATGCGATGTATATGTGAGAACTGCCAATAAACACAAACACGTGCAAGCATATCAGACTGGGCCATCTTTGTTTAAAAAAAATCACTTAATTCATTCTGGGAAAAGGATGACTCGTGAAGAACGTTCCCACCAAGGTACGCTGGTTGGATTTCCCCTGGTGATGCGTGCAGGGTTGGAAGCTTGCTTGTTTGTTTATTGGGTCGTTTTCGAAGCAGTTTATGCACGATCACGGTTAGTGGCGCCACCCACACTGTTTCGCCCGCGGACCGCGGGATTGTGAAATGTCCCGAGTGGTGCGAGTGTTGAACCCGACACCTTTGGTATCCAGACCTCGATACTTGTGGTTACACTTGCGTCGACCCTGTAGGCCAAGTGGTTCCAACCTTGCAGGCCAAGTGTAACCACTTGGCCTGCAGGGTTGGAAGTTCTAGGCTCGATGCGTACCCAGGGCAAAGGTAGCTGGTATGATACTGTCATGCCTTCTTGACATATAAATGTGGATAAATGCGGATAATGCCTTCTTACACGGTGCCGCACCACTAGCCTTCCGACCACACAACCAGGGTGCCTGGTCGAGATCATTCAGTCGACCAGACCACGACAACCACGAAAGGGCTCAGGTCGAAAGACCAAACCACAGCGCTCGTCCCATCCCGAGTTCGAATCCGGAATGGCGCGGAATCCAGCGCTGGGTGTGTCTCCACGAACATCTCACGGGCACGTGGACTCAGACTGGCCACTCGAGATGTCGCTGCCGTCCGGCGCCAGATCAGATCGTCTGTCACTACCGTCCGGCGCCAAGTCAGATCGCGTGTCGCTGCCGTCCGGCGCCGGGTCAGATCGCGTGTCGCTACCGTTCAGGGCCAGATCAGATCGCTTGTCGCTACCGTCCGGCGCCAGACCAGATCTCTTGCCGCTATCTTTGGGGGCCAGATCAGATCGCTTGTCACTACAGTTCTGGGCCAGATCAGATCGCCTGTCGCTATCGTTCGGCGCCAGGTCAGGTCGCTTCTCGCTGACGTCCGGGGGCAGATCAGATCGCCTGTCTTTACCGTTCATGACCAGGTCAGATCGCTTCTAGCTGCCGTTTGGGGCCAGATCAGATCGCCTGTCGCTACCGTTCGGGGCCAGACCAGATCGTTTGTTGCCACCGTTCGGGGCCAGGTCAGACTACTTCTCGCTGTCGTCCGGGGCCGGGTCAGATTGCGTGTCGCAACAGCTCTGGTCCAGATCAGATCGCCTGTCCCTTCCGTTCGAGACCATGTCAGATTGACTCTCGTTACCGTTCGGGGCCAGGTCAAATCGCCTGTCGCTACCGTTCGGGGCCAGACCAGATCGTTTGTTGCTACCGTTCGGGGCCAGGTCAGACTACTTCTCGCTGCCGTCCGGGGCCAGTTTAGATCGCCTGTCGCTACAGCTCGGGGCCAGTTCAGGTCGTCTTTCGCTACCGCTCGGGGCCAGGTCAGTGCTCGACGTCTGACCACTCGGCCACGCAGACGTCACACCACACCCTGGCGCGGCCGAAAGCTACACGTTCGAGACGCGCCGCGGGCCACCCGCCCGGTGCCAATCTGCAGGTGGGGAGTAGAGCGCGCGCGGGCGGGCGGCACACTACCGGTCAGAGCGTGAGTGCTGGCGTGGCGGCGAGCCGCCGGCGCCGTGGGTGACACCACCACAGGCTGCACTGTCTACACACGGAGGCGGCCGGCGCCGAGCAGTTCCAGCGCATGCACCCGCCGCCCAACCAGTCACATACCATCCAGGAAAACGAGCTGGCGCTTGTACTTGGCAAAAAACCCTGAGGTGGAATGAAGGGCGTTAGTCGGTGGCAGCCGCTGGCGGAGCCTGTAGCGGTGGCGGTAGCAATGGCGGCGGCAGCGGCGGCGGCGGTCATGGAGCATGGCCATTGAGCTGGTAAGCTACGCAGAAGATTGCGCCGTATGGAAAGACGAAGCCGCAGACGAAACAAGCGGCACTCGAAACGAAAGCGACGAAAAAGAGAAGGGGGAGGCGGGAAGAGTGACGAGACGAAGAGCGGTGGCGCGCATTGAAGTGGCGATCGGTACTCACATCCCTCGTACACCTCGAGCGGGGTGTGCACGCCAGAACGGTTCAGGTTGACCTCGCGCTTCAGGTGCGCATTGTAGGCCAGCTCGGGACTGGACGAGTTGTAGTCGGCCATCTTGAAGAGCGTCACGTTGCCCAGCTGCAGGTCCGGACTGTAGTGGTAGGTGAACGTCTGGTCTTCCGCCGCCGCGACGATGGCCTGTCCGGGACCGTACCGCAGCCGTTACACGCTCGTCACATACGTCCGTCACACAAGTGTCGCACCATGGTGACGCATCTGTCACACCCGTGACACGTGTCACACTTTCGTGATAAAATTGCATAGCAGTCACGCAGGAGTTACACAAACCGTGATATACGTGCCTCACACTTCTGTAGCACATGTACCACGCAAACCAAGATTGCCACGAAATAGGCTAAACTGGGTCAGGTTGGGTAGGTGGTCGTATGCTCGTAGGTGAATCTTTTAGCTTAGATAGGCTAGACCTTCGACAAGCGCTTCGACACGTGCTGGTAGAAACTGACCACATACATGCCAAGGTCAAAATTTGGCAATTTAGGTAGAAAACATCATGCAACACAACATTCATACCCCAAGTCATATGCATATCTACTCTGACATCTTCCGTCGGCCTGGACTTCCTGATAATAAAGAACACGTGGCATGAATGACATTCAATTACAGCTTTCATGTTTTTGAAATGGTGCTGGGCTGTAAACAGGCCTATAACCTGTTGTATGATTGCATGTAGGCCGGATATATACCAGTCGGCATTCTAGCTACATTTTTTTTATAGTAAAAATTAGAACATTTAGATACATCTGATACTCGAGCGAAAACGAAGATCGATAGAATGGGGTTTCGACACCCCTACTAGTTTCAAGGGTGGCGACCTCCGCGTGCATTTCGCCAGCACACTAGCTCACCACGTAGCACCGCACACTGGTGCACTAATGGTATTTTTACTCTTTGAATCGATATTAAGTGCAGTCTGCCACACACAACACTACTCAATCGCCACTCGCACATCAGGGGAATGGCAACTACGTGACAATGGGAGCACCACCCACCCTCCAGTTTGTTATCCACTGGTCGCTGTTCAACTGGTTCCCGCGGAATTCAATACCTGCTCACCGGTCATCTCGAACTGCGGCAGCATGAATTACCGGCGAGGACGGCGACCGAGCCAGTGCCATCCCGTGTGCATGCGACACAAATGCACCTCAAAGACCCCCGACCCATTGACCCGGCTCCGCCCAACCGTCACGCCTTTCAAACCTAAACGGTATCTTTGTTATAGCGTTTTACCTATATATTGGGTTTGACTTATACATTGAATTCCTACTCTTCCGAAAAAGTTCGACGCCTAAACACATGCGCATCCACGGACTGCCAATGCAAAGAGTGTGTTTGCAGTCAGTCACAATTGCCTGCGGCGCTGCGGCGACCGATCCTGTGCCCACAGCAGGGGTGCCATACAGCACACCCCTCTCACTCATCCAGCGTCCCTCCTTACGGCACCTCATACTGGCAGCATAGCTCTGGGCTGAAACAACAGTGTAAGGGGTAACAACAGTGTAGGGGCATACCGACCACAAAGGAAGCCACAATCAAAAGGAGGGAACATCAGGGAGTGCTAAGTTGGGAAAGACGGTGCTGGATTCAGAATACCATGGTAACAAACTCCACCTCAATTCATGTCTCACATCGAGGGCCTTGGTACGATTGGCGAAGATTTGCGTGATTTTTGCCGCCATCTTGGCGAGCTCGTCTTCTGCGTGCACGGTCCGGAAGTCCACGCCCGACACGTTTTGACTGTAGCGCTGAAACAAATCAACACTCAGCGCAGGCTAGCTCTGGTTCAAGGACAACACATGATATGTCACAAATAAACGTCCGAGCAGCGTGTTTCTAAAATAAACTCTTAAGTGCGTACCGTTCAAAATGACCATACGCATGCATGACTGCGTATACGAGGGTTGCGTGTAATATAGTTGCACGCATTCTCCTCTGGGTCACGTACGATGCAGCATGATTGTTTATGCATGGGGCTGCTGGTGAGCTATACGGTGCGTTCTTTGGCACGCTCAGTTCGCGGTTTCCGCGAACTCTGACATCAATGTAACTTTTGTTCATTTCCCACGAAATCCGCACCAAGACTTCGCGGATTCGGCGATGAATGCCCTGACAGGAACAAGCTCTCCATGCTCAGCCATGTATGGCTCCGTTCAATCTCATGACGCTCATGGGACATGGTCATCAGGCCGCGATGATATGACAATTTCGTAGATGATTTTGTGAAGGCAATACGACTTAACTGCGTTACACAAATGTCTCCATGAGTGCCTATGCCACAAACAGTGTTTTTTATAGTAAAATCCTGGAGGCTACAAATGGCAAGATAACTGGCTCATATAAACCATACGACGCGCAACTTCCAAGTACACTCAGAGGCTGGAACCCACGGCATGCGCAGTAAGAAAAAAGCGGAATCCGAGAAATAATTACCACAAAGTTCGCACCCATAGACCAGCATTGACTGAGGTTTTACCGGAGCGTCATCGAATGGATGGGGGGGGATACGTCCTCCACCATCAGTCAATTCCTATCGATATTGGATCACACTCGATGAGTGTGATCCAATGTCGAAGCATTGGATCGATGATCGAATGCTTACACTCACTATTGCCGATTGTTATGCACGGACATCTACCACAATTCCAGGTGATAGTATCACCCATGATGGGCTGTTATACAATATCAGCTGATAAGGATAGGTACTTTGTAGTGTTATTGCTACAATAGCTATCCATAAATTAGGTGTCCAAAAACGAAGGAAAACGTACACACACACGTACGTACGCCGTTGGATGCAAATGGTTCTTGAAGAACTTATACGTCGTGCAAAATGACATCGTTTCCATGGCGAATTTCCACATCCTACCATATTCGTTTTGATACCTCACACCTACCGGATACCAATTATTTTAACACCGGATTAGGATACAGGATGCACACACGGTACTCATGCTACCAACCATAAACACCCCCAGCGTCAGTTCGCTGGCGTGTATCGGGTATTCGGAATTTAATTTCATGGGGTGCACATGCCAAATACCGCACAAAGCTGGCGAAACTATTACAAAAATTAAACTTCAAAAGCACAAGTTCAACATTAAAAAAACAGTTCGCCTTTTATATATAATCTGCTCATCATGCACCCAGATTCATTCTGCACTACTTATCATTAAAATATATTAACAACGTTTCATTTTGCAACAATCCATTCCATGGTTAAACATTACATTTCGTGGCATGGGGCGGGCGTCGCGCCCGATCATTTGCCCATTTCCGCCGCGCGGCCGCCGCCAGCCGGCCCGGGCAGAGCGTGAAGCATGCAGCGAGTCGGCCGTCAGGTTAGCATAGCGGTCAATACTTGATTGGGTATTGGTATCACGACGCATCCACTGATGTGCATAAAGCGTCACCGATCTCTCGCACCGATTGGTAGCGGGCGACGAGTTCGGTGTTGAATTCCATTATTTTATTAGAACATAAACCCAAAATAGAAAGGACTATTCTAAGCGCCCTGGCAGCTAAAGAAGGTTGGATATACTATACACTCAGAGTAGTGACAGGTGGGTCTCGAACCCATAACCCTTCGGCTGAGAGACGAGCACAATACCCACATACTTCTCACCCCTCAACATACAGCCCTGTTATGACCGCGAAAATAGGGTCAGGTCACTTGCAACAATGTTTGCCACATGAACAGTGGAGCAGAATAGCGACAGCTGCACCTAGCTCGCAATGGAACTCAAGATCTCGTCACTGTCCACCATGAGCCCTATGAATGGACAGTTTAAAAAATAAATAAACACAAGGTAGTGACATAAGAACACACAACTAACAAACTAGTGTACTGCAACAGTATATCCACATGATAGTCTCTCTAATCAATGAAGACCAAAACAAAACTATACTGGATGGCCAGTTTGATTAAACAGAATTTGAACTCAGATGGAAGTAGCTGCAAATTGTGGTTTCAGTGGTCTTCATATAGGACCAACTTCACATGTTCTCAACAATTCTATTGAAACAACCATCACCACTTCAGTGATACATTCAAATAGTGCAAGGGTAGAACAGCAACCAGAAGACAAAATGACACCTTATGGTTGGGCACTCAAGAAAACTGTCACTTACCTTGATCAGGAGATGATATTTGCTAACCTCCGTGAAATTATCCAACAGTGCGTGAGACACACTATTTGATGTATTCCTGACCCTGGAACACAGGTAGAGGGTTCTTTTAGACAAAATACAATCATTTGAAATCGTGCAACAAATCAGGCAAGCATTGTAGACCTGAAAGCATGGAGCTACCTTGAGACAGGACAAATTAACAAAGCAACAGCTTGGTGTAATACAAACATAAATATGCCCAGAAATATTTCCAGTGGGTCACACAGTTGTGAAACTGTGAGTGTTACCTACAATTAGAAATGTGATGCATCCTGCACCTGCACTAAGCCAGGCAGTTCAGATACATTTATACAATATATATTATACATATATACATGTGTGTGTGTTGGGAAACATTTAATGCTGTGAAAACCCCAACACAAAAAATTGGATAACTCAGACATGTAATGACATAGGACAGGGAGTACACAGAGTGCCTGAGCTTAGAGAGGAATTCAATTTGAGCTGGATATCTTACAATGGTTTCACTTGAGAAGATTTCTGCAAAAGACTACCATCAAAAATTGGTCACCTGTTTAAATACATCTTTTAGTCATACTAGATCAGTGATACAGTATTCAAGAAGTAGGGAGGAATATACCACTTATTGAGCACTGAATCAACATCTTTCACAAATTAGTATTGGCATCATACTTTTTGGCACATTCTTGTGAAATACTCAAGCCTCATTTCTAACAGAATCGCATTTACAAGCATAATGTTTATGCTCACAATAACAAATCAGTGATCATGATAACTAACATTCCATAGTGAAATTCCAGGTAAAGGGATTACCTATTATGTTCTATTTTTAATACAATACCAGATTATAGCATAGCTATTTGTATCATTATCATTGAAATCAGTATCCAAAAATAAGGTACATCCAAAAAGATGAAAAATGTGTAATCATAATCATCATGCAATTGTCTCAAAACTGGTTTTTGAAGGACTGAATCATTTTACATAGCAGTATTTCCTTATTTCCATGGTGATTTCAACATCCTGCTGTGCTCATTTTAAAACCTCACACCTAACTGGAATTTGGCATTTTAGCACTGTTAGTTGCATTCTTCAAGAACTATTGCTTATGCATGTTGATATAGTGCTGGAAGGCCTTAAATGTAATTAATCAAAGCATACTGATCTAGGTTTCAGATACCAAAAAAATGTTTCCCCTGTATCATCAAGGACAATCAACCACATGTTAAAAAATTACTTCAAGGATTTCCTATGCTTGAAATACATCCATGAGGTTGATTTGATCATAAGATTCTGGGCTTCAGGAGTCAACTTGATGATAATAGTCAGGGATGCAGATGAAAATGAATCATTTAAAATCAGCATGTGAAGAACCAAAGCACAATCCAGGTATTTCATCTGGAAAAACAACATTGTCATGTCATTGCTATATCAAACCATTGATACCTGCATCACTGATCAATGTAATAAGATATTACTCACATGTCTATGGAAGGTAAATCCTGTCCCGTGCATTGTTTTCTCAGCAGCAGGAGCAACATAAACACAAATTCCATAAATGTCTTGATGTTGGACATATTTGACCTTGGGGAGAAATGGTGGTGATACCGTCAGATGTTTACAGCCAGTAACCATTAGTTACAAGATTTAAGCTGCTTAGGGCAACATGAAATACACTCAATTTGCATATCACATGCCCATACCATACACACATATAAGTACACAATTCCACAGGCACAGGAAAGATAACCACTTGCAAGTCCTCCAGCCACTTGCAATGAGCAACTTCAAAACAATTATTTTGTAGTGGTGTGCCATGTTGAGAACACAGAAATGTTTTGCAGAATTAACTCACTGTAGCTGTTGTGGTGCAAGCTGTTAGTAGCCACTAAAAAGTACTGGTGTAATTGCAAAAAAAAATTGAGTCACTTCCTTATAGTTTCCTTAAGCCTGAAGCTCTTGGAAGGCTAAAATGGCACCTGTGAACTTCACTAGCTCCATACACAAGCAAAACAGCATAACTATGCAATCAGACCTTCAGATTTTGGTAGACAGGTCCATCATTTATGAATACCACCATATTTTTATGTATGTGCTAAACATGTGGGAGGCATCCAAAGGTAGGTGTTCGCAAAACAGAACGTGTTCAGATACTCTTCCCCTACCTAGGCAGTCGATTTAACATTCCACACCTAACGAAAAACCAATCTTTAACAGACCTACCTATTTTGTCTTTGAGCTACCACTCGCAAATTGAAATCGGCTTGCAATATTTCAATAAAGTGACGTCTCCTAGAAATACCCACCTATGCATGAGCCTATTGAGAAATTCAACATGAAATAGGCAAGCACCCAACACATCCCACCCAAATAACACAACCACACCGTGCTGGCACCCAGTGCTTCTGCTTCGGATCTGTTATTTCAGGCTCGCCCACACACAATGAGCAACACATCCTCGAGAAACGTTAGTAAGTATATTAAAGAAGAGAGGAAATGAGTTTAGTAGAAATATTTATTAAACTTACAATAGTTTAGTAGGTATTATTCTGAAATTTTTCATGGAGATATACGGCGTGATCAGAAATGACGAAATGAAAAAGGTGGATTCTTTTGCTCTTAGTGTTTGGAGAGCTACGGCTTTTCTTGTGCATGCAAATGTGCCGGGCCGCCGGTACTCGCTGTCCTGTTTTTTTTTTATCCCGCAGTCCTGTGGTTGTGCCAGTCGGGGTCGGTAAGGGTGGTGGGTACGTTGGTGTAGTCATCGGCGTTGTTCTCAGTTTTCACTTTAGATACCTATATAGGCAAGATATATACTAATGTGAAACCAGACATCAAAGGACATACCAACATCGTACCTAGCTATGTACATGGGCATATAGGTAGGCATCTAAGCACCTAGGTAGGTACCTAGGCACCTATGTACCTGCTCACCTTATAACTTGCACATGCTTCCAATATGGTATTAAAAGATCAACATATTTCAGCAACACGTTTCTGAAAGTCCACTAATGGATACACACAGACACAGACACAGACACAGACACAGACACAGACACAGACACAGACACAGACACAGACACAGACACAGACACAGACACAGACACAGACACACACACACACACACACACACACACACACACACACACACACACACACACACACACACACACACACACACATATATATATATATATATATATATATATATATATATATATATATATATATATATATATATATATATATATATATATATATATATATATATATATATATATATATATATATATATATATATATATATATATATATATATATATATATATATATATATACATATATATATATATATATATATATATATATATAAACATCTAACATGGTTGAAAGTATGCGTGAATTACTAAGGTGAAGCTCACACGCTGAAACGCCAGTAGTAAGTTCATTCAACACGCCGCAGTCACGCAACCACACACGCTCGGAAAATAATTTTTTATTCACAGGTTTCTTCCATAGTCATATTAGGGTTCTTCGATGTTTAAGCCTCCCTTTTATATTTAGTCCGGATGTATTCAGGAAAACCATGGGACAACTTCCGCCCCGGTAGCTCAGTTGGTTGGAGCGCTGGCCTGCAATTGTCTCCCCTGTCTTGGCAACGCAGGGTTCGAGTCGCTTCGCGCGCCCGCATTTAGCCCCCGGCCCGGAGTGTCAGTTGGCAGCTGGCCCGAGAAGGCCGGGGACCAGCTATCAGCGGCCGTGTCGGTACATTGACGGCACGTTAAACTTTCGATCAAAATTCTGCCGTTGAACAGGAATTCGTGGATCGGGTGGTGGGGCCAGGGTTCACGCAACAAGCTCTGCTTAGCAATAGGACCCTGGTTCCTAAAGCCACCCAGCAACAACTCGGATTAAATTTAAAGAAAAAAAAGACAACAAATGTCTCCTCCCTTGTCAGAAATTGCCTGTGATTATAATATGGCTGCCGAATCTGGGCGCGGGGCGCAATATGCTTGCGAAGAAAGAATGCTAGATGACTGTCGCTAAGACCTGTGTTCGGATGGCTTTAGTCATTTTCTGACCATGGCGTAACATTTTTCCTTGTCAGCAGCATGTGATCTCCTTACCTGTTTTTCACAGGCTATATGCTGCTGGTGACCGTCTCCATTACATCAACGGATGTTGGTGATCGGACTGCCATACCGAGGATGGAAGACGGCCTGTGCTGCGCTTCAAACGCTAATCAGGAAGACCCTGCCTGTTTCATGCTGCTGATGTACTGCGATTTAAGCAAATATATAACTGGCATTTTGCGCTATGCACTATGCTCTAACATGCTTTTCCGAGTCTGAATGGTCTGAACGGTCTAAATGGCCTGAACACTGTGTGGGAGAGGTATTCACCACTTTACTCTCTTCCCGAATTGCCCACCTCTGATGTCTCCTGGTTGGTTTACGATTGACCGCAAAGTAAATATGGTATAGGGTCTCAGATTTGGTCTTTTAACACGACTCCTTATGGGCCCATCCAGCTGATGCTGCCAGTTCCAGTGCAGTTACATGTCACCAAATACTGCCATGTCTTAGCAGTGCGGGCCGGGACAATCTCATCAGCTTCGTGTTCGCCGGTACCCTTACCCTCTCCTGGGTGCGCGCCTGGAACTTCTTTGTACTCAAAATGAACGGTAATTGATTCCGAAAATGTTTCTGAATGATCTTAGCATGAGTTCTTTTGCAATTCTACACGACACGGGAGCTTTTCAGTGTTGTTCTCAAGATATCCATAAACTCCAATTGTCTTCAAGTCAGCTTTCGATGTTGCATTTCGGAAGCATACATGTGCTGTATGAGTATGATGTGCACGTGGTGTTCAACTACTTACAGTTTAGATGCAATCATGCACACCTTGCAACCATAGGATGTGCCATTCGCGTGATTTCGGCCCAAGGTATGCTTGCTATCAGTGGCGCAACCAGTATTTCAGTTCGGGGGCCAGGGCTGGAGAGCGGACGCCCTCGCAAGCGGCCCCCTCATGTTTTAAAAAAGTCTGCGGAAAACATGCACTTACTTTTGAGTGGGCTCCCTTTGTAAAACTTCGCAGAAATAAAAGCACTTTTCCTTTACGTGCCCCTTCCTACCAGATAAATTCCTCCCCTGGATCAAAGTGGGCCCGGTTCGAAGCGAGCCCCTGGCTCCAGAGAGCCCCTGGTTCAAGACAGGGCCCCAGGTTGAAGCAGGTCCCTGGTTCTAAGCGGGCTACTGGTTCAATGCGGGCCCCTGAATCAAAATGGGCCCCAGTTCGAGGCGGACCCTGGTTAAAACGGGCCCCCAGATTTTCAGTTATTTTCAGTTGGTTAAAATGGCCCCCGATTCGAGCCACAGATCCGCTTCGCGGGCCCATAGCCAGGCTCTGAGTAGGGTGGCCCACTCCGAGCCAAGGGCCCATTTCGCGGGCCCCTGGCTCGGAGTGGGCTCCCAAAAAATGTCGGGGACGGAGGCATGGCCCCTTGCACCCCTGGTTTCGCTACTGCTTGCTATACACTTTTTCCTATAAAGTTGCTCCGATTTTGCTTCAAGTTCAGGATCACATTTGTACATGTTGCATGATCTTGGGACGTTTAGGGTGCGTGACCAGATTGACCACACATTGGATCAGGTAATAACAGACCAAACGTTCAAGCTCATCACAGATGGCTTGATGGCATCACAGATGGTTAATTGCTCCACCAGAGCCATTAACACGCGCACGTCCGAGGGCAGATATCTGCCGCCTGCGGTTCTTCCTAATTTTCCGCCATACTAATGGGGTTAGCAAAGCTAAACCTCGCATGGCTGCTCATTAGCCTTTTCCGCATATCCTCATACATGTTTATCCCTGGGTCATCTCAGGTCAGGTCACCAGGTCAGGCGAAGTGACCCAACATCCTTCGGAGTTCTAGGTGGCATAACTTCCACAATAATTGGGCGATTTATTTTAAACTTATAGCACGTTATGATCTCCTCAGGGACCATAATAATCTCTTTTTTTCGTAGCATTGACCTTAGGTCAGGTCGCGGCCATGGCTTCCCCCATTAAAGGGCTATGGTGATATATACAAATGTTTCCTGGTTCAATATTTCCTCTCGGAATGACCTCACAACGGTTGTGGCGTGTAGCTGGGAGCTATGCTCAATGGTACCGCTGACATTTTTGCTCAGTGACCTCACCAAGGTCATCTTAGGTCACCTGAGACCACTAGCACATTTATACGCATTGTATTGCACTGCATTGAGCTAGAAGGTTGAAATTTCCGTCATTGTGCTTGCATCGCCAAGACGTGTCGATTGATACCCTACATGCCCTGCCTAGACTACTTCATGACCTTGAGCTTGGGTCATAGTTTCAGTTGACCTGACTTTAAATCACACCACCTATTGTCGATAGCACATTTCAAGGGCTGTCGAATGGCGTTCGCCATTTGTTTCCATCTGTTACAGGTCCTGAAGTATGTGTCAATATCTGAGAGATCCCACACGATCTGGTATAATTTGACCTATGATGACCCAGTGACCTGAATATTGACCTGAGCGAACAAAATTACGCAAGCACTTGCTGCACCTCATTGCTGACCAATGAGGGCATCTTCCATCCGGTGGTTATAGTGTTCCGAGATGCTGGAAACACCATTTGGAACACGCAGGAGCATGCATCCGCCGAATGGGGTTGGAGAAGTGGTGAGACGCTGGCTTGTAGGGTCCAGGGGGCACTGATGGCACCCTTTTCCGCATTGAAGAGAGCGAAATAGCGTGCTACATCAGCAACGACCGCTGTGACACACTCTGTGGGTGTTTTAGACTGGTAGATTTCCTTGCGCACACAGCGGTTGAGCTTCGTCAGAGCATTGGAAGGGCAAATGCCTGACCTTAAGTTATTCTGATCCTGCTTTTCCACCTTGAGCTGAGCCACTATCGAAAAGCACCACTGTTGGTTCGATCACCGGGGTGATGGCACCTTCCTTTTGAAATTTTTGGACCTCAAGCTTCAGTAGTTTCCTCAGCACCAGTGGCACCCGTCGGGGTGCAGTCACTGCATGTGATCTGGTACCTTCCTGTATATAGATGTGGAAGATCTCCCCTGACATCACCCTGATCTGCACATCAAAGACATCAGCGAAGTCAGTGAAGATATATTCACCATTAGCACCTGCAGTCCTCTTACCCGGGGCGGGCGTGCTCTTGAGAACATTAAGCTGTCGGGGATACTTTTCATGGATGAGCTTCAGGGCACGACGGGCCTCCCATGATAGCAGCAGTCCTCTAGCACCCTCCAAAATGTGGACGTCTGCGCTGGTTGAAGCTGCACCAATGCGCGACGTTGTGGGCAGTATGCCAAGTGCCCTGATGGTCGAGCCGTCGGCTGACTTTGGGTCCTCTGTTGATGGCAGGAGATTGCCAAGATGTTTGCCTACATGGGGTGATGAAGTCTATTCCACCGACGGTGATGTCTGCTCCAGTGTCTGGCGAGGCAGACACCTTATTTTTTCGTGACCCAACCTGTACAGTCACCCCTGGAGTACAAGTCAAAGATGTTTTGGATACCACTGACACTATCAGAGGTCTGTGCTTCTTCTGGCCGGACTCTGGCCGACGCGTTGCAGGAGAACGACAGACGACTGCAAAATGTCCGATCTTGCCACATTTGGCACAGACCTTGCCATTTGCAGGGCAGATATCTGGCTGGTGTGCACGGCCACAGCGGCTGCACTTGGACGTGTCCTGTCGTTGTCCTTTCATCAACCCAGGGTGGGCCTGCCCGGGGGTTCTCTGGATCCGGTAGGTGCTGCTGTGTCTATCTCGACCTGCTGAAACTGCGCCAGCATCCCTTTCTACAGCTTCCTCTGCACGGCACATGTCAATGGCACCACTTAAACTAAAGTGAGGAATGACACACAACTTCTTGATGACTAGTGGATCAAGACACTCCACCACTATCATATCACGGATCAAACTGTTCTTGCACTTATCACAAAAGTTACAAGTGGTGGCTAAGGCTCTTAAGCAACCAGAGAGTCATCAAAACTCTCTCCTTCTCGCGGACCTCTTAGGTTGAAGTTTCTCCTCTCAATTACCTCTTTGACTTGTCCCCTAGCAACCATGGTAAGGTGTTGAAGAACATCATTCATATTTCGATCGGCCGGTGCAATATTGAAATTGCGCACGATACGAAGTGTATCGTCACTCAGACACACACTAAATATTGTCATTTGCACGGTTTGGGTTTGTTGACTTACCCCCGCTAAGAGCGCGTAATCATCCCACCTTTCCTTCCATGCTCTAAACGAGTCACCTTTGTCCACCGAAATATTGAGTTTGTTCGGTGGCGACATCCTCCATGGCGGCTTCGCGGTGGCCGCCATTGTAGTTTGGAGAGATGTCAGGTGTTCGGCTTCCCCCAACAGTTCTTGTTGTCTCGGCTGCGCCATGTCCGAGTTTGGATTCCTCCTGAGTCCGCGGCACGGGACTTTCCAGAGAGACTGGATTTTCGGACTAGGATTTATTATTCGCCCGGCTCACTCCTCCAGCTCGAAACGAACACTGCCCCAACGCCCTTACTGTTTTCTCAGTTCCTATTTCCGCTGCAGGCACCAGCACCTAATAGGCCGGTGAGGTCATCTAGTAGCACCGCCACCTAGCGGTCTCATGCGAAAAGGAACTTCACTTTCGGCTCGCGGCATGCACACTCCAATAACCATTGACAAATAACTTATCCCAGAGAAGTGTTTATCATTTTACACGCAAAAAAGATGAACGCACAAATTACCTTTTACATAAAAATGGCAAACAAACGCGAAAATAATCTGACCTCCGCCAGTACCGTTGACCTTAATTAAAATTGTCAGAAATGAGGCTGTTCGTCCGGATGAAAAACATCATGATCTGAGTTTGGTGCCTATATAACTACTCTAATCGGAGGAACTTTGACGATCTGGAACATGGAACATGGAACAAAGAAGATGGCATAGCACCCAGGACCCGTTTCAAACCAATGAACTTTGAAGACCTGCATTTCAAATGTTTACAAAATATGCACCCCAAAAAAACTGATGTGTCAGAGGCTATTAAAAATTTGGTGCCCTTGCGTCAACTCATTCGGCCGCTATACGGACAAATCTCATAGGAGAGAGGGGATCTTGAGAGTTTTTCGGACCCAGCGATGGCTAAATTACCTTCCGTGAAATCTCGCTTTTCTTAATAGGACCTCATGTTCTCAAATGGGGTATCCAGCGGCGACCTTGATGGCTCTGCCTTGCATACATAGAAAAACATATCCGCTCTATGCCAGACGATTAACACGTACTGGAGGGGGGGGGGGGCGGATTCCGCCCCCCTAAGATCTCGGCTCCCATTAAGGCTAAAGCAACGAAATTCGCAGGGTGGATGGGCACGATAGTTACCTCTATTGTGTGCAAATTTCATGACATTAGGTCAATATCTTCAAGGTCAAATGAGGTAAAAATAGAAATATTTTCTGGTTTTGCGTGGGTTGGCTTGTCATTGGTAGGGATCGCTGTGATTGTGTTTAAATGTTTCAAAATTTGCATTAATAATGTCTTGGATATTACTAACGATGTAATGCATGTGCCAGATCCGCCATTTGACCTCAGGTCACCTATATAGGAACACCTTATCAGGTCATTACCCGCTCCAGTTACCGGAACCGGGCTGCCCACCTGACTGCTCCGTTGGGCGGCTCGGCACAATCGACTTCGCAAAGAAAGGAGTGAAATACATGAATAAAGTATAGAAACACTTAAGTACACAATGACAAACAGTAGGATGTGTAGGGAGTAACATGCAAAGTGACGTCAATCGCATGACAGTCATTTCCATGTACGACAACATTCCAGTTGACCATGCTTGGTTCCATTAGCCTGTCATGATAACCTCGGCGACCTAACATGACTTTTAAATCATATAGCAGAACAATATGCATCAAACAAGCCGCTAGTGTTGTCAAGAACACTTCCCTTTTGCCAATATACGGGAAGCGCATCAGCGCAGATTTTTGTGGTCTGGCGCTGCAATTTCTTTAAACACTTTAACGGCCCATAACCTAAAAACGTTTCAGCAGATTTTAATGTTTCTTGACTTAAACAATGCGCCGGTCATTTCTAAGCAGGTACGGACAAATGGCTCATATCGGCCGGTACAATATAGAGTTATGTACGAAAAATCGGAGGGGTGGGCGGATTTCGCCATCCTCCCCTCCTGGGCATGTGTTAATCTGTCATGAACTTGACCTGACTTGACCTCGGTGACCTGACATGACTTTGGAACAATGTAGCGTAACAATGTACATCAAACAAGTCGCTAGTGTTGCCAAGAACACTTCCTTTTTGCCGATATAATGGAAGCGCATCAGCGCCGATATTTGTGGTCTGGCTCTGAGAAAATGTTTTGAGTTTACCGACCCGTAACTTGAAAAATATTCGGTCGATTTTCGTTTTTCTTACTTTAAACAACGTGCCATTTATTTCTAAGCAGGTACACAAACAATGACGTATATCGCCCGGTACAATCTGGAGTTATCTACGAAAAACAGGAGGGGTGGGCGGATTTCGCCCCCCCCCCCTCCAGGGCGCGTGTTAAGGCATCTCACCCCCTGGAAAGTTCCCTTGGCACGTTTTAGCACTATTGAACGCAACTGTTTTCTTCAAATTCCGGCTCTGGCATCAATAATTCCTGGCATCTTCTTTTAACATTAACGTCAGTACTCCGTCAAGGCCGGCGTGTTTGCATGGAAATTCCTACCTGCCAAGTAGCAAAGCGTCAGTAGCGCAACCAGAGGAGGGGGGAGGGCAAGGGGCCATAGCTCCCCGACATTTTTTTGGGGCTCGGAGTGGGCCACCCTACTCAGAGCCCTGGCTAGAGGCCCTCGAAGCGGATTTGTGGCCCGAATCAGGGGCCCTTTGAACCAACTGAAAATCTAGGGGCCCGTTTTAACCAGGGCTCGCCTCGCAAGTGGGGCCCATTTTGATTCAGGGGCCCGCATTGAACCAATAGCCCGCTTAGAACCAAGGGCCCGGTTCAACCTGGGGCCCTGTCTTGAACCAGGGGCTCTCTGGAGCCAGGGGCCCGCTTCGAACCGGGCCCACTTTTATCCATTAAACTACCCCTTTTAATCTTTTTAATTTAACACTTTGATCAGCATTAAACTAGCCAACATGCACCCAAATTTGGCTCAAACCTAAAAAACTTGTAGGTAGGTTACCTATATTTTTATTTTGAGGGGAAAAACTTGTTTGGTTTGTGCTATTGACTAAGTACATCAATATTTGGTGCCAAAATGTATGCAGAGTCCCTGAAGGGTTGTTTTTCTATTCTCATGCATGTATTTCTGGCCTTGGAATAAGGATTCGGTGTTAAAGGTATGTTCGGTGTTGCATGTATGCATATATCATATTATTTCTCTAGGAGGAAGGGGCACATAAAAGAAAAGTGCTTTTATTTCTGCGAAGTTTTACAAACATAGGGGCTCGCTCAAAAGTAAGTGCATGCTTTCCGCAGTCATTTTAAAAACATGAGGTGGCCGCTTGCGAGGGGGCCCGCCCTCCAACCCTGGGCCCCCGGAACTGAAATCCGGGTTGCGCTACTGCAAAGCGTTGTAGCAATTTATGCCATCATATGTGTATTTTTTTGGGGGGGGGTGGGGGTGGAGGAACGTGCAACGGTAGCCACTGGCCCGCTGCATGACATCCGTTCGTGACACCGTACTGCATTACACTGTGTGACACTATGGTATTTGTTTGTCACATGCTATAAGTAAAAGCATTTGTGCCCATATGTACCAACTGCGCACTGCCCATTTATTTATGTTGCTGCACCGGTTATCGGGTAAACATACCTATTGTTTTTGATGTACAATCAACACATAAATACATTAGCACTATATATATACATACATATTTTTATATATGTGTGTGTGTATGTATGCATGTACGTGTGTGTGGGGGGGGGGGTGTATGTGTGTATATGCGAGTGTGTATGTGTGTGTGTACATTTATGAAGTTTTAGATATGTTGCTAAACAACAACAGCGTCTATGCTAGATGCACCACTTTACCGTGACAATGGTTTCCGAGCGGCCAGCGGCCTTGTCGGCCGCGCCTGCCGTCTGTGACCTGTGACGGGGCAGTCACGTGACTGACGGCCTCCGGCATGGCCGGTCAGGGGCGTCTGGCCGCTGCCGGGGCACAGCGTCTGAGTTGGGCGGGCCGGCTGGTCGGCGAGCGGCGAGCGGCGAGCGGCGAGCGGCGAGCGGCACGATGTCGGTGGCCTGCGCGGACCGTCAGGAGGCGGCGCCACTGCTCGTCAGCGGCGTGCCGGCGCCGACGCGCTACGGCACCTGCAGCGACGAGGAGTGCGGCTCGCAGGGAGAACAGTCGGGAACCTCCAGCGAGGACCTGTCGTACAAGCCAGGTGGGGTGTGGCCGTCGGACCGGCGGGCGGCGTCTGGAGAGTGGCCGGTGCCGCTCAGGATGCCCGGTGTGCCCATGTGTCCCGTGTTACCGCTCTGTACCCAGTGCCCATGGTGTCCGGTGTTACCGCTCTGTACCCAGTGCCCATGGTGTCCGGTGTTACCGCTCTGTACCCAGTGTCCATGGAGTCCGGTGTTACCGCTCTGTACCCAGTGTCCATGGTGTCCGGTGTTACTGCTCTGTACCCAGTGCCCATGGTGTCCGGTGTTACTGCTCTGTACCCAGTGCCCATGGTGTCCGGTGTTACCGCTCCGTACCAGTGCCCATGGTGTCCGGTGTTACCGCTCTGTACCCAGTGCTCATGGTGTCCGGTGCTACCGCTCTGTACCCAGTGTCCATGGAGTCCGGTGTTACCGCTCTGTACCCAGTGTCCATGGTGTCCGGTGTTACTGCTCTGTACCCAGTGCCCATGGTGTCCGGTGTTACCGCTCTGTACCCAGTGCTCATGGTGTCCAGTGTTACCGCTCTGTACCCAGTGCTCATGGTGTCCAGTGTTACCGCTCTGTACCCAGTGCTCATGGTGTCCGGTGTTACCGCTCTGTACCCAGTGCCCATGGTGTCCGGTGTTACCGCTCTGTACCCAGTGCTCATGGTGTCCAGTGTTACCGCTCTGTACCCAGTGCCCATGGTGTCCGGTGTTACCGCTCTGTACCCAGTGCCCATGGTGTCCGGTGTTACTGCTATGTACCCAGTGCCCATGGTGTCCGGTGTTACCGCTCTGTACCCAGTGCCCATGGTGTCCGGTGTTACCGCTCTGTACCCAGTGCTCACGGTGTCCGGTGTTACCGCTCTGTACCCAGTGCCCATGGTGTCCGGTGTTACCGCTCTGTACCCAGTGCCCATGGTGTCCGGTGTTACCGCTCTGTACCCAGTGCCCACGGTGTCCGATGCTATCGCTTGTACCCAGTGTCCATGGTGTCCGGTGTTACCGCTCTGTACCCAGTGCCCATGGTGTCCGGTGTTACCGCTCTGTACCCAGTGCCCATGGTGTCCGGTGTTACCGCTCTGTACCCAGTGCTCATTGTGTCCGGTGTTACCGCTCTGTACCCAGTGCCCATGGTGTCCGGTGTTACCGCTCTGTACCCAGTGCCCATGGTGTCCGGTGTTACCGCTCCGTACCCAGTGCCCATGGTGTCCGGTGTTACCGCTCTGTACCCAGTGCCCATGGTGTCCGGTGTTACCACTCTGTACCCAGTGCTCATTGTGTCCGGTGTTACCGCTCTGTACCCAGTACCCATGGTGTCCGGTGTTCACTATGTCCGGTGTACCGCTTTGTCCCTGGTGCCCGGTGTTCACGGTTTCCGGTGTTACTGCTCAAAAGTACACGGTGCCCGGCGTCGCAACCTGAACAGTACTGGTGAATATGGGTGGTGCCGACACGTAGGGGTAGAGCTGCCTATGCTTCTGGTAGGACCTGAACCACACCATCTTTGCTTCGGCCCTACTAACTTTTTGCTCTCCCAGTGTGAAGAGCAAAGAGCCCTACTAACTCTTTGCTCGTTGTTGGTGACCCAAATGACGAAATTGGCAGCTCTCGCTGCTTGCATGCATTGGGTCCCACAAGTAATTTTCTAACTTTACAACCCACGCTGACACGGCTCTGTACGTGCAGAGAGCGACCAGGAGCTTGCTGCAAGAAAGAAGAAGCGGCAGGAGTATACCTGGCGTCAGCTGCTGTTCCTGGGAATGTTGGCTTTCGTCACAATGACGTCTTCGCTGTCGGTGTGCATATTTCCGCCCTTCTTCCCGAGAATAGTGAGAATTCCTCTGGAGCTTGGTATGGGACGGCATGTTCGAGCTTCCAATGTGCTCTCAGATTGGTCGATACGCGCTGTCCACAAGGAAAATTACGCGAAATGTCAACGACAGCAACAATCTCGCACATATATGGCAACGGGTGGCTTCATCCAATTGGCAACACATAGCTTGAAAAGCACGGCGCCTGTAAATTTGTTCCATTTACAATTGTCTACTTGCTGGACATCGGCAATATGTAACAAATAGCATTGCATTCATTTAAGTTAAGTCGTGTAAAATCACTTTTAATGCGTCGACTTGTCTCTGGGAATCTGACGGCGATGGAGTGCTTGCGCTACCTGGCTTCTTGGCTGAGCATCCTGAGCGACGGCTTAACTCGTACACTCGTTTGCACTGGGGTGAGCGATGAAGGGTTTTGTGCAAGCGTGATGACGGCGAAAGCATACCGCCATGAATATAAATCTGAAAGTACTTTCGGAGTGAAAATGCAATGGGCTTCATGTACATATTGACGCGCATCTCTGTGATTTGCTCGACATCGCTGTGTAAACCGGATGATGTGCAAAAAATGTCCGGTGTTAAAAGCCTACATCGATCAGTTCACTGCGTGTGGCTACCGTATTTGGTTTGTGACATGTGGCACAAGTTAAGATAGACCAAATTCAGATTTTCCCTTCCATACCCATTGAGCGTGGCACGTGCCTGAAGAAATGTCTTTCAGCTTAGACGATTGGGCTATCATGTTTACCAAATGACGTAGATTTTGTTGAAATCGGACCAGGGGTTCTAAATATATTCAGTGGATACAGATCACAGCGATTTTGCAATATACTGCTCTTACCCTTCTAATGTTAATCCAATGGTTTTAAACCAGCTATTGTCCTGCTTTTCGACAGGGGTTTTTCGTCGTCGGACACCATAGCCTATGTAGCACAACATATATAAGCATATATGTGATATACATATATATAATGTATATATATGTTTATATATATAATGTTTATATATATGTACTTATATAAACATATATATATATATACATATATATATATATATATATATATATATATATATATATATATATATATATATATATATATATATATATATATAACGTATTTGCCAGTCATTCGCATATTTTGTCGTCGGATCACTGCAAAATCTCACAATGTTTCACGAAACAGTCACCATTGTCATGGACAGAAGTCCGTGAAAATCAAACCAGTGCAAATATGTCATCCAATCTTGATGAGATCCGGCATAAAAATGTCCTGGCAGTGCACATAATTCCCTTGTATGTATCTTGATATACATGCACATTTTACCAACAATTCTTTTTTATGCATTCTGTGCTCTCCGATGAACCTGATATGTTTCATAGCTCTTTATTAGATATTTCCTTTCGGTCCCGGGATGCAAGTCTTAGGTACAACTTTGTGTTCAACAGACTGATTCGAGATGTAATTTTTTTTCTGAGCCACTGGTCTACCTTGTTTCTTTCTGGTGCAGTCTTTCGAGAAAAAGCTGGCTGTTCCTCCGGCCGCCAGCCCACAAAGTCACCGAATACATTAATTTGCAATGAAAACTATTTTTAGGAAGTACCACATTATATCCAGGTAGAAACGAATTATCAGGTTATTTGTGATGAGCCTCTCTATTCGCTGAGTCACGACGAGCTGTTGCAATAATCTGACGAGTAAGCAGCAGCTCAGTGTTATGGTATGTCAACAGGAGTCACAGGTTGTGAGTCACATCGCGTCTGGTACAATAATCTGACGAGTTCACTGTTACGGTGCGTTCGCAGGCGGAGAGCAAAGGATTCGGTGCCTCCATTTACGGCGCAATCATTGGCACCAACTGCCTCGTCTCGTTCATGGTTACCCCGCTCCTCGGCAGACACGTGAGTCCAAGTCCAACAATGCATCGGACATCGGGGACACGTGAGTAGAAATGCGTGAACACATCGGACAGTCTGCTGGTGACACGTGAGTCGAAGTCCCCGGACACATCGGACAGTCTGCTGGTGACACGTGAGTCGAAGTCCCCCGACACATCGGACAGTCTGCTGGTGACACGTGAGTCGAAGTCGCCCGACACATCAGTCTGCTGGTGACACGTGAGTCGAAGGTCCCCGACACATTGAACAGTCCACGAGCGGCACGTGCGTGTATGCTGTATATGCACTCTGGATGTCATGCAAAACGGCAAAATGAAGAAAACCGTGTTTGTTGCTTCCTCGATTTAACGACTGTGCTAATTATCAGAATTCAATATGAAAACAAGCAATGACTGCATCTACCCAATGTCGAGCCGTGTCATCAGCATGTCAAGTCGTGATAGAACATATCCAAAGTCAGAGGCGGATGCACTGGCGGTATGTGCCGCTATAGAAAGGTGGCTTCTTTCATTGGGGGCGGCATCCCTTCAGTATGCTGGAGCGTACTCCGCTTCCTCCTCGCTGAACGAATTACTTGGCAGAAGGCGCCTCTGTGGACATGTGCCTGTCCCTTGGATGGAAATTCCTCCAAGAAAAGCGAAAAAGAAAAGTACAAAGTTACCCACACTCTCGGGAGGCCTGTGACGACAGACGAGCAAAAAAATGCATCGACAACCTTCAATTTCACTAGGTCCCTTCCATTTATCTTTGGAATATGTGGGGATTGACATCGGGCTAGTCATTAGACGACCTGATTGTCACCTAAAGCAGCAGGTATGTAAGGCAATAAATTAAACACAATTATGATACATTTGCGGGTTCGAAATTTCACTAGTTGTGTTTTTATTTTTTAAATTACAATTTAGCTCAGGCAAGCTTTTTCTCATGCATATACTAAATCATATAAGCTAAGTTCGTGCAGAATTCATTTTGAATACCTGTAAAAACATAACAGCGCATTAGGAGACCGCTTTTGATGTATCACTTGTCTAAAACATATTTCTCTTCCAGAACCTTTCTGGTGAAAAAGCTGAAATGGATGCCTTTTCATTGTTTCCATCTATACATACCTTGAGTTTCCATCTATATATATTTATACGTATGCTTGGAAAATCGATTGGAAGGACATCTGAATTCTTGGACGAGGCTTAATATTGTTGTTTTGTGTATGATGGAAAATTTGGCCATAGGGACTGCGAAGCATGCTGGCATTCAAGCTTAATAGATGCGGTCGCTTCACTTTGGTTCCAACAAAGATCATAATGTTATTGATTAATTTTAGACAAGTAAAATACAGATTACAATGGCACAAAACGACATATTCGAAAAATCAACACCAACGTTTCGGCTTTCTGCCTTCATCAGGCTGACAAGAGCGATATATAAATTCAAGTGTTTTTAATTTTCATAACCTACACGTGACACTACGCCTACCATATACCACAGGCTGGCAAAATACACACAGACGAAATATGATGGAAGCATAAACCCTGAAACGTTGGTGTTCCCTTTAAGAAAATATCATCTTGTGCCATTGTAATCGGTATTTGATGGATCATTAGACCGATAACCGTTTGATGGCTATATAAATATAAGTTTTTAAATCACTAATATTTGGGTGCTGAATGACCATCGCAGTCGATGCTCCCTTAAGCCGAAATAACCAACCAATTAATCACTCTCATATCATTAAGATTGGCATGCATTGATAATATGCCTCTCTGGCAAGATTCCCCACTAACTGTGTTTTTAACTGTAATATTTGACAAAGAAGAAATACACTATCCAATGCAGTAAACAGCACTTGTGAAAATGAGTGTGATATTCCATCCTTGCACTTAATTCTCCTCTACAGGTATGCTAAGTAAAATCTGCTTTGGTCTTCCTCGTCACTTTTCTGTCAATTGGTAAAATTTAGCGAAAAGCTCGTGAAAAAGTCTGAACTTCGTGAGATTATTTGCGTCATCGTTGGTTTTACGCTTAGCTAATGCCACTTTCAATGATTTTGCGAGGGTTCTGTGGCACCACTTTTACACCCACGCTAACTTTTCGCCCGATTGGGCCATGGAATCCCAGAGCGTCCCTGACACAAATTACCACCGCGTGGGTCATGTGGGGTGCTGTTTCGGATATACCTTTATGAAATAGACAAACGCAAGACGTTAGCTGAACAATGCTTTTCATCCCATCATGTCCACGTTGTGATGGTTGGTCGCAATAGAAATTAACCACCAGGGGCCGCGGCAGCTCAGTTCGTAGTGCTTTCGGCCCACAATCGTGAGATCGTGAGTTCGAATCCCACCACCGGTGGGATTACATTTTCTACCCGCGACCAACTGTCGTCGTTTTATGGCCTAGCAGTCGAGTGCGTCGTAGACAAATTCGATGTTGTTTAGCATTTGACATTGACCACTATTTTGCAGATCGAGACGATTGGGATTCAGTTCGCGCTGGTCAGTGGGGTGTGGGCGAGCGGTGTTGCCTGCATTCTTTGCGGGTGGGTACTGGATATCTTTGATCAGTATTTTTTAAAATGTGTTCCGTTTCAATTAATATAATTGATCTCAATAGTTCACAAGTATGCTGCATCGTGATAGCTCCTTCCTAGCGAAGGAACATCTTTCATATGGTGCTAGAGGAAAGAGTAAAATGTTTCACTAATTGTGGAACTGCGTTCTTTTGATTCGGAATGCACGTCAGCAGTTTCAACTATGCTTCTCTCCGGAACTTATATATTGTTGCGGGGGTGAGGAAGAAAATGTGCCCGATAAACTAACTCTTCAGCTAGGAAATTGGCATCTTTGAACGAGCTCGCAGTATTTTAAGGCCTTATATTGTTGTGCATTCAATCAAGTATTTTTTGGTGGCGATGTCGGGCACGATGTCTAGCTTCTATGGAAATACTGGAATGCATGTGGTTTCTTTTTACGCGCATGCCGATTGTGATCTTTCAAAGTGTCTGATACGGAAGGCAATTAAGTTATATGAAAATATAAAGCAACAAATTAAGCAAAGAAATATACCTCTTAACGAAGTAAACAAATACAAGTTTTTTCCAGCTTCATCGGAATATTTATTGGTGTGATTCAAGCTGATCCAATTGCCCTTTAGGCAAATGCTACTTGGTCAGTTTTGATTAACTTCGCGTTGGATTAACTAGTTATAAGAACTGGTTTCTGACGCCAAGTATAATACTATGGAGCCAGTGATTGACCTAAGAGTCTAAGTCAAGTGTGAATTTTTTCATAGGTCAAGGAATTTTGTGGGCTTTTCGCGGTTTTTGTGAAGTATGACGCCGACATACGTGCGACGTGCTCATCGTGTTATTCCTTTGGGCTTTGTCAATATAATTCCTTGTTACATGTTGCACTGCGCCAATCCGGAAGGCACCATACCAGATCAAGGCCTTTGTTGCACTTTGCACATTTTCCAACTTTGCTCTATCCTATTTTTTTTTAAGGCAAAGGACCCCTAAGTTTATAATTTTATTTACATACACCCAAAATCATCCCAGAGTTATCCAAAATTCGGAGAGTACGCTAGGCCAGCAATATTTGGTTAGTTATCAGTTAGTCGGGCCAGGGACATTTGATGGGTTATCCGAGGTTACGTCAGGCCACTGCCATCGGATCACCACGACCCTTGGAACGCCCTTTGCACCAGATGAGGTCGGCATACACTTCTATTCCTGAGCCTTTGGAGCTGTCGCTTGGCCTCACTTTGCGGGATGTTAGCTTATGCGGTTCATCTTTATCTCGCCCTGGGCGTTTATTGAAGTTCGAGCAATCAGTATGGGCGGATTGCTAATCTATTGATCATGTCCGGACCTACATGCGCATGCCAGTACTTTTACCAGATATTCTGGATGATACGGTGAGCTTCGGCGGAATATACTGTCTTTATATTTTTAGCTTTCACCTTGCACAGGTTGCACTCACGAGATCACGTTGAGTGCTATAAGATGGAATGTGTGACAAATAATACCGATATTTTGTTTCATGTCTCGACCACAATTAGGAACGAATTGGCGACGGGACGCGGTGGGCGAACTATCTTTCCCGTCCCGAATCCCCCCACCATTCCCACTCCCCGTGTCGGAAGTAGATGACAAAATGCTCTCGTTAGGCGACGGCTAAAGAAAATCGGAAAGTTCCAGCATTATTTAGGGAAATGCTTCGATTTTGCTTCCATAATGTCGGGGAGGAGAAGGGCCTTTGGTTTTGCGGTTGTGCCCAACACTATTTTCTCTCAAGACTATTCGAAAACACAGTTTCGAAAAATCATCACCTTCAACAGGCTGTCAAATATTTTCCGTTGCTTGACATCGACAAGGACCATCACATTGATGTTACCTGTTTCACCCCACACTTTTCGAATAGGAAGAAACCGATTATATTTCCTTCAAACTTTGCATTTATATTCTGTTGTCGAGCCCAACTTCCCAGATCCGTTGCTGGGCTCGGCTTCTGGCGAACAAACTGTTGACTATTATAAGGAACAAGCTAATGCTCATCTAGTTATCCTTTAAGGCTACTCGAGGGAGCAAACAGATTGATCACATTTACAAAGAATGATCGAGATCAGCACAATGGTTGATTTCCGGACGCGTTATCTTGTACGAGCAGGATGCTGGAGATGTTTCCGCCCGGAATGGCGTTCGTCTACACCGCAATTGCGATCCGCACAGTGCAGTCGATCGGGAACGCCTGCATCATCATCACCACCTTCACCTACACCAGTCTCCAGTTCCCTAGGAGCACCGGCATCATATTCGTGAGTCCCAACGCAATCGTCTAAATGTTCATCCAGCGACGAATGGAGTAATTTTCTTTTTACTAACTACAGGAATAGTGAGCTTTGTTTTTGTCATGTGTTTATGTAATCACATTCGCATGAGTCATTCAGCTTGTCCTGAACTGCGAAACTGATTAGTTTTCTCTTCGAGTATCATACCGGACTCCACACTTCTCTGAGAAACATATCACGACCTGTGCTTGCTTCGCATTATGCATCAGGATCTCGACCCCTCCTGGCGCTAGTCGTTACGCGAACGTGATTCACGGTGACGTGGTCGTGACCTTTCACTGAGGACAGCTCAACGTCACGACCGTATCACCGCCGAAGCGGGCACAGGTGAAGTGCTACGGGTCAACATCACTGGTGAATGACTTTGCTCAGTCTTTGTGAGTACTCTGCTGACATCCAATTAGATGCCTTATGCGGTGGAAGGCCTAAACGGCCAACTGTGGACGGCTTGCAACTACGGGACACCGGTGTTCTGCCTGGAAGACATCGGTAATCTGCCTGAGAGACATCACCCTTCTGCCTGGGAGACACCAGTCTTTTGCCTGGGAGACACCAGTCTTTTACCTGGGAGACACCAGTCTTCTGCCTGGGAGACACCAGTCTTCTGCATGGGAGACACCAGTTTTCTGTCCGGAAGACACAAGTCTTCTGCCTGCGGGACATCGGCTGCATTAATGGGCGCGAATGATCTTCTTGTCGAAGCGCCCTCAAGGCCAAATAACCAACTGATGAATGCTCCGACCCACCTGGGACCGTCCGAAACCCTGCTCGACCACATCAGTCCGTACCAGCGTCAGTGATCTGAAATGATTGGCGTTTGTCCCAACGCCGAAACTCATCGCCGATCATTTGAACATCTGAACATTATTTTCCGTCCGCCATCTCGACGGCAGCGCTAGCGCGCCCCCAGTTTCCTTTGTACACATAACGTAAAGCAATTCGGGTCTTTAGTTGTCCAGACAATCTGGCTGGCAGACTGGTGCCATGTACGCCGCCGTAAATCGAGACGAAAAGGTGAGTGTTAAATCGTATTCGGTTGTGTGGTTGACGGCCATTGTCCTCGAACAAATATAGTCCGTTCGTTCAAATGTAATTCGTCCCTGGCTTGGAGACTGTCCGAGCTGCAACAGCTCATGGCAGCTTGTGATGAGGCCCTGACCGCTTTTTATGAGTATTTAAACTGGCAGAATTATCGGTGTTTTCGGAGGAGGGTTGGTACTTTCTCGCTGAGAGCAAGCACGGTTTTCTGTGCGCGTTGACTGACCGACGTTGTTTCTGGCGAAACGTTCGTGACCCATGACCATGTGCGGGATAGGAGGGATTGGTGAGAGCGTCTTCCGAGGAGATTCAAACTAGACTTGCGGCTGATTTGAATAATTGCCAGACGACTGTAGGTCCCCTCATGCTGCTGAGTTAGCAGTGGGTACTCCCGCCCGGCTCCGGCCGAGACCGTGTTGCTGCAGCTCGTCGGCAGCTGTGGCCAGCTTCCCCGCCCGAGCTGTGCTCAGTGCGGCGCCAGCTGCCGACAGTGGAGGCAGCTCGACGGGCCGCGGTAGCTCAGTTGGGAGAACGTCCGACTCTTGATCGCAAGATTGTGGGTTCGGATCTCACAACGGATGGAATTTACTCAGTCCATCCGCGACCATTCGGCGTGGGAGGTTGGCGACGCCATGTGACCTAGCGGTTGAATGCGCCGTAAAAGAACCCAAGGAGGCGGTTCGGCGTAGCGATTCGCCACTGCAGGCCGCACGTCAATGGTTCTGTTATCAGACCCCAGTATTAGTGGAAATTTATTGTGGTTTCGTGTGTATTTCGATCGTCTCTGAAGGTGGAATCATAATCCCCGCTTGATAAACATGTTCTCATATCAAGGGAAAATGTTTTACACCCATCACTATCTTGCTACTAATGGAAATATTGTATCTATTCAGCTATTTGTCCATCTTCACTCATACCGTCTTTTAGCGTTCTCACAATGCTCATGCTGGATAAAAAACTACAAGACTGGCACCTTAAGTGACGCTGTCCGGTGGATCACACATCGACCATGGGAGGTCGTTTCTTTCACCGCCATCCACCTCACTCGCGCCTTTAATAGCGTTGGCCACGGTGTCAACCGACCAAATTCAAATGGCGCGGAATTGGTCATAGTTGTTGCGAAGGTTTCTTGATGGTGGGTATATAGGTTGCGAGAGGCAGTTTGCTACCACTTCCACGGACTCTTGTGAAGTTGCTCAGGGATCCTTGGCTGGTCCAGACCCCTTCAGTATCTTCACAAACGATTTACCGCCCCACATAGCTCACGGATGAGGCGGTATCCTCCGCCTGACTATACCAAGCTGCGAGACTCCACTTATCCTGATGACGTGGCCGTCGCGACATCCCGGCTAGGAGGTGCTGTCGGTGTCATCCAATCCTATATTACATCCCTTTCCAAGGAATCAAAACAACTAAGACTGTCACGTTCCTTTTCGGCACAGTCCAACACCTAAACACCATATCTTTATCTCGACATGCATGACGACATCTTAACGCCACTCCAGTCAGTGAAGATGGCTGGTGTAGGTGTCTACCATACCGTGTCCTGGGAGGAGAATACCCTAGAGGTACTCGGAAGTGTGCAATTAAACAAAGGGTATAGGTCGGCTTTAGTAAAACTCGCAAGTAAACCAGCTTAAATTACAAGCCGCTGTCCGTACAAAATGTGTCATCCTATCCGAGAGCCCCTAATTTAGTATTGGGGATTCCGCCCCCTAAGATCTCGGCTCCTATTAAGGCTAGAACAACAAAATTCGCAAGGCGGATGGGCACGATAGGGAACTCTATTGTGTGCAAATATCATGATCCTATGTTAATATCTTCGAGGTCAAATGAGGTCAAAATTGTACAATTTTCTGGTTTTGCGTGGCTTTGCTTGTCATTGTTATGGATCACTGTGATTGTGTTTAAATGCTCCAAAATTGGCATTAATGATGCTTTGGACATTACTGATGATGCAATACGGATGCCAGATCCGCCGCCATTTGACCTCAGGTCACCTATATAGGAGCACTTTATCAGGTCATTACCTGCTCCAGTTACCGGAACCGGGCTGCTCACCCGACTGCTCCGTTGGGCGGCTCGGCACAATCGGCGTCGCAAAGAAAGAAGCGAAATACATGAATAAAGTATGAAAACGCTTAGGCACACAATGACAAACAGTAGATTTCGAGATGTGTAGGGAGTAACATGTAAAGTTACATCAATCGCATGCCAGTCATTTACATTTATGGCATCATTCCAGTAGACCAAGTTTGGCTCCATTAGCCTGTCATAAACTTGACCTGACTTGACCTCGGCGACCTAACATGACTTTTAAATTATGTAGCATAACAATGTGCATCAAACGAGTCGCTAGTGTTGTCAAGAACACTTCCCTTTTGCCAATATACGGGAAGCGCATCAGCGCCGATTTTTGTGGTCTGGCGCTGATTTTTTTTTTACTTTAGCGGCTCCTAACTCGAAACATTTTCGGTTGATTCTTATTTTTCTTACTTTAAATAACGCGCCGGTCAGTTATTAGCAAGTACACGCAAGTGGCGTATATCGCCCGGTAAAATCTGGAGTTACCTACGAAAAACCGGAGGGGTGGGCAGATTTGGCCCCCCACCCTCCAGGGCGCGTGCTAAAGCGTGACGACTGTATGAACTTTTTGGAGGTGACCTCACTTGACCTAGATTAACTCGTTGACCCAAGATGACCTGACTTCAAAAGTGTGACATCACATGCCAAACTGATGATTGAAAAGGTATGCAAAATTTCGGCGCGCTACCGCGCGCCGTTCGTTGTTCACTATCCGCGAAAATCTGAGGGGGAGGGGGTTCAGGACCCCCCAGTACGGCGCGAGTTGAGGTCGGTACTTTCAGGCGGTAGCTCATTCACTGTAACGTCGGCGTTGTGTGGTTTTCATTGGTCGTTGCTTTATTGTACTGTAATTGTAGTTTACTTGGATCCAATATTTAGCCGTATGTTGAAATGATCCGACAATATTTACTAAATAGCTGACTCTTCAGTCCGAGGTAGTTTACACTTTGCTTACTGTGTCTCAATTTACGATTATATATATTCCCCATGAAGCATTGTTTCATAAGGAAGCAATCCATGCAAGAAGGAAGCTTAGCATTTGCAGTCATAACGTCCCAGACTGTGAATAGCGATTTGATTGAGTTAAGTTTCGATTTAATTGAACACATCGTGCATTGCAGACACCGCGTGTAGGGCTGATAGAAATCTAAGCACAAATAAATCGCCGGGCATGCACGATTTTATTACATGAAGCTCCGCGGAAATCTCGCCTGGCGGCCGAATGAATGGTCCTTGATTATGATGTTGGCAGAATAATCGCGCATGTCTGCATAGTATGTTGGTAAGGGTTACTATGTCTATATATATATAATACTTTATAATATATACTATATAATACTATATAATACTAGGTCAGCGTTACGATTTGCTTCCAAACTCTGTGAATGCAGAAAGCATCGCACACAGATATCTTGGTTTTACCATAAGATAAACACAACTCGGCTGCCGGCGCTATGGGATCCAAAAGGTGCGGCGCCCTGTAGCATGGCGGCTGGGATATCATATTGTGTGCAGCACCCGGAGGCGCTGCACAATACTAGGAAATCATTTTTTGGGGTTAAGTGGATCTATGATTGGGCAGAATGCAGTGTGGAGTAATGCAAGTGTAATGGGTGTCGTACGAGCCAACTCCAATGGCGCATCGTAGCGATTGAGTTTCGACGACGCTGCAGACCGAAGACAATCCAGTGCTCTCCCATTGATGATCTCACGATGAACCTGACAATAATCTAGCACGAAAGCGTATGGCCACGGATGTCGCACCGCTCACCGCCCAGGCGGACTGTTCCGCTTTCGGTTGTGTCGTGCAGGCTCTGAACAGGACGGTGATGAGTGTGGCGCAGATGTTCGGGCCGGCTCTCGGAGGCATCTTCTACGAGCTCGGCGGCTACTACACGCCGTTCGTCGTGTTCGGATTGCTTCACTTGACGGCAACCATCCCGCTGCTCTGCGTGCTGTCCGACAGACGTGGTCAGTTGTGCGCCAGGCATGGCCGGTCCGACGGCCGGGGGGGCTAGGGGGGGGGGGGGGGGGGGGGGCAGAGTGGACGAGACCGGCCGGGCGGAACGTCGGGGTCGGCCAAGGGGGTGGGATGGGACCTCGTGGCCACTTCCGGTTCACTGCGACTGCCCTTTTATGCGTCGGCCACTGAGCTGGCGATGCATCTTACCGCTGCACCTTTCTCGCCACGGACGAATGTTTGTCTGTCATGAATGTTTGTCATTGCTCATGACACGGATATCCCTGATAGTATGCTAATATTCATGCTGATATGCGACTGATATCTGACACTTCTGACACTGACACTTCTGTGACGCTCATGTTCGTACTGATATGTAACTGATATTTCACCGACGCTGAAATGATGCTGATGTTCATACTGATGTCGCCGATATCTGACCGACCCTGATCAGACGCTTGTGCTGATGCTGATGCGAGATCGACATCTAACCGCCACTGATATGACATAATCCGCAAAGTCATGAGGTAATCATTATTGCTCTGTAATCTTTTGATGCTGAGTCTCGCCATACCATAATTAGGAAGAATCCATCTTTGTTCCTGACGTCTTCAGCCAGTGTACAATCGGCTCTGACCCCTTCTACAAATGACCAATAGATTATACACATTTCCATAAGCTCTTGACATCTCCCACACGTGCAAACTAGTTATCACCTCCAGTTTCCAGGTGAAGTCCAGTATTGAAGTCCAGTCCTAAGGGTACATGAACGTTCGTTATGTCGATTGAGTAATACCGTGTCCGTCTCCTATTCTGAGTGGGGTTCAAATCGCAGGGACTGCAACGGCGGCGAAGCCCTTGTACACGTCGCCAATAGACCCGGATCGCTTCGACTGGTGACCAGTGCATGCAGACATATCAAGCCCTTAATCGACACTCTGCCATCCCTTCCAATCCTAGCCGATGCACTTGATAACGTTCCCCCCGCCCATGACCGACAGCTTAGACATCTTCTATCATCGGTCAACAGCTTCATCGTCTACCATTTACCAACAGATTCATCATCTTCTATCCTTGGGCATCAGATTCGTCAATTTCTACCCCCGGTCGACAGATGCGTCATCCTCTAACCGACCAAAGCGGATGTCAGGACGGTTCGCGAACACCGCCCAGGATGCCTCCATATGGCGCATCCTCCGCATCCCCAGCATCTGGGTGGCGTTCACCACCTTCCTCGTGTCCACAATGAGCACCGGTTTCCTCTCCATCACACTGGAGGCACAGATACTGCGGAAGGTAGGTGATGTTTCAATGACCGAGATCGGTTCAATTACCTGCATGTTTACGGTACTTCTCGATAACCTGCACCCTCAATGGCCTGGATGAATGGCCTGCACGCTTGCTGGTGACAATCGCGAAATTGCAAATGGTGCAAATTGGGCGTTTCATTGGTTCTTGCTGTCATGCTTTATGAAAACATTGCATTAACGTTCGTAGTTTTCCGCAGAAAGTACTTGGATAGCTCCGAAATTCACAAACTTTGTCGGAGAAAATGATATCAGATGCACATCAGTTTTGTTACACAGAACATGACGATCGTGCTAAATCACGCCATAAAGTCAATGATTTGCGATGCTGTTCTTACATTGCGAATATTTTTGTACCTGCAGCGGGGGTTAATTTCCACTTAATGTAAATGTAAACTATGGTTTGCGTATCAGTCAGGTAAATTATAGAGGTTTTCGTTATTGGAGCTATCCATTTATCTATCAACGCACTACTCACAACCTATATATAGACATAAAAGATCAGTGCAACTATGAGCTACAAGGGCTCTTCTTGGTTGCACTCTGGAGACTCAACCAGTTGCCAACCAAATTCGTCGATCATCCCTCCCTGGAATACTGAAAAGCAAGCCCTCTATTCTTATAATGATTGTCTATGCTGTTTTTAAAGATGTTCAATGTGCTGCTACTGACAATGGTTTCTGGCAGCTGGTTCCAGTGTTCTAATTAGCCTGTTGGTGAAGAAAGACTGTCTTAACCTTGTCCTGCTGTTGTTAACTTTAATTTTGAATTGATGACCTCTAATCACATCATGTCTGTTCAATTCAAGTATTTCCCTGAGATATCCCTTCTCCAGACCACGGACAAATTTAAAGGCCTCGATGAGATCTCTCAGCCTTCTATATGTAAGTGAAAACATATTCAATCTCTTCAATCTTTTCCCATATGGCAGGTTGGTTATGCTATTACTCATTTTTGTAGCCCTCTTTTGTACTCTCTCTGAAAGCCGACATTATTTTGCTGATTACCAACTGCCTTATTATTTTATCCTACTCCAACCGCCTTCTTATTTTACTGATTGTAGCTGGGTGGATACAAACTAACTTGAACCCAATCGGTTGAGTGCAACCGATTGGGTTCAAGTTAGTTGTACTGGAAGGACACTTATTCACCCAGCTAACATGCTACCCGAGATCTTGCTCCCCTTGGAGATGGCAGAGGTCATGTCCTGGGCCAATATCTCGCCCATTGCCGAAGTCACCATGTTGCCCAGGACATAGACTACATAACTTGTCAGGATGTTGCACTTAGCCTCTATTATTTTATTTTGAGGAGCATGGTATCTAGAGATAATACCTAGACAGCTTTAGTGAGGTTACAAAGGGGATGCGACTCACCCCCCCTCCACACTGGGTCGCGCAAGGGGGGGTCCTATGTGGTGCAGTACGAGCTACTCCACATCCTGCTGGGCATGCAGCCGTGTGACCTTCAACACTGTGTGGTGCAGTACGAGCTGTCGCACGTCCTGCTTGGCATGATGTTCGGCCTGAAGGACTGCGCCAGCACTGTGGCGTCACCCATCTGGGGCCTGCTCTGCGACAAGCTCGGCTCCATGAAGTGCTACATTGCCGTGACGTCGCTCTCCGCCGCGTTCTGCTTCGCTCTATTCGGACCGACGCCTGGCCTGCACATACACCAGTCAGTGTTGAGGGGGCCTGCACATACACCAGTCAGTGTCGAGGGGGGGGGCCTGCGCATACACCAGTCAGTGCCGAGGGAGGCCTGCACATACACCAGTCAGTGTTGAGGGAGGCCTGCACATACACCAGTCAGTGTTGAGGGGGGCCTGCACATACACCAGTCAGTGTTGAGGGAGGCCTGCACATACACCAGTCAGTGTCGAGGGGGCCTGCACATACACCAGTCAGTGTCGAGGGGGCCTGCACATACACCAGTCAGTGTTGAGGGGGTCCTGCACATACACCAGTCAGTGTTGAGGGGGCCTGCACATACACCAGTCAGTGTCGAGGGGGGCCTGTACATATACCAGTCAGTGCCGAGGGGGGGCTGCACATACACCAGTCAGTGCTGAGGGGGCCTGCACATACACCAGTCAGTGCCGAGGGGGCCTGCACATACACCAGTCAGTGCCGAGGGGGCCTGCACATACACCAGCCAGTGTTGAGGGGGCCTGACACATAACCAGTCAGTGCTGAGGGGGCCTGCACATACACCAGTCAGTGTTGAGGGGGGCCTGCACATACACCAGTCAGTGCTGAGGGGGGCCTGCACATACACCAGTCAGTGTTGAGGGGGGCCTGCACATACACCAGTCAGTGCCGAGGGGGCCTGCACATACACCAGTCAGTGTTGAGGGGGAATCAGCTGCACATACACCAGTCAGTGTTGAGGGGGCCTGCACATACACCAGTCAGTGGGGCTGCACATACACCAGTCAGTGCTGAGGGGGGCCTGCACATACACCAGTCAGTGTTGAGGGGGCCTGCACATACACCAGTCAGTGTTGAGGGGGGCCTGCACATACACCAGTCAGTGTTGAGGGGGGCCTGCACATACACCAGTCAGTGCGAAAGGGGGCCTGCACATACACCAGCCAGTTGTTGAGGGGGCCTGCACATACACCAGTCAGTGCCGAGGGGGGCCTGCACATACACCAGTCAGTGTTGAGGGGGCCTGCACATACACCAGTCAGTGTTGAGGGGGTGCCTGCACATACACCAGTCAGTGTTGAGGGGGCACATACACCAGTCGGTGCACATACACCAGTCAGTGCTGAGGGGGGCTACACATACACCAGTCAGTGCTGAGGGGGGCCTGCACATACACCAGTCAGTGTGGAGGGGGCCTGCACATACACCAGTCAGTGCCGAGGGGGGCTGCACATACACCAGTCAGTGCTGAGGGAGGCGCCTATACACCAGCCAGTGTTGAGGGGGGCCTGCACATTCACCAGTCAGTGTTGAGGGGGACCCGCACATACACCAGCCGGTGCTGAGGGGGGCCTGCACATACACCAGTCAGTGTTGAGGGGGCCTGCACATACACCAGTCAGTGCTGAGGGGGGCTACACATACACCAGTCAGTGTTGAGGGGGCCTGCACATACACCAGTCAGTGCTGAGGGGGGCTGCACATACACCAGTCAGTGCTGAGGGGGGCCTGCACATACACCAGTCAGTGTTGAGGGGGGCCTGCACATACACCAGTCAGTGTTGAGGGGGGCCTGCACATACACCAGTCAGTGTTGAGGGAGGCGCCTATACACCAGCCAGTGTTGAGGGGGGCCTGCACATACACCAGTCAGTGTTGAGGGGGACCCGCACATACACCAGCCGGTGCTGAGGGGGGCCTGCACATACACCAGTCAGTGTTGAGGGAGGCCTGCACATACACCAGTCAGTGCTGAGGGAGGCGCCTATACACCAGTCAGTGTCGAGGGGGCTGCACATACACCAGTCAGTGTTGAGGAGGCGCCTGTACACCAGCCGGTGTCGAAGGCGGGCCTGCACATACGCCAGTCGGTGTTGAAGGCTGGCCTGCCTATACACCAGTCGGTGTTGAAGGCTGGCCTGCCTATACACCAGTCGGTGTTGAAGGCTGGCCTGCCTATGCACCAGTCGGTGTTGAAGGCTGGCCTGCCTATACACCAGTCGGTGTTGAAGGCTGGCCTGCCTATACACCAGTCGGTACCGAGGTCGGGCGTGACCACAGGGCCGGGCATGGATATCTACGGGGGAGTGTGCACGGGAACAGCGCGAGCCGGTCCATAGGGACGTGGGTGGACATGTTCCCAAGGGACGAGGTAGGCCTGCTGATGCACATGAACAGCAGACACGTCCATCGGGCGTAGCCTCGGTAGCGGGAGGAGGGGACGGACGTGGCTACAGGACCGTGGCCACAGAGACGGGCAGGGGCGAAACAGCCGCATTTGCTGCCAAATCCCGAACTCGAAAGCGCTCGCACCTCAGGGGTTCGAGGTAGTGTTAGAGATTGTTGTGTAATTCAGACTGTGTCCAGAGCAGAGCACCATTTTCCAACGAGTATGAGCTTTTGCAGAGCTGCAGATAAGATATTGTAGGGCCAGGATATTGACTCCTGTTGCTAATGATTCAAATGTGAACTGCCCACAAAAGTATTGAAAAAAACACAACTGCTCATATTATGGTTTGCTGAGGAGCGTTGAGGAGCAACTGACTAAGACATCCGAAAATGGAGGGTATTAAGGCTGACGATGACATTCTCTTGTGCTCAATTCAATGTTTGATATCCTCTGTGTTCTACGACTAAGTCATGCAATGAAAGAATTGGAAAGGTATCTGGCTAATCCTTCATCAAGGCGTTGTTTCTTGTGGCGTGCGGAATTATACCCTATTGCACAGCGTTACGTGTAGCATGCCGTGGTGCCCAACCATTTTGAAAATGATGTGACACGGGTTAGAGGGATGACAGGCAATGGTGACAATCAATAGTCACTTTTATGACTATCGTTTCTACGACTACTATGGAGATTGAAAATACATCCCTGTATGCACATATAGATGGAAATATACATGCATTCATATATATATATATATATATATATATATATATATATATATATATATATATATACATATATGTATATATATGTATATATATGTATAATATATGTAAACATATGTATACATGTATATATGTATATATGTATATATATATATATATATATATATATATATATATATATAGTGCCAATCGGGCGATAAGCCGATGTTCAAAAACCGACTTAGCGTTGTGTTCTGCAGGTCGCTGTGGATGTTGATAGCCGGGCTAAGTCTATACGGCGTGGCCATCGGTGGGATGCAGGTATCGGCCGTGGTCGATGCTCTCAAGGAAGCGAGGTAAGCTCTCTTGTCGCCACAGCGCCGGAGAGGAATTTATACTGAGCCGGCACCCTTGCTTTATCTCAGCACCGTTGAACGATACATAGAGGACAGTTAGACCGGCATAAGGCGCCATTACTGGCGATAGCCGAGGTGCCATTAGGGCTGCTATCCGAGGCACCATTAGGGATGCTACAAACCAGTGGAGAAACAGACTGGCCATGCGGCTTCCCTACTGCGGGTGGATGGCTGGGCAATTAGTAAGGTGTAATCGTTTCAAATACATCCACGGGTTTGACAGTTTTCAGCTGCATTTGTGCCTTTCTTGAGGTAGGGAAAAGACGCCCCTCTGAGAAAGTTCGAGTGTACCCGCTGGAATTCTTCAGCCAGAGGCGCCCCTCTGAGGGAAGAAGACTTAGGAAGGAAAGGTGTCCCTCCGAGAAGCCCGAGTGCACCCGCCTCGACATTTGTCAGCCAGAGGCGCCACTCCAGGTACTTTCGCAATGCCCCCTCTCCAAAGGAATGGCGCTCCTCGGAACAAGTGCTCCCATGACAATTCCTGGATCCACCCCTGATTAAAACAAAATTGAAGCGATAGCAACCGAACCTCGTGTTCAGTTGATACCGCTATAATATCGTCATCTAATGAATCAAGCTAGCCATTGACCTTGAATTTTGACATTGACATGCACCGGTTTTAAATGTGGCACGATGGTTCACCACAGGCTATCGCTTGATACCATATTTGGGCAGGTTTGGGTGAAAGCGAAAACAAAGGAGGCAGCCGAACAAAACCTGTCTGCGTTGGACATCGACCCGTTAAAGTGGTCATGTGGGACCTTTACAGTTGTTCCCAGCGTGTTCAGCACAATCAGAAGCATTTGTTCCAACGTTCATAAACCCGTCGTTGTCAATGCAAATACGCCTCTGGCGAACTCGTCGCTGAATACGAATACTAATACGACGTTAACTTGACGAACGCGCTTAAAGCTGCCCATGACTTCCCTCCGTGAGCTTGAAGACACCCAGTCACTTTTGTTCAAGATATATAAGATATATCGATATTTGCGTAGGGGAATGCTACCTAAAAGATATAAAGCCTTGCGATAATGCAAATGTGTTGCGTCGTAAAGAGCACGTTTCCACCCAAGCGAGAACACAACATGGGCAAGGTTCACGCTATTCAAGAATGGCTTGGAAGCTTTACTACCCGGATATTTTGTGACGACGGATAGTCTTTGAAGACAGCTTATTGGCTAGATTGGCTTCTTGTATTTTTAGCGATTTTCTTGCATGGCTATTTTCACTTGATAAATGATGAAGTATAACTTTGCGTCCATCATGGTCAGGTAGCTGAGGCTGGGTGGTTTGGGAGACATGAAACAAATTGAAGGAGACATATCGTCATTTTTCAGATATTGCGGACGGGGATGTCCCCAGCCCCCTACCCCAGTGGCTACACCCATGGCACACACCTTGGTGGGCAGTGCACTGGTCTTGCAGGTATAGAGTCGCTGGTTCAAATCTTGACAGATGCCGGGGATTTCGCGAATTGCATTATCTAATCGACTGGCCTTCGGGGCTACCGCGACCAGGCGGTACGAGCGAGTGACTACGCTGCGCTGCCCACGTGGCCACACCTGCCGTTCAATGGCTGAGCGTACAGCTGCGCCCGCTGTAGTCTGGTGACGTGTCCAGGTGGAGAGGTAAGAGTTTAGGGTGGTGACGGTCCGTGCTGACGTGCAGCGACGACGGTCTGCCCGACAACGCCACCACCAACGGCGTGGTGGCCGGCCTGTGGAACTCGCTCAGCGGCGCCGGCCGCTTCGTCTCCCGCTGCGGCGCCGGCATCGTCATCGACGCCATCGGCTTCCCGCTGTCGTCGTCCATCATCGTGCTGCTGCACCTGGGCATGGTGAGCCGACTGGTGTGCGGCGCCTTCCGCGTTCGCCTTCCGCGTCCGCCACTGCTCCCACCGCCGCGGTAGGGTGGTATGGTGGTCACGGTGATCGGTTCCCCTTGACAGGGTTGGTCATGTAAATTTCCGGCTCTCGACCGGAACATGGTTAGCACGTGGTAAATGTGTACTCTTAATCTCCCCCATAAAACATTCTGGTTAGGTCATTGCACAGGTGTTGTGCTGCACCATGTTGCGTTGTGTTCCTATGTTTGCGTTGTGCGTGGTTGTTTTCGCATCCGCTGTCACTTACGCCATGCGACCCGTTGCATCTCCACCTGACCGCCGCGTTCATCTCCGCACTGCATATATCCCTCATTCCAAGTTGAATTAGTGGAAGTAGGTGCGTGGTATTCGTGTAATTTGAACTCGCTTGTCATTCATTAAAACATGCGAAAGCATTTAGTTTGATTTCTAAATACTGCGGCATATTGTTCACCTCCATGTGTCCTAAGGTATCATTTGACACTCCAGAGAAGCGCTAAGCGGTTGTTCCTTGGTCGCGCCGCCCTGACGCCTCCTTGACTGCGACCCCGTCACACAGTTCACGTCACGTTGGTGACCGAGTCACCGTCACGCAGTGACACCCACCGTTCACTACAGACGCTGTACTCGGCCGGCTACGTGTGCGTGGGCTCCGACCGACGGCGCCGCTCCGGTCGGAAGCCCACCTGCGCCCACGGGCCGCTGGCGCCGGGCTCGCCGCAGGTGCGCCGCGGCCCGGCGGCGGCTGGCGCGCGCTCTGGCGGCCGGGCCGAGCTCGGCTCGTCCGGGGCGCTGCAGGTGCCGGCCGGCCGCAGCCGGTACAGCAGTGAGGGTCCGCTCACCTACCTGACCCGCTCGGTGCCGGACTGCGCCGGCAGCTACCACGCGCTCATGAGTGACTGACGGAGGTCTGAGCGACTGGCGGGTGGCACAATGCTGTGTCGAAGCGATAACCAGTCTACGGTGGATCGAGATGTTGACCATGCTCTGATGGTGGGTCGTGGGCGGGTGGAACGTGGCCAGAGCAGCTGGGTGGCAGTCCGCGTGGCCAGTCCTGGACATGTGGCGACCGCACGATGTACGCGCGATGGTTCTGTTCGATCCTTGATCGAGATGCTGACACGAGCTGACGGAGGAGACCGATAAGCCGCTGCGTGTACAGCGGTCCATAGCTTACAATGGCTGTTGTTAATGTTCGGCCGCTTGTGAAGACGGCCATGCGATCGGGTTATCGCAGCATTGCGTGGCGCCTCAACATCGGCATCACACCGCTCGGCTGGTCAACGGCTGCTCCAATGGTCGAGCCGCTGCTGCTGCTGCTGACAGACCACGAGCCGGGCTTAGATCGGCACCGGCGGGCACGGGCTGTGACTCATGGACTGGGGCGCTGCGCCGGCGGACCACGTCGGAAATACGAAATATAAGCGAAAGCGCCCGCGACTGATTTTTTCATCTTGTCTGGATGAAGGCTTCTTAGTACATTTCTTCCCATTGCGGGATGTGGATGAGGGAGGGGCCGAGGGACTTCATTAAACGCACACTGCGTGCACACGATGACACTTTTTGAACGGCAAAGGTTGTGGTAGAGGTGTTTCAGCCGTCGGCGAGGTGCGGGATGCATGGGGGAGGGGCTGTGGCGCCTGTGGCTGTGGTTGCGGTCATTTCTCGGGTTGTGTGAAGAGAACCTACCACACCAAACTGGGTTGAATCTCTCCTTTGCTTTTAACGCTAGTTAGTCCCGCGGTTGGTCCCCCACCACCTTCACCACCCATTCCCTCACACTCAGCCTTCAGAAACCTCCTAGTTTAATTATAATGAATACACTATCATAAAATTAATGAGTATGGAATTTAAAACTTGCCACATTTTTCGTGCAAAAGATGTTGCGATAACATTTAGGCTGGGGAGGTTTTTATGTACGTATAAAGACTCCATAATATGTGGGTCGAGGATCGAAGTACACCGGGACAAGATTGAAAAGTCGACAATGGAGAAGTGTGCATCGCACACAAAAGTGTATATGCCTGATGACTGGCCGGGGTTGCAGGGGACACGCTGAGTACGGTCTGATACCCCTAAATGCTGTTGTACCCGCAGTGTAGAGCGTAGAGGGGACGCAGGGCGGACCCTAAGTACGATTCCTCACGCAAGGCACACCTGAAGTGATATACTACTGAGGATAAACAACGTTTTTGAATCCTGTCCTTATATGGGAAAAAGGAGTATATTGCTAAGTAATTCACTAAGGTGATCTTTGGGTACAAGTCAGGGCAAAAGTTTGACAGTAACCGAATATGTTCAGACTTTACATCATCAGACTGCTGTGAGAACAAGGAGGAACAATGAAGTACTTGAGCAGCATTGGAACTCTAGATATGAGTTTTCCTCCTGAACTTGGAGTCTAGAATCTTTTTAATGTACAAATTTATCATGGGGGTTGGGAACGCATTACACATGAAAAACTTTTTGAGAGGCAGGAGGGATTGATTACAGAAACTAATCGTTTTTCGTCTCGCATCTGTGTGCTTTCAGTCACTGTACAAATGATCCTCGTATACAACTTTTTGTGATTCACAGTTCCTTCGGATTCTACCCATCACAAATACCTCGGTTGTAATCGTCGATGCCCACAACCGTCACCAGACTTCATTTTCGGCAATCTCAAACTGCAGATGGGGACGTGACAGTGCCCTGTCACTGTCCAGATATTGAATCAGACGCAACAGTTCCGTTTTCCGGCGCAGTTTGTTTTCAAAGCTGGTTTTAGTGTGCACATATCCACCTGATGCGTATCATGGCGGTGTTGAAGCTGAACTTGTGTATGTTTGCGAAAGTGAGACCCCATACCATATTTACTATACGGCCAATCAGAGACCAACCAGCGGGACATAAGGGATGAACAGCCCGGGAAGAAAGTACAGTAACAAATACCTCTCCAACGCAGCGTTCAAACCATTTAGACCGTTCAAACGTTTCAGACTCGGAAAATCATGTTTTACATAGGATAAAATACCAGCTATATATTTTCTTCAATCGCAGTACATCCGCAACATAATACAGACGTAGTCTTCCTGATTAGCGTCTGACGCTCAGCACAGGGCGTCAGCGCCGATGTCAGCACGCGGCCGTCCTCCATCCTCGATATGGCAGCCCGATCACCAACATCCGGTGATGAAATGGAGGCGGTCACCAGCACCAGCCGTACATAGCCTGCGAAGAATAGGCACGGAGATCACATGCTGCTAACAAAGGTAAATATCACACAATGGTTCGAAATTGATTGAAGACATCCCAACGCAGGATTTAGCTACAGTAATCTAGCATACTCGCTTCGCGCTCATATTACGCCCCTTGCCCAAATTCGACAGCCATGTAATAACCCCAGGCAATCCCAGACAGGGGAGGAGGCATTTGTTATCCCATGGTTTTCCTGGATTCCTCCGGAAGCAGAAGGGAGGCTGGAACATCGAAGAACCCAACATGACTGTGGAGGATGCATGAAAAGAAAATTATCCTCCGTTCATTTATGGTTATGTGATTATGCGTCGTCCAAGAAATTGTGGCTGGCGATTCAGCGTGCGAGCCTATATCTTAGTAGTTCTTGCACTCTCAGCCACGTGGGACACGTGCATACATACATACACACACACATATATATATATATATATATATATATATATATATATATATATATATATATATATATATATATATATATATATATATGTATATATGTATATATATATATATATATATATATGTATATATATCTACACATCTGGATCACGGGTGTTAATCTATGAAGATTATTGGGTTGCAAAATACACGAAGTTCACGAGAAGCCCCAAATCTATGGGATTCACGCTCTATGGTACCCTATGTCAAAAATATAGATTATGTGGTGACTGAGCTCACACTGAGGGGGAATTTGCCCCTAAAAATATATCAAAGAACACCCCTGTTCTTGACGCGTATGAATGAAAAATGGAAAACAATCCTGAAACTTGCTGCAGGTTCCGTACCTGCAGTTGTCTGCCAGGCTGCGATTTTGAGTAAAGGTGGTAAGGGCATGGCATTCCACCAGTAGCGGTATGTCCGCCGGGAGCCTAAATATAATGTTGTCTGAGCGTTTTCCTGGCCGGATGGATACTACCTTCCCATGGGAAGCACATGTCCCCAGTGCCCCTACCCTTTTTACGTCCCTACACCGAGCGGGGAGGAATTATGTTGCAACAGTTATCTCTTACTTGCTGCTACCATTCCTTTCTAGCCGTGATCTTGATTTGGCCTGCCTCATCATACTGGTACTACCAGGGATGCGGAGCCGGTAAAGTTTTGGACGGTTCCGACTCCGCTTCCGGCTCCGGAGAAGTATCCCGGCTCCGGCTCCTTCTCCGAGTAAAATGTCCCGACGGCTCCGGCTCCGGCTCCGGCTCCGGGCAAAATGTACCGTCTCAAGCGGCTCCGGCTCCCTACATCCCAAACATGATCGATCCATTAAGCAAGAGCTAGGGGATGTAAAAAAGGCAGCCGCGACCACTCAGAGGCGCAAACTTCAGACAATTATAAGAAACTTTCCCATATAAACCCTGTATCTATCTTTAAATAATCACCCGCCCCCGCCCAAATAACTTGTCGGTGCTATGCCCTCGTAAACTGACGCTCGCTTCGTCCTGTATTGGGGCAATCAGAAGAGGGGAGACTCGAATCAACAGCACTCTCCATCCAGTTAACGGTCCAAGGAACACCATTGTTGTAAATTGTAATGTTTGATCTCATCTTCAATAAGGTACAACAACCCGTTCATGATGGAAACAATGAATTTAACTAAACTAAACATGGAACTATTGCATGGACTACTGAGGCTAGAATATGGTTATTGGTTATTCTACAATTATTTGACGATATTTTTATATGTTACCCGCATTTAAGCATTTTTGCTTTTAAAGATCTGTGTCCATACCATACCATACCATACTAGGTATAATGTGTTCATTTCAAGTTTGCTAATTTTGTTTAATTTGCACCTCTTTCCGAGTCATAAAGACATAAAGACATAAATCAGCCCTGCCTATAATACTGAAAAGCAAGCCCTCTATTCTTATAATGATTGTCTCTGCTGTTTTTAAAGATGTTCAATGTGCTACTACTGACAATGGTTTCTGGCAGCTGGTTCCAGTGTTATACTACCCTGTTGGTGAAGAAAGTCTGTCTTAACCTTGTTCTGCTGTGGTTAACTTTAATTTTGAATTTATCACCTCTAATTGCATCAATTCTTCTGTTAAATTCAAACATTTCCCCAAAATATCCCCTCTCCAGACCATGGACAAATTTAAAGACCTCGATGAGATCTCCTCTCAGCCTTCCATATCTAAGTGAAAACATGTTCAATTTTTTCAGTCTTTCCGCATATGCCAGGTTGCTTATACCATTAACCATTTTTGTAGCCCTCTTTTGTACTCTCTCTAAAAGCCAACAATCTTTTTCATAGCTAGGAGACCAAGCTTGGATGCAGTATTCCAAATGTGGCCTGACATATGCACAGTAAAGCTTCCTGATGACTTCCTCACTTCTTTATGATACATTCCTATTTATTGCCACGAGCATTCTCGGTGCCTTCTTCCTGGCTTCCTTGGTCTGTTCTGATGCCCCAATTTTGTGTTTAGAATAACGCCTAAATCCTTCTGTTGAGTCACTGATAGGACTTGGCCACCCATCAAGTATGAAGCCATCATATGCTGCTTACCTAAATACATGATTTTGCACTTATCAAAATTAAATTTCATTTGTCATTCATCGGACCACTTCACAAGTTCGTCTAAGTCTTTTTGCAGCAAGATATCCTCGTTTTGACCTGTTATTGCCCTAAAGACCTTCAAATCATCCGGAAATTTCAAAACTGTACTGCTTAGGCCACTTTCGATGATATTTAGAAATATAATGAACAGTAGTGGCCCCAGTACTGACCCCTGGGGGACTCCACTAAGAACATTTAGCCATGATGACTTTGTACCATTTAGTATCACTCTTTGCTGTCTATCCGAAAGCCCCAAGTCTATCCATTTTAAGATGCTACCTGGAATACCATGGTCCTCAAGCTGTATCATCAACCGTGTATGGGGTACCTTGTCAAAGGCCTTACTAAAGTCAAGATATGGTACATCAACCTGATTTCCCTGATCAAATTGTTCTGTGGCGAAGTTCAAAAAAGTCCAAGAAATTTGTGAGACACGACCGTCCTTTTCTAAACCCATGTTGAGTATCTTGAATCAATCTGTTTACTTCCAGATAACTAACTATTATATCCTTGATAATTGATTCGAGTACCTTGCAGACTAGGGATGTGAGACTTACTGGCCTACAGTTTTCAACTTCCCCTCTTTCTTCTTTCTTGAAAATTGGAACTACATTTGCCCTTTTCCAAACTGCTGTAAGTCCATTTTGTGAAACTGATCTACAAAATATTATACTAAGTGGAAATGCCAGTTCCTTTTCAGCTTCCCGCAATACCCTAGCATAAATTTTATCAGGTCCTGCTGCCTTGTTTGGCTTTATTCTCATGATATAATTGAAAACAACATTACTATGAATGAAATCAACATCATTTATCTGATCACATGTCGCTGAACTGTGGTGTAGGGTCGGCAGATTGGTCATATCTTCCAAGGTAAACATTGAATTAAACTGCGGGCTCAGCTCCTCAACCATCTCACTATCCTCACCTAATGTAGTCCCATTTACTTCTAGTGGACCAATTGTGCTAGAAACTTTGCTCAGCTTGTAGAAACTAAAGAACATTTTACTGTCCCCATTACAGTTCCTAGCTAAATCCAGTTCTTTTGCTCGCTTCGCTGCTCTGTTTTTTTTTGCATCACAGTGTCTCTAGCTTTTCGATATGCCTTTAGATTTACGATACTTGAAGCTTCTTTACACACTAAATGGAGCTTTCTTAGCCTTAATTGCTTTTATCACGTCTGGTGTAAGCCATGCTGGCTTTTCTACCCTTCTTTTGCGTCCTAGCTTTTGGGGGACATGTCTAATCTGTATTTCCTTCAAGTAAGATTTGAACTTTTCCCACATTTCACAGGCATTTAAATTGGAGAACTGGAGAGTCGGAGCCGCCCTGCTTTTGACGGCTCCGGCTCCGACTCCGGCTCCGGGAAAAATGTTCCGGCTCCGTCGGCTCCGGCTCCGGCTCCGGCTCCGGCTCCGGCTCCGGCTCCGGCTCCCCATCCCTGGCTAATACCAATCGCACCATGCGAGTCCTGCGGGGCTCGACATGAACGTAATCAATGTGTATCCAAGAAAAAAGCGCTTCAGATTGGGAAATATAATACTCATATTCGTGGATAAGATTCTTCACAATTTAAAATTACCCTGATTTTGTCCCATGTTGACGGTATTTAAGATTGCAAATGTGTGGAATACACGGTGGTTTGGCTGGGGCACCTACTGGTGTGACCAATTGTCCAGCCCATGTAACGTCATCAGCTGCCAAACGATGTTTTTTGGGCACGGTCCGAACACTCATACAATTTTGGTGCAAAAAACCTTCACGACGATAAGACTAAGATGGCGACCGGCATAATGAATGCGACGAGGGTAGGATACATTACACATTGCCAGTTGTTCAAAGTTTCCGCATGCTTTAGTTCGCGCGACAAGTTATTGAGCAGAGTCTTTGCTTACGGACAGCGCTTCGTAGGATTTCAGTAAGTATTGTAGATGAAATGGACCACTGCATGTTGGTATCACTTGCGGAGGTGCGCCATGTTTTGTAACGAACCTTTTAAAAGTGAGCCTTCGTGTTCACCAAATGTATGCTTAGTCGTTACGACTTGTGGAAGGACCACTAGGCACCGAATGGTCATAAATCATGATGTGGCTCTGGTCTTTCTTCTGAAAAAAAATATGTTTGGGCATTTGTGATGAGATTGTATCCGTGTTAAATTATTTGTAAAATCAGGTTCAATTGGTACCTTTTAATTATCTTCAAAGCAAAGTTGAATAAAACAAGATCCCCATATTTTTTGCCTACAACACAAGCCTAACATAGCCTAACTTGACCAAACATAATCCCTTTGTATGCTTCATGGAGGTGAAATGTGTGTAAAAGCTCTTGTGGTTACCTTAAATCAGGGTTAAAATATTGTTTTTTTTGTTAGGTGTGAGATGTCAAAACGGGCACAGAGGGATGCTGAAATTTGTCATGGAAATAGTGTCAAAGTGCTTTTGATGTATTTTCAGACTCAAATTTGAGTCAATGGTGTAGGTACTTATGACTGTACATTTGTCATTTGCTTTGAGATTTATAATTTAGGAAGAGCTGTATTCAGGACAGGGAGCAAATTACCTATGCTACAATTTGGTACCATACACCATATCACATAGTTAATTCCTTTACTCAAAATGACTGCCAAGTGTTTGTGTGTCACTATTCCTTATTAGGAGCAGACATGATATGTATAAGCAAGATACTGCTAGAAAGGAGACACAAGGACTTCATAAGCACACATCATGGAGCAAGATTTCAATACTTCTTGGAGAAGGATGTCGATGGAGTTTCCAGAAAGTGGTATTTTCCACCCTATTTGACAAATAATTTATCACTGCCTTAAATGACAATAATATCAAAAGCAGGCAAATCACTTGACAATTGGTACCCACCTAAATTAGATGTAATTGATGAGATTGTGTAGTGCACAATGCACAGAGGAATGTTTGATATATGTTTAATTTAGATATTTAAGTATAATACACAAACATTGTACATTCATTACTATTATTTTATTTGCATTGTTTGCCACATTAATTTTTCTATAAGAAATTATGAAAGAAGAGATACATCTGATGGATCCTTCTTTTGACCACCAAGAAGCACTATGTCAATACTTTCTTTGGAAGAATGCTGACTGAGTGTTCAGCAAGTGGTATATTCTACCCTATCTTATATTTTTTTTTCTCATCCATGTGCTGATGTGCAGTCTGGTGTGGCCACTCACATGCCATATTTATGAATCAACATGCAAGTCAGGATCTCTGTTGAAGAGAACATCTGCTGCTGCATCACTGGGTGGTTAAGATCTATATCTTGCATATGATGAAATAAAACAGGCCATTAAATGCTGTTGATTGATCTTTACTTCAATCCTTATCACACAGCCATGTTGTCCACCTGCTGCTATTTTGTTTTAAGGTGAAATAGACTGTGGTAGAAGTTGGTTCCTTAACTACTTCCTTATTTACCAGCACCAACTTGCAATTTGATGACATACCTGTATGGTATACCAATATGCAGGTTCAGTTCATCATTGGACCTAAAAACACCATGGCTTGAATTTGACACCAAATTGATGTAATCTTAATGTGTTATTGACCTCACATTATACCCCTTCTACAATGTTAGTGAACATTGCTCCAATGATGCTGAGACATACCTCATGAGCAGCATGACATGCATTTGATGCCATCTCTAGTGTATGCAACATATACTCTGGGTTAGTTGCTTCATAGTGGACATGACCAAGCCTAAAGCAGTGATTATCTTCTGGGTCTTGGACCCTACACCAATCCAGTACATAAATTATCTCATCATTCCGGATATCTTTTGGGAGTTGATAAATTCAAATGCTTGAATTAATTATCAGGTTGCCCATGCTCACATCATGGCTATGACTCTGGTTATCACCTATTATATGCTGGGCAAGATTACATTTTCAAATCATAAAGTGCCTGTCAAATGTGACAGTGGCTCAAATCTACAAACTTTATCTTGCAAGCTACTTACTTTGCTTGGCCTGTCACCCATAAAGGGGGGGGGGGGGGGGGGGGGTCCCCCCCCCACCCCCCCCCGGGGGGCCCCCCCCGGCGGGGGGGTTTTTTTTTTTTATATATATATTTTTTTTTTTTTTATTTTTTATCCCTTTTTCTTTTTTTTTTTTATCTATTTACCGACGTAATACAAAAATGGGAAATAAACCTGTCGGCAATGATCGATTAGCACGTCCTTTGGCATTTAGGCACCTCTTGAAAGGTTTTAAATGTGGTATTGATTTCTTTACAGTTGATGGATTGGTGCTCTCTAACTTGTTGCAGAAAATCTAAAAATGTTCCAGTTGACCTGGCACTACCTGGGTGACTTATCAATGCCTACAAAGCTTCATCAGGTGATGAGTTCAACAGGCTTTGTAATATCGCTTGAACAACTTATTCCTTTGCGACGCCTGCGATTCTGAAGGTCATGGAGTTGGCTCGACCCTTGTTGCAAACAAGTTACTGACAGTACTCCTGTAATGAAAGGGTCAAGTGGCGCCATCTGCGTAATTTGTGGAAGTGCCTGACGCCATCTACCGGATGGTTGTAGGTTGGCCATCGTTTGAATTTGATCCGTATATCAGATGGTGGGAGGGATGCGATGTATACGATTATGTTAGCAGGCAAATATGCCACGTGGTGATGGCGATAACGATAATGATGATGGTGACGTCGATGATGGTTATTAGTTTCGCGACACATCAACTATTTTGAGTCGCATGGCGTCGCCAATCTCTCACGCCGATTGATCGCGGTGCGAAGAGTAGCGACATGCGGGGGTCGACTCCACAGCATTCCAGTTGGACGACAAGGATCTGGCCCATATACTACTCGCCGCCCACAGCAACCAGCTGACTGATTATCGTCTTCATTATTGTTGGCGGTGTGACCGTGCTGGGTTAACACGTGGCTGCACGCGTTCCCAGTGGCTGTTCGTGTCTACACGCGGAGAGGCGGCCGTACCCGTCCATCTACACCCGCACCGGCGACGGCGGGACCTCTGCCACATTCACCGGCGAACGGCGACCCAAGGACGACGCCGTGTTCGACGCTCTGGGAACCATTGACGAGCTGTCGGCCACTATCGGGTACGTCGTCGCCCCATCCTGTCGGGCTTGGACACTAGTAATTCGAGTAAAGTAATTTTTATTTTCATGCAAAATGACACCCAGAGGGCGAGGTAGGTCGTTCGACGTTCGACCAAGGGTCGAACGTCGAACGTCAAATAACGTCGCGTCACGTCGCTCCGTGGGGCGTTCGACCCTTGGCCGTGAGATGGTGGGTTCAAATACCACAGCCGAGTCCACCTGCGACCAATCGGCGTGAGAGGTTGGCGACGCTATGTGGTGTTGCAGTCGAATAAATTGTGAAACAACCTAACGTTCTTCTTCTTTAAAATAGCATCCAGATATGATTTTGTCGTAATTCTTATTTCGCATTTTCCCGATGACTCCGGTGTCACTAATTTTTGTGTCGTGGCAACTGCCAAAGATTGTCCATATATGGCCTGATTCATACATCATCACCTGGGCCAGTGAATTGCCAGTGTATCAGTTGAGTGATCCATTTTTGGATTACTCAGGTTTGTTGGCCCATCGCCTGCGTGGCCATCTTGCGTCCATGACAGTGGCGATGAAGTGATTAATAATCATTGATATGAATATGGTTGATTGATCGATGCCATAGGCTTGCACGTCTATATTTACTCAGGTTATGATATTTCTCTGACAGTTAAATTCTCATTTGATTGTCACTTGAAAACGAAGCGGAGCACCAATGATGCAGCCAGGCGCCGACTTCGACGCCATTCGATGTGGATTTGACTTTCCCCATTTGTGCCCTCACCATCTTCCGGCTCACGGTGTGTCGTCTGACAGTAAATAGATATACGACAATAGAAAATATAACTGACTTCCATGCTTCCATCCTGTACACATCGCAGTCTTGGTCAAGCTACCCCCCACAACCCATACTATCACCCATCACCCTTGCCTCCACATATGCATTTGATGTATAGTCTTTCCATCCTGATGTATAGTAGTCAGACGAGTCAGAATATTAATGGGTAGTGGGTCAGATGGGTAGAATCCAGTCGGTGCCAAAAGGCTACTGAGGGAATCAGATAAAATGACGTAATCAACATCCCGCGAGATATCGACGTAGGAAAGCGGTTTGATGATCGCAACGAGCTCTGAACTGTACACCGATTCATATCTACGTGAAGTAAAGCATCTGACAGAGGAACCGCACACAAACGCAGGTCCCACTCCACGGTCCCACTTCGACCCATCTGTGAAAACGCGTGTGCATCCTACAAACGCTTCCAAATACTTCAAAGTTTTCATCCGAAACAGTTCAGGTCAAACATTGCTCGTAGGCATCGCTGCGAGTGTCAGGTCACCTGCAGAAGACACGAGATTTCACGGGGGTATCGATGGCTGCTCCACCACCTCACTCGATATACTCTCATCCTGCTCTCCTGAATGAGCTTACGAATACGAACACAGAAAGACAAGGCCGCCCCACATGCGGCCTTGTCTTCCCCACCTACTGCGGAACAGTGCTAACGTGTGTCGCGAGAACACCGCTGAGTGCATGGGATGGGTGGGAAACTGACGCAACTTGCAGGTTTGCCGCATGCTAAACATTTCCTGTCTTGGTGTCAATGGCGGTTCGTTGGCTTCTGCCAGCAAGCTAACGATTGGTGAAGTTCGGAAAGCTCCGGTAATAATGCGTAATACAGCATGGTGTGCCGTGTCAAGGACACGCTTGTAGTGCAGCCGCTGTCGTGCACATAGCATTCATAATGCAGCTTGGGTCGGATCGAGGACCGGTACAGCATCATGAGTGTTTTATGATCCGCACCGTATGAGGTTCGATAAATACATCTGAGCAGGTTGAGCGGTTTAAACAGTTCTAAATGTTTTAAAATGTTGTTTATAGGTCAACCGACTATCGAGCTGCATTCCAAGAAATATTACGGTTTCTCGTGTTGGGATGCGCTTGCCATATATGTCTATTGTCAGCTCTTGAGTACATCGTCGGCGACAAAAGTGAATTCCGGCTGCCTTGGTTGTGGAAAAGCGCAGTCCATTTCTACCACTCCATCTCCAGCTGGTTTACCGCGAATTGGAGCTGTCGTGTCAACGACAATGTATTGGAGCCGGAGAACCAGATGGCAAAGTCATCGACAAACAACGATCGGCCGATATTTTGCGATAGTGTATCACCAATGTCATTTATTAGTATGGTAAGGAGAGCGACGCTTAGAACACTACCATGTGCGATTTCGTTCACTGGGCAAAAGCGCTCAGACAGGTCATGACCCACTCGGACGCGGAAAATCGCTCCTTGAAAAACAAAGATTATGTAGAAAAACACCCAAATAAAGATAAAAGGCTGCGAAGATGGGATAAAATTGCATAATATTGGCAGGCTACTGTTCAAGGGGTTTCGACCGAAGGGATCTTTGTCTTCGTTGCGTATGAAACTTTAGATGCATTTCATCGTATATCTCACGGGCTCGTCTCAAAGCTAGGTGCCTGGAACACTTTATGACGATTACTTCCCTCTCCTTCACATGTGCTGGGCAGGTCCTATCACCAGTAGTGTGCGGCGTCTGACCCTGTACGCAGTTAACACACCACACTTTCGAAGACTCACAATTGTTACTTTTGTGTTCTAATGATCCGCACCTACCACACGTAGGGCCACCACGACACTACTGGGTTGTGTGTCTGTCCGCTGGGATTTAAAGCAACGTATAGGATTGGGGAAACATACGTACTTTTACCCTCACATATACAACGTATACTGCAGCAGGCAAGTCGGTCGAATTAAAGGCCAGCACAATGTTGTTTGCCATTTGTAATTTGCCTCCTTGTCTCGTTCTTATATTACGTACATCTGCAACACCGTAATCTGACAGCCCATCGACAATTTCCGCATCTGGAATGTCCCTCAATTCAAAACATGTTATGACGACTTTTTAGTATCTCTGTGCTATGAGGTTTGACTGAGATAGGCATCACGACCACGAGCCTCCCGCCTTGTTCTCGTATGCAATACTTTAATTCATGGATTGTAAGGGCTCTCATCATTAGCGTTATGAAACATCACCTCAATGCCTCCATCACTCAGCCGTTCGCAGCGAACTACGTCACCGAGACGGTCACAGCCACGCTTCCGCTCGAAAAGAAATAGTGATGATAGCGTCTTCACAGGATCCTTGGATTTCCGGATAAGGATCCGTGGGGCAGGTAGTCTTGTCTTAGGAGGGGCATCGGGACAAGTGGCTTTTTCAGATCTACACTGCGTCGCAATGGTATTGGACGAAGACCGACGGTACGCCTCAGCTGGTGTTGGACTCGAGGTATGGTTTTCACCCGGTGGTACAATGGTTGGACCTCATGAGGAGGTTCCGGATGGGTTAATGAGGTTGTCGTATTCATGCAAGTGTATTGATTTCTGCTCCTCGGGCACCCCACCAAGTAGGAGCCAAACTGGGGGGACTGCCTGAGTCCCGCGAAAAGGAGGACGCCAGGCACCCGAAAAGCTATATGGGGCGGGCGGCGCCTTCGCCCGGCCGGAAGAGACTCACCACCCCGACCGGGATCGAGCGCCGTGCACCCCTTGACCCCAACCGGTTGGGTCCGCAGATATTGGGAAAAGTCCCATGACCCTGGCCCGAGGCGACCGGATACTTGACCCGTATGGGGTCCTACGAGCCCATCCGCCCCTCCGGGATATCGGGACCAAAGAGGCGTGTTGGTCCCCCGTCACAACTAGCACCCTTCGACGGGGAACTCAACATCCAGGACTCCATCAACCCCGGGGCGAGCATAGGGGGCGTGGCTACCACTATAAAATTGAGCGGACTGGTAGACCAGGGGAGGCTGGCCTATCTGCCCGGCACAAAGGGAGGGTTGGTGCTGCAGGGTTTCATGAAAGACATACAAAAGGTCATGGACACGAGGTGGATAGTGGAATTTGAAGAGGGGATTGGACGTTTGGGACTCCATGAGTCCCCAGAAACACCTCCGCGTTTCCATGCCCTTTATCGGGGCGACTGTGTTACCCCGAGGGAACGCCAATTCCCTGTCCAGCCGAGCAACAAGGTCGACCCCATTGCGGGAACCCAGCGTAATTTCAGTGGGTCAGGGTCAACTTCTTGGCTGCGCCAGCATGAATTTCATGGGCCCTAGCCTAATATTTTGAACCCCAGAGTAAGTTTGAGCGGCCCAACCTGTCTTTTTGGGCTCCATCGTGATTTTGAAGGATTACGGCACGACATTCTGGACCCCCAGCATGATTCTCAAGGGCGTAGGTGCGAATTTTTGAGGCCCCCAGCGTGATTGTGAGGAATCCCGGCATGATATTTTTGGGGGCGCCGGAGTTATTTTCGGTGGCTGCGGTCTCACGTTTTTGATCCCTCAGCGTCATTTTTATAGTCCTGGAACATTTTATATGGCCTCCAATATGGTTCTCACTGGTCTTGGTGCGATCTTGGGGACCCAGCGTCATTTTCAGGGGACTGGGCCATTTTCAGGGGCTCCTGTGCGATATTTTGTGGTCTTTAATGTGGTGTTTAAGGACCCACTTGGATTTGGGGGTGGGGGATGAAATATTTCGGGGCCTGACGCATTTTTTTCCGAACCACGGCATGACTCTTGGGGAATCCCCACAAACTCAGGTGGAGAGGGAACTCCCCCCTCTTCGGTATGTCACTGTGTCAGTGTGACTGGTGACGTGTGTGATGGCCGAACTCTTGTGGGCATGACTGTTGACGTCAACTTGACTGGTGACGTGCTTGAGGGCGGACTGCTGAAGACGTGACTGCTGTTGTCAGCGTGACTGGTAACGTGAGGGCTGACTGCTGAGGACGTGACTGGTGTAGTGAGCGTGACTGGTGACGCGCGTGAGAGGGGCCTGGCAAGGACGTGCCTGTTAACGTCATCGTTGTCTCCGTGGGTGGTGATGCGCGTGAGCTCGTGACCGCTGCGGCGCCAGTCAGCAGTGACTGCCGGACACGTCATTACTGGCCGCGCCCGGTCGGACACGGACACGGCGCCCACTAGAGTGGCGTCGCCTGATCGCGCCGCCACCTGCTGACCGCCGGCTGGGAAACCAGGCGTGGTGAAGCTGTGACGCTGTGGCCACCCGCTCCCGCCAGGAGGAAATGTCGCGCACACGCCACTCCTCGTCGCTTCCTTGTGCCGGGCGCCGAGCACGGCACGAGCCGTGCCGACGCGGTTCGGGCCGCCGGCAGTTGGCGAGACATTGCGCGCCGCCCGACGCTGACTCGCATCACTTGTTTTCCTGCCCCGCGGTTGGCAATCAGGCCTCGGGGAACGCGTCGGCTCTTGGGGCGCCGCCGCGCTGCGAAAGTCCGTCTCGTTCCGTTCGACTACTTGACGGAAATAGGAGGAAAGCGACGGCGTATCTGAACTGTTCGGGATGACATGCTGTTTCCTGGGCACCCCACATGTGCCCCAGTCACTGTGATTTTCAAGTGAGCTGAGGGATAAGCTCTTCACTCATCCGGAAATCAGGTTGTTACCATGTAAACACATTTCTCGGTATGCCCACTCGTCAATTATTTTAAGGAAGCCAAAACGTGCAAGGAAGTCTCGTGCCGAACTTGTATGGGTTGTCCTTTGGTTGTATGCAGCAGTAAAAATGGAGGGATAAATACGTAACACGTTACTTCCAAGAGTCGACATGCCAACATCAGCTACACAACGGTCACTTGCGAATCTAGGGAGGGGAACTATCCCTTCTCCATTAGAGGATGCCACCCATCTGATGGGGAAAAGACTAAGATATGGGAAGTTCAAGGGCATCACCGCCCACTCCCCAGCCCCAACACATTTTTTTCAGCTGAAGATTGGCGCACCTGCGAGAAACTGGCACCCGTCCAAACTAATGCCCCCATTACAATTCCTGGATTCCCCTGTCAGTGGTTGGTCTGGTATTGTCACCTCCACGCGCCGCAGCAATTGCTCAAACTTTGCGAGTCCGTGTGGCCGTCCACCCGCCTTGGCATCTGTCCACTTGCCCGCTGATATATTTTGGAGCATACTTCTCTCGTAGAAGTTGAGTGGCACACTCAGACTACAACGGCCGTTGAACATGTGAACATGTGCCGTATAAACTTCAGCATGTCCGGTCGTCGTCTAATCTCTCCTCGCGAACGTGTCTTTTGGTAATTGGTATGTCATAAGAACGGACTTGGATTATGCCGAAGATGAGTGCGAGACGTTTCCTGAAATACGACATCCGGCTTCCGCGGATGAAGCACATTTCCTGCAGGTATCACATCCGGCCCACACGGACCCGACACATTTCCTGGAAGTATTACATCCGGCCTGCGCGGACCCAACGTTACCAGTCCTCATTACCTCAACATGCATAATCCGTTACAAATGCCACTGCTCAGCTTTGTTGGCGCACGCGAATATATGCCAATCTCACAGTTGTAACATGACAAACAAACGCTAGAGTTAGGGAACAGCCACCCACGCGTGTCCTTTAATCATAGGCTTCGCAATGGGGTTGGAGGCAATGTCGCCAACCTCAACACAGTGGCTTAGAATCTGGCGACTTATTTGTAAAGCTAATGTTAGCAGAAATTGGTGCAAGAGGCTTGATGTGCCGTTCCACAACCAACCACGAAGGACTAGCAATGCCAGTGCATTTGATGCTGCTACTTTTACTGAATGACAATGCTTGTGTCAGGGCATCTATCAGAACCTATGTAATGCTCAACACCTTGGATATTTCAATGCCTATAATTATCCTAGCCTACTATGCTCCAATGCCTATAATATCAGCTGGCGCTGCGTGTCACCGTTTGCTGCTGTCGTCTCCTGAAAGAGACGCATGTTCCACGGCTGTTGTAGTCTGAGTGTGCCACGAAACACATCGGCGGTCGTATGCACATCTTGTGGTGGTGGGATGTAGAGCATGCAAATTAGATGATTTGTTATATTTAATACACACCTGGATCTGCTGAAGGCGATTGAAGTAGCCGCGCCATCAGCAACCTTGGCATGCAAATTGTCAACTGACGTTTCTTTGCACTATTTTGCGTGCACTGAACGATGTTGCATTTAGCGCTTTTTTGCGATCACGGTTATTAAATGATATATCAGTAGTAAAGCAACAGCTATCATGCCAATATTTAGGCGTGAGGTCTTCATTGACAATGCAGTGATGGACTTTGCATCAGTCAACATTACACACATGTGAAGCGGGGTGGGGATGGCCGAGTGGTTAAGGTGTCGGGCTATGGGTACCAAAGGTCCCGGGTTCGACTCTAGCGCCACTCAAGACATTTCCCAATCCCCACCCACCGCGAAACAGGGGCGGCGCCATTAGCCGTGAATGTGCAAAAGGTGTCGTTAACCAACCAATAAACAAACAAATAAACAAAACACATGATGAACAACCATAAAACTTTTCTACAGCAAACTCCAACAACGGGGCGGAGATAGGCGGTTAACTTCCAGACTGATGCAAACTACATCCGCAACAGCCAGGGCCGTATGCACATATTTTTCGGTAATTCTTTTTAGAGCCGGTTGGATTCCTGTTCATTGTGGTCTGGCGATCACGTAAAGGTGCTTTGTTGTCTAGATTTGACGGAAATTTCATATGGTCGCGAAATTCCCCCCGACCGGCCGCCGCGCCCGGCCGGCAGGTTATGGGCGTCCCGGCGATGCGTTGCCACCCAGTCGCCAACTGTCTTGATCCGCCACTACAGATAGCAGCAATCTGCAGAAATGATCGGCCCAAGCCCGACGCGAACTCGGCCTGAAATCACACATCAGGTACGAGCCCGAAGTTGATCCCAGGCCCGGTCAAAGCTCAACTTTTGCATGGAATGCCTCGGGGGAGTTGACGGCCGTGGCTGACGGGGACCCGCTTGGGCCTATATCGGGCCCAGGGATCGGACCCTCGGGCCTTAAGTCTGCAACTTCTCCTCACTAACTTATGCGCACATGTCGTAGTACCATAGCCACTTCAATTCCAATAGGACAAAAAAGTCAATTCAGGGTTTTTGCCTCATGCTAAAGAAACCCGCAGCTGACCAAACGCGATTATATTTTCCCCAATGCCTGCACGTGATTGCAAATGATGGAATGCTGAAATCACAGGTGCTGATATGACTATGCACATTGATCATAGTCATATCGGCACGTAGCAATTGAAGATTCCATCATTATCATTCCACTATCACCATGGATCATAGTCATGTTAGCACGTAGCGGTTGGAGCATTGGAGCATTAATCATATCATTTACACTCACGTTCAGGCATTCGGCAAAAAATAATCCCGTTTGTTCAGCTGTGGTTTTCTTGAGCATGAGTCAAACATCCTTGAATTAATCTTGCCAGTAACGACTTGCGCCCAGTACCGTCAGCTGTCGGGACCTGTCAGGAGACTGGCGCCCAGTACCGTCAGCTGTCGGGACCTGTCAGTAGACTGGCGCCCAGTACCGTCAGCTGTCGGAACCTGTCAGTAGACTGGCGCCCAGTACTGTCGGGATCTGTCACGAGACTGGCACCCAGTACCGTCAGCTGTCGGGACCTGTCAGTAGACTGGCGCCCAGTACTGTCGGGATCTATCACGAGACTGGCACCCAGTACCGTCAGCTGTCGGAACCTGTCAGTAGACTGGCGCCCAGTACTGTCGGTATCTGTCAGTAGACTGGCGCCCAGTACTGTCGGGATCTGTCAGGAGACTGGCGCCCAGTACCGTCAGCTGTCGGGACCTGTCAGTAGACTGGCGCCTAGTACCGTCAGCTGTCGGAACCTGTCAGTAGACTGGCGCCCAGTACTGTCGGGACCTGTCAGTAGACTGGCGCCTAGTACCGTCAGCTGTCGGAACCTGTCAGTAGTCTGGCGCCCAGTACTGTCGGGACCTGTCAGGAGACTGGCACCCAGTACCGTCAGCTGTCGGGACCTGTCAGTAGACTGGCGCCCAGTACCGTCAGCTGTCGGGACCTGTCAGTAGACTGGCGCCCAGTACCGTCAGCTGTCGGGACCTGTCAGCTGCAAACTGGAACTGCGACGAGCCTACCGTCCAATCGAATAGGATGTGACTGGAATAACAGGTGTGCCTTCCTGCCGTGGCGCCATCTGTACATACGGTCTGAGCGCCCTGAAGCCAAAATATCTAACTTAGCCCAAATAACAACATGCACACGGGATGGCGCTGCGTGTGGCGAGTCATCTTGTTGCTATGTGACCTTCGCAGTCGATGCGCCCCTAAGCTAGACTACGAGTCACATTGGTCGCCTTTCAGAGTGACGTCAGCTCGACAGCGGCAGGTCTGCGCGCCTAGTGCGTGGCTAAGCCGACCCGGCACACAGCTCAGCGCTCGGTCCACACTAATGACTCACGCCTGGCGAAGTCATTAGTGTGGTGGCGGCGGCGGACCGTCGATATAAGCCGTCGTCTGCCGCTCGGAGAGACCCACATCCGGGAATTCGCAAATGGCGGGGGAGAGAGGAAGGAGGGAAGGAGGGCCGACTTCAGAGGGGCGAGGACGGCATCTCGAACGGCTGCCGAATTTGTGTCGAAAGGTTGGTACCTTGGGTTTGGCTAAAATTGTTATTGAGTGGGGTGGGGATGAAGTTGTGGTATTGGACGTGCACTGGAACCTTTTTCCAATCTGGAAATTATGGAATGCGAGTATTTTTTTCCAATAATTTTGTCATCGGGAAAAAACGTTATGGAGAAGATGAAAATGAGAAAATCTCAAGCAGTAATTCTTGCCATGCTCTTTTGCGAAGACGACTGTGTTCTTATTCAGGCACAGGTGGCTCTTGAAATTTGCCATGAGTTGAGCGAGCCCTGGACGGGCGAGATATGGCCGGCAATGATGCAGGAATTTGCTGACGGAGGCAAACTCCAAAGGAGCGGGGCGACAACTCGAGGGAGCGGCGGACTGTAGGCTGACATAGCGGTACCACGGGATTGTGAGACTAGTTGCTGGAGCTGGGACGTGGCGGCATTTCCGAGTGGCGACAGAATGTGTTTCGGAAGAGCGGCACCATGGGCTTGTTCAAATAGTTGAGTAGGGTCAAGGGCAGGGGTGGGTCGCGACATGAAATGTGCATATGAACGTGTTTTCAGCGTGGCAATAAGTTAACCTGAGTTTCGTTTCAATAATCCTGTTTTGAGGAGGTGAAATCTGAAAATCCCAACGACTACTTGCACTTACCGTTCTTATTGAGGAACAGCTTAAAAAATCTGCCAACAGGAAGCAAATTCAGAGCAGCAGGATATGGGGGAAACTGGGCAGGGGCGGCATCGGGGATCCCAAGATGGAGGAGGAAGCGACGCCGCTCCCTGGAGTCTATGGGGATGGGGACGACGACCCCTTCCCCTACTTCCTTGGATCCGTGTCTGGGTTCGGCGGGCGGTGCTCACAGGCTTCCCGTGAATTATGTGATTGTCTCTGAGCTTGTGACACCAGGTTGTTGTATGCACCATGAGAGGTCTCAAACTTGTGATAGAAGCAATCTGAAACAATGACGCGGCTGCCTTACATCTTTCGATGGAAATGGTGCAGTCAATGCAGTCAAATGCCATTTTTCACAGTAATGGGCTGGCCATTGTTTTAATTTGATCTGTAAGTTGGATGATGAGAGGAGTGCGATTTATACGAAGATGTCAGCAGGCAAGTATGCCACGTGTGGAACCCCATTATTTTAATTAAACACTTCGGGTTTATTTAGGTTTTTCGACTTCTTAATTGGAGCCAAGCTCTGTTGGAGCCGTCTGTACTCTATCCTGAATGCATGCTGTATTGTTTCTCTCATCAAAAATCAAAATGTGACCTTGGATTTTTGGTGAGGATCTTCGGTAACCAATTGTTTTAGTCTGTGTGCTTCAAACTTTGACCATGACGTCTGCGGAACGACTGTTGGAGAGACCACTTGTACCATTTGATGAACGTCCTTGATTGTGAATGTGGCATTGCCCCATGTTTTTAATTAAAAAAAAACATTCTTACCTTTGCTTTGAAATCCATGGATATTGGGAAATTTGCGTCAATACACCAAATGCCTAGGGGAAGGCGCTTGGTTCTGCCACCCACCTTATTACTTTCCCAGTGAATCATAGGTCAACGCTGTAGTCTGTCGGAACTCACTTAACTCTGCTGCCACATGCTCGTCGTCTCGGTCCTGCTCCACCTAGTCCCATCGTGTCACTGTATTTGATGTGTCTGTTTGTGTCCTCGTGCCCAACTTAGTCCCACTGTGTCACTGTATCTGATGCGCCTGCTTGTGTCCTCATGCTCCACCTAGTCCCACCGTGTCGCTGTATCTGATGATAGCATAGGGTGGGGTGGCCGTCTCCCAACCGAAAGGTAGTAAGTTCGAGTCCCACTTGTCGCTACTCTTCGTCCGCGGCCAATTGGCGTGAGAGATTGGCGACGCTATGTGGCTCAAACAATTGACAGGCCGCACAACCAATAGCCGTCATCAGGGGCGTGGAAGTCACCCGAGGCGACGTAATGCGACGGCAAGAGATCGACGCGCTGTGGCGTGCCGCCGCCTGAATCGCCAACGATGCGTGATGTGTCGATCGTCCGATAGCAGAACTCATCAGGCCATGTTGGATGGCGGATCTGTGGCGCCACATTCCAGCGGCGTGATCGGCGCATTGGACCGATGGTTTGGATTTTGCTCGGTTTTGACGTAGCTCGTGTGTTCCGGTTTGCTTGATGTTCAATGCTTGAAGCTTCATTGTGTCACTGCGGTTAATTTCCAACGCCACATAGGGTATTGCTGAACAACGTCATAGGAAAGTTCACGGCTTGGGCTATAATCCAGTAATTGTGTCTACCTCACTGAACTCCGGGGTGATCTTTTCCGGACATTTGATAACCATTGTACACAGGATTTCTGGGAACTGCGAAGGCTTTGCCCGACTTGACCAGCTGGTGATGCATGTAATGATGTCAAGAGAGATGTATAACGATTTGCGTATACGAAGCTACTCTGATGACAGGTTCTGATTTCTATTTGAAATAGCTCTGTGGACGGCCAGCTTGATGCTGCCGGTTGGAAAAGCAGTCCCGTCCTGAATTCGTGCCATCCAGAACACTGCCCTCTCCGGAAAATTATCTCCATTTTCTTGCTGCAAGTTGAATCAAGCTGTTTGACAACGGCTGCGAGCTGGTTATCGTTTTATCGAACTGTCTGATGCTCCCAAGAGGGAGTTACTGCCGGTGCAAGCAGAAGGAAAATTATACTGTCCAGATTGAATGGCCACAGAATTGCCCAACCCCCAAGAAAAAGAAACATATCTAGAACTCTATACAAGACATCGATTTCTTGCCGATTTCTAGCCCTACTGCCGATTTATGATTTCTCCGAACATTTGGATCGCTCACCTACCGTAAACGATCATTGACTAAGCGAAAGTGAAAAATGAGCGCCATTGGGTTCTGATCGTGACGACCAATGCAGTGGCCTTGTCTTACGACTTGGTCCTACGACTTTGTTCCACGACTTTGTCCCACGGCCAAATGATGTGGTCGGAGGAAGTGATAGCTCAGAACAAGCACTGAGGCAGGGGTGCATCATGGTACCCGTTACCGTACCGAGTACACGATTTTACTCGTTACCGTGCCGAGTACATGGGGGTACTCGGTAGGACCAAGGAGGTGGTGTGGGCTATCTCCTCCACCTTGGGATGGGAAGGCTGCCGATATGTGCATGATATGCAAAGACGAACTTGACGATACCATCTGATCTATGCAGGCTGAGGAAATTCATAGTTCAACACACCAAGATAATTTGTGATTCAGTTGTTGGCTACGGAGGTATGATGTTGTTTTCGAAGATATACCAAGTTGGAGCCATGGAACTAATTTCGTAGCCGTCATTAGGCCGTGACAGTGGTCTTCATCCCCAAATGATGCTTGGTGTGTGCTGTGTATATAAGATATGATTCTTATGAAAGTGTAATGTCAAAGCTAACCGTACAGTCAAAGCTAAATATCTGCCGCTGCTACGACCTCTGCTCTGCTTAGTGGCGAACATGGTGTACTGTGGCCCCAGCATCTTTTCTACCCCTCATGGCCTTCTTCTTGCTGCCCAGACTGTCACGGTGCTTCCAGCCGACATCACCACACGGTGGCAGGCTGAAAAACACAATGACACACACACACACAGACAGACAGACAGACCAACACAGACAGACAGAGACAGACAGACAGACAGACAGACAGACAGACAGACAGACAGACAGACACACAGCAGACAGACAGACAGACAGACAGACAGACAGACAGACAGACACACAGACAGACAGCCCAGACTGTGTACCTGCCTCCTGCCCAGACAGACAACGGTGCTGACGTCAGACCGACAGACAACTGCCTGCAGACAGACAGACAACAGACAGACAGACAGACAGACAGACAGACACACTGACCTCACACACAAATACAAAAAAACACACACGCACACACGGTGCTGGTCTGACCGGTACACCTGCCCCCCGTCCAGGCTGTCGCGCGCGCTGGGACGCGACGCCGGCCACGACTACGTGCAGCGGCTGTCGCGGGTGCAGTGCGCGCTGCAGGAGCTCGGCTCTCTGGTGGCCACGCCGCGCTCCTCAGCCCGGCCGGCACACACCCGGCGGGTCGGCCAGACCGTGCCCGACCACTGGGTGACCGAGCTGGAGCACTGGGTGGACGAGTACACCGAGCAGCTGCCGCCGCTCACCAACTTCATACTGCCGGTGGGTGCCGGCCGGTGCTGGGGCTGGTGGGGCTGATGGTGCTGGGGCTGGTGGTGCTGGGGCTGATGGTGCCGGGGACGGTGGGTGCCGTCCGGTGCGGGGGCTGGTGAGGCTGATGGTGCTGGGCTGGTGAGACTGATGGTGCTGGGGCTGGTGGTGCTGGGGCTGGTGGGGCTGGGGATGGTGGTGCCGGGGACGGTGGGTGCCGTCCGGTGCTGGGGCTGGTGGGGCTGATGGTGCTGGTGCTGGTGGTGCTGGGGCTGGTGGTGCTGGGGCTGGTGGTGCTGGGGATGGTGGTGCCGGGGACGGTGGGCGCCGTCCGGTGCTGGAGCTGGTACCGGCCGGCAGGTGGTGCCCCGAAGATGAGCGCTGGACGCAGGGGCTCGTCCGTGCGGACGGGGTTTCCGGGCGGGTGTGAAGTGGGACGTGTGTCAGTGGAGGCTGAGTGCGCCAACGGAAGTGAGTTGAAGAGGCTGTTTGTGTCAGTCCAGGTGTGCTGGTGTTGTGACTCTGCCATGGAATGATTGCTGGTGCCGGTGACGTAGTGATTCTGAAGTGAATACCACGGTCCATCCACGTCGAAGTCGCAAAGGAAACATTTACTGAAGCTGTAATGCATGACTGGAGCTCTCGCCTCCACATATGGTTGTCAGTCTTTACCTTATTTCCTGTAACCAGGCTTCATTTAGTACATAACCAAGTATTTCGCCTTTCTTTGGTTCACTTTCAACCTTGGCGTCTAACTTGGCCGCCATGTGGTAAATTTCGCCATCGTCTGGACCACACAGCGCGAGAATATCGACGCAAGCACGGTCTGTATTCGGAAACGAAGGAAAACGATATGGCCGTCGACTGTGGGTCGCTGTTCTGTAAGGTGATATGTGCTGCTGCTGTGGCCGTCGACTGTCGGTCGCTGTTCTGTAGGGTGATATGTGGTGCTGCTGTGACCGTCGACTGTCGGTCGCTGTTCTGTAGGGTGATATGTGCTGCTGCTGTGACCGTCGACTGTCGGTCGCTGTTCTGTAGGGTGATGTGCGGCTGCTGTGACCGTCGACTGTCGGTCGCTGTCCTGTAGGGTGATGTGCTGCTGCTGTGGCCGTCGACTGACGGTCGCTGTTCTGTAGGATTATGTCGTGCTGCTGCTGCTGTCAACCAGCCGGAAGTGGGCAGAACAAGTTCGTGCTTCATTGGCGTACATTGACAATTGCTCACATGCTCTTTAGAAGGGGCCTGGTCCTCATTGATAAGTGAAAATGGGAGAACTGGCGCCACCCCCGAGGCGTGTGCCAACACACACCAGGAGCCCCGGGAAGACGCGACGGTGCTGACATTTGAAGCGGCTTGCTCTACGTCACTTGTAGACACTCCCAAAACGTTCGAGTCTGTTCATGATAAAAATTCTGGTTCTCAATCCAGACTTCTGTTATAATCCTACAATTGTTCTCTTCTTCAAAAATTTCTCTAACCCCAATCAACCCCCGGGGTTTGGTATTTTGGTTCCGTCCTCCAAATCCAACAAACAAAACTCGACATAGCATAAAACAATAGAGAACAAAATAATGTAAATTTCGGAACTAGTTATTACCTCACCCAATTACTCTCCAGGATATTTTCACACTGGCAGGACGGCGGCCCAACTATAACTCTGTAACCACAGATGAATCGTCATTCGGCTTTTTTGCCAATCTCGTCTCATTCTAAATAACAAAAGATATGAGGGATCAGGTTTTCGTATGTCTTCAGAATTCTGTCGAAATGACGCTTCAAGAAGAAATATTGGAATATACCACGATTCTTCTTCATAATTCCGGGAAATACTGGCGTTACACCAAAAAATCTCCATTACGAAACCTCTCGTCTTGCTGCCATATCTTGCGACCATAGTGGAACTCCGAAATATGCACATCGACGTCATATACTAGCATATCGGACCCGAGGTCTGTTCTCCAGCCGCATTCGATCGGAGACCACCGGAGAACGTAATTCTGGACATCTCAGACAGTTTTAAAGTAATTCTGTTAATTTCATGAAATAGAGCATTCAATTTCGAATTGAAATGCATAAAATAGCACCAGCTAGCGAGCTTCATTGATGGCAGAAGACCTATTTTTTGGGAGCCGTGTAAATGCTTAAAAAATGCAAAAGACCTTGGGTTACTTTGGTATGAATTCCACCTCAATTCGCAAAACTACAGTAACCCATCAAGAGAAAAGCATCTGAATAGTAGTTTTATCACTTCAGCAACTGCAGTAACTGTGCATGTACGGAGTTATTACGTTCTCCGGGCCATTTATGGTCACAATTAGACGTATTTTAAAATAGTTACGAAAAATCTATCATTTCATCATTTGACCACCCTTGGATACGTCGCCGTTAGGACAGGACAATATCCGTACTAGAGTAGGAGAATTAACAAATTATTGGGACGGTCTCGCCCGATTCATGTTTTGATCTAGGATAAAGACAACGTAATTTCATAATTAGGAACATATATCTTCAGTGTATTGATTCCTATATAACTGAAGAAAAAGGTAACACCGTATTGACGTATGAATTCCTAACCCTCTTTATAAAAAAATTATATTGTTTTTTTTCTTTTTTTTAATTTAAATTTTTTCGCCGCGACGGTGCTGACATTTGAAGCGGCTTGCTCTACGTCACTTGTAGACACTCCCAAAACGTTCGAGTCTGTTCATGCCAGATAACGGAGTTCCGACGCCACTCCCGAGCCTATTTCCGAGGGCATTTTCGGCGAATAATGGAGGAACTTTGGGACAGTAGCGTTTGATATCGCAGGAATGTCGTTATTTTGAGATGAAACATGCACTGCATAATTTCCGACGTTTAATTAGTTCGCAACTAATTACTATCTCGGCCGAGTGTGATGTACTGGTGGTGCGATGCCAGAGATAACGCCGCGAGACCATCCGTCCATGCTTGACTTCCTGCCGAGATAAGTGGCCAGAGTTCCGGGCATCAGGAATGGGTTGAAGCGTACCAAGGAAGTTCCTGTTTCAAGTTACGCCTGGTAGTGCGAGGGAAAAGGCAGTTGGCGTTGCTCACTGTGTCCCATGATGTAGTTTCATGAGAGAGAGAGAGAGAGAGGTCTGTTGTGCACATGCAGCTGGTGTTTCAGGTATAATGCATGCCATCCAGCGCCCAAAGCATGCTTGTACGTTAACTCTGCGGATGAAGAGTGAAGATGCCTGGGAGCAGTGAGAGAGGGGAAGAAAATACACGAGACAAAACGATGAAAAACCGGAATATGCCCTTCACCCCACCCCATTCAACTGCAGTTACATTGTTTATTAGTTACGGTTATTATCAATGCCCACACTTCGTGTGCTGGATGATGATGCAAACATGAGACTAGAATAAAAGAAGACATTTCCATTAACTCTAAATTTCCAAACCATGCGGCGAATAATCTGACGCTGATGCCTCGCTACATTCGCCACCGGTGGCTGCCGTCCACAACAGCCTTGTTTGCACGCTACGGAGTGGCCGAGCCGCCGGCACGGAAGCCTGCCTCTCGCTGAAACCGCAGGCGGCTGGAAGTCGGCGGCAACATGTTTGTCTACGCAAAGTATTGGTTTTCGTGCTTTGTGGATATCCTGCATTTTAGCCAGAGCTGTGAAGGGATGCATATATGAGCATGGGTATTGTCGCATTGATCCGAGCCACACAGGGTGTTCGTGGGTCACAAATGACCGGACTTGATGATCGAGATATCTTTGACCCATCCCCTGAATGTCTGTCGTAAACTCATTTTAACAGCTGATTCACGGTATCCTTGCATTCCGGCTGTGTTGGAATGGCGGAACGTCGTCCTCTCACCGGTGGCGGTGTGTTCTCACACACCAAGACCGTGCAGCCGAGTTTACATCAAAAGTAGCGTTAGGGATTATGCTATATTACTCAAAAACATGGCGACAATTCCAGGGCTGAGCGGACCAGGTAAGATTTCAGCGTAGGTCCGCTAGTCCAGGCTACCCTAACATGATTCAAATGAGACGAACGGATAGCTGCATTTACCTGTCGACATAGTTGGTCATCGACAAAAGGAAGTCTCATGTAGACATAGTTGGGATTGCTACATGCTCGATGCCGACGTTGCCCACTTATCCTACTCCTGTTGTGAGGGTGGACAGCACGAGCGGCGGAGTGTACCCGATGTGCTGGGTATCCGTTTTCCAGGAAAAGAGTTGTCATCTTCGCAAGGCTCCGCTCGCACGAAATAGTATCGGAGGAGACTCGTGCTGCTCTCCTCATTTGGATGAGTAATATAGCATAATCCCTGACGCTACTTTTGATGTAAACTCTGCACCTGGTATATTCAGGGTAGTACATTTCGTCTCACGCATTGAACTTGTTTGTGTTCAGTTCATGTCACTGAGATATGTCTCTACATTTCCTGACAGGCAACTTTAGGACATTATAATTTCCGATTAGTAACACTAGAAGACATCGATGGAGATGTTAAGTCCCTGCCTGTCTTGTTTTGTCATTTTGCTGTATTTGTTACTGCATTCAAGTATCATTGTCTTTTATCCACCACTACGCACCACAATGGCACGGAAGCTGCTCAATTGTTGCTTGATTTTCAATTGAATGTAAACTCCTCGTTGTGCATGTCGTGGCCTTCACCACTGATATCTTGACATCCCTAAGTGTCGGAAGAGTAGTCCTACGACACAACAAGTAATCACTGAAGAGGTCAGGTGAGCAATTCCATCATCTAAATTGTGGTCCTGCTATTCGTCACCGAACAAATCGTCACTGTGAGCTATTCGCTACTGTGAGTTTTGCGTCGTCGAACTATTCGCGATGTAGCTGACCCGGACCACTTGGCCTTAACATTCTCCTGGTTGAAGCACAACTGAGCGGACGGCTGGGTATGCTGTTAATACACGGACAGCTGATGCTGGATGGGGATAATTTCTGCGCTCAGGAGCATTGGTCAGAAAGGCTGCTATTTGAACCGAAGAACGGCTCCTTGGCTATTGGACAGTGTGCAATTATGTGAATAGGCTGATTATGCCATCATTGCTCAATGCCCGCGAAGTGGTGGTGTTCTAATGTGTAGCGAGGTTCTCACTGAAATCGTAATCTTTGGCGATGTTCGTGCCGACCACCATGTACCGCCCGGTGGGCCGGCGACGGTAGCGCACTGATGGCGTCGCCTGAGTCCCGGCCCGTCCGCCGTCGGCGGATTTTGAGGGCGGCTGTTGTTGGACTGTTGAGTTACGCGGGGCGTCCCGCCGGCTGCTGTTGGTGGACTGTTGAGTTACGCGGTACGTCCGGCCGGCGGCTGTTGGTGAACTGTTGAGTTACGCTGGGCGTCCGGCCGGCGGCTGTTGTCGGACTGTTGAGTTACGCTGGGCGTCCGGCCGGCTGCTGTTGTTGAGTTACGCTGGGCGTCCGGCCGGCTGCTGCTGTTGAGTTACGCTGGGCGTCCGGCCGGCTGCTGCTGTTGAGTTACGCTGGGCGTCCGGCCGGCTGCTGCTGTTGAGTTACGCTGGGCGTCCGGCCGGCTGCTGCTGTTGAGTTACGCTGGGCGTCCGGCCGGCTGCTGTTGTTGGACTGTTGAGTTACGCGGGGCGTCCGTCCGGCGGCTGTTGTCGGACTGTTGAGTTACGCGGTACGTCCGGCCGGCGGCTGTTGGTGAACTGTTGAGTTACGCTGGGCGTCCGGCCGGCTGCTGCTGTTGAGTTACGCTGGGCGTCCGGCCGGCTGCTGTTGTTGGACTGTTGAGTTACGCGGTACGTCCGTCCGGCGGCTGTTGGTGGACTGTTTAGTTACGCTGGGCGTCCGGCTGGCTGCTGTTGGTGGACTGTTTAGTTACGCTGGGCGTCCGGCCGGCGCTGACAGACGGCGTTGGGTGGACGGCTTCATATGAGGCGCTGTTGGGCGGTGAGCCGTCACTGTGCCCAGAAGGGCATTGTGGTTCCAACTTTGGAGAGACACAAGATAGTGTGTACGACGACTGTTGAGATTGATGTTGGTGACAAGCCGTCGCCGTCTTGCTCGTCCTGAAAATCTTGCAAGAGAGGGTAGATATATCAGCAGGATTAAGTTTGGACAAGTTGTCGCGGGGTGAAGTCTGCTTCAGACATCGAGACAAGGAGAAAATAACTGCACTACAGGCATTAGATGTACTAGCATTGCTCTCATCCATTGCTATCTTCTATTGATGACTGGGAGCTCGCGCTTTACACACTCTTACCCGCCTCACATAGCGCGGGGGCCGAGACCCCACCAGCCGAGTCTCAACAATGGACTTCGTCAGACAGACTCTCCTCCACGTCAAAACTTGACACACTGACTCGCCTCACATAGTGCGGGGGCGGAGACCCCACCAGCTGAGCCACAACAATGGACTTCGTCACACCGACTCATCTACCCGCCCCAACGTAGTAGTGCCTAATTAGCACACAGCGAAAATATGCTAATGAAGTCGGCTTTCGTGAGTGGAATAGCGTACGGAATTAAAGTCAATTCAACCAACCAACGGGGCACACACTGGTCTCAGTTGGATCAAACAGTAAATGCGATAACTTACTCTAGGAAGCTACCGGACAGCCTCATAAAGAGCTTGCTAATAGGAGACTGAATTGAAGGTGAAGGTGCTATGAAATATTGCTGTTCGGTGGAAGCCAATCACTTTATAGACTTTGGTGGGAACATTAAGTACTTCCTTTGGTGGAAACAATAATTACTTATGAACCGATGAACATCACAATGCACATTCAGAAAAATAAAATCGCAGTCTTGTCCTAGCACTCGAGGGGCCGTTCTTCAACCCCCAATTATTTTTTTGGAATTCAGGGGAAAACGGCGACTCGCAGCACCGCGAAATTTTCAGTACCTTTTCCTTCATCTTTCGTCGCGTCTGACGTAAAAATTCCAACCTGAGCTCATACAATTTATTTACCTACCTCGGGTCAAGGAGGATCACCTCAAGAAATATTTCAGGAGCGATAACTGATCGAAATAAAACCATATCAAAATGAAACTTGTTACTGGAGTACAATTGGGTAGTACCCTCAAAACTTATTTCTCGAATCCCTCTGTGAGGTTAAATCAGTTACTGAACGTCATGACCAATTTGTGATCATTTTGTGTATTTAAAAAACCAGTTATTATCGCCGAATTTGTATCCGTGGTATGTATACTTGTTTGTTTAGTGGGCAGTTTACGACGCACTTTATGCACATTCACGGCTAATGGCGCCGCCCACACTGTTTCGCCGGTGGGCCGCGGGAAATGTCCTGAGCAGCGCTAGTGTCGAACCCGGGACTTTTGGTACCCGTAGTCCGACACCTTAACCGCTCGGCCATCCCCGCCCTTCGTGGTATGTATGTAACAATATCAACCGCAAGCTAGTTTACTCTACCACCACACGCGTCTGTGCGTGCCACCGAGTTGATGACGATTGTGAAAGCATTGTTTTATCGAGGTTGGTGGCGGATGACGTTTTGCATATGATTTTCATGCCCCCGTTGAGTAACCTTCGTGTCCTTTGGTCGTTTTCCCATCAAACCCTTTTATTCATGAGAACAGAATCGAACTTTGGTTCAAACTTTTACACGACCTGATTCTGCGATGCTTTAGCTAAAAGCTCGATGGTCGTCACAGATCAGGCATGTCGTTTTGTAGCGGCTACTCGGCTGCACGCTATTTACCCATTTTCAAGAATTGGCACACGCAGCCCTATGCAATGCTATGAATGAAAGACATCTGGACGCCAGATAACCACCATCGGTATATGCGCCCTTGAGCCCAAATAATCCTTGCAGCAGACTCCGAAATCGTTGCGTCTGGTGATGTTTGTATGCTTCTTCAAAGGGCAAATTTCGACGGTGTTTGCCGTCCATCGTAAATACCTGGATGTGAGCTCAACGCTGTTATCGTAACCACTAGGTGACGATAGTTCGTGTTGTCGGCGCAACATGAACAAGCAGGCGGCGGGCCTGCCACCTGAACCACCGCCACCACCGCTGTAACTGCCCTGAACAAACAATCCGCCACCACCACCACTGCAACTGCCCTGAACAGACAATCCGCCACCACCACCACTGCAACTGCCCTGAACAGACAATCCGCCACCACCACCACTGCAACTGCCCTGAACAGACAATCCGCCACCACCACCACTGCAACCGCTCTGCTCTGAACCACCAGCCCGCCAATACCACCACTGCAACCGTCCTGAACCACCAACCCGTCACCGCCACCACTGATGGGCGCTCCCACATCCCATCGCGCTTCACTCCCCCGGATCGCCACTCGTCTGCACCGTCTCCCAGCTCGCCACTCGTCTGCACCGTCTCCCAGCTCGCCACTCGTCTGCACCGTCTCCCAGCTCGCCACTCGTCTGCACCGTCTCCCGGCTCGCCACTCATCTGCACCGTCTCCCAGCTCGCCACTCGTTTGCACCGTCTCCCAGCTCGTCCACTCGTCTCCCGCTCGCCACTCGTCTGCACCGTCTCCCAGCTCGCCACTCGTCTGCACCGTCTCCCAGCTCGCCACTCGTCTGCACCGTCTCCCGGCTCGCCACTCGTCTGCACCGTCTACAACTGCACCGTCTCCCAGCTCGTCACTCGTCTGCACCGTCTCCCAGCTCGCCACTCGTCTGCACCGTCTCCCAGCTCACAACTCGTCTGCACCGTCTCCCGGCTCGCCACACATATGCACCGTCTCCCGACTCGCCACTCGTCTGCACCGTCTCCCGACTCGCCACTCGTCTGCACCGTCTCCCGGCTCGCCACGCATATGCACCGTCTCCCGGCTCGCCACACATATGCACCGTCTCCCAGCTCGTCACTCGTCTGCACCGTCTCCCAGCTCTCCACTCGTCTACACCGTCTCCCAGCTCACAACTCGTCTGCACCGTCTCCCGGCTCGCCACACATATGCACCGTCTCCCGACTCGCCACTCGTCTGCACCGTCTCCCGACTCGCCACTCGTCTGCACCGTCTCCCGGCTCGCCACCCGTCTGCACCGTCTCCCGGATCGCCACTCGTCTGCACCGTCTCCCAGATCGCCACTCGTCTGCACCGTCTCCCAGCTCGCCACTCGTCTGCACCGTCTCCCAGCTCACAACTCGTCTGCACCGTCTCCCGGCTCGCCACACATATGCACCGTCTCCCGACTCGCCACTCGTCTGCACCGTCTCCCGACTCGCCACTCGTCTGCACCGTCTCCCAGATCGCCACTCGTCTGCACCGTCTCCCAGCTCGTCACTCGTCTGCACCGTCTCCCAGCTCGCCACTCGCCTATGCCGGTCGACTCGTTTAGTTATGTGCGCAAAGTGACCCTTGATGTCGACGCGCCCCTAAACTCCAATCCACCACCACCACCACCGGTCGACTCGCCACTCGTGAACACCGTCTCCAAACTCGCCACTCGTCTGCACCGTCTCCCGACTCGCCACTCGTCTGCACCGTCTCCCAGCTCGCCACTCGTCTGCACCGTCTCCCGGCTCGCCACTCATCTGCACCGTCTCCCAGCTCGCCACTCGTCTGCACCGTCTCCCGGCTCGCCACTCGTCTGCACCGTCTCCCAGCTCGCCACTCGTCTGCACCGTCTCCCAGCTCACAACTCGTCTGCACCGTCTCCCGGCTCGCCACACATATGCACCGTCTCCCGTCTCACTCGCCACTCGTCTGCACCGTCTCCCGGCTCGCCACTCGTCTGCACCGTCTCCCAGCTCGCCACTCGTCTGCACCGTCTCCCGACTCGCCACTCGTCTGCACCGTCTCCCGACTCGCCACTCGTCTGCACCGTCTCCCAGCTCGCCACTCGTCTGCACCGTCTCCCGGCTCGCCACTCGTCTGCACCGTCTCTCAGCTTGCCACTCGTCTGCACCGGTCGTTTTGCATCTGGCACACCAAGACTGGCCGGGCGACAGATGCCATGATGCACGTGGTGGACCGGCGACGGCCGGAACCTGTTCCGAACATGGCCGGCGACGTGGCCCGCCATCCAGCTAGGTCGTCGAGCCCGACGAGGGTTCGGTCGGTCCGGCTGTCGGTCAGGGTCGCCGAGCCCGATGGACTGCTGGCTTGCGCCGGTCGGCGACTCTGCCGACTGCTGTGTCGGTCAGTCAGTCGGCACCGACGTCTGACGAGTCGGTCGCTGCTGACCGCGTCGGACCGGCTCGTGTCAACTGGCCCGTGCCCGTGTCGCTGATCTGGAGCGACCTCGGGCCAGCTGTGACGTTGATCTGCAACCACATCTGGTCAGCTGTGGCTCTGATCTGAAGCGACCACGGGTCAGCTGTGGCGCTGGTCTGGAGCCACATCTGGCCAGCTGTGGCTCTGATCTGAAGCCACATGGGGTCAGCTGTGGCGCTGATCTGGAGCCCCACCGGGTCAGCTGTGACTATGATCTGGAGCCACATCTGGCTGGCTCTGGTCATCTCTGACGCTGATCTGGGGCCACATGGAGTCGGCTATGGCGCTGATCTGGAGCACCACCGGGTCAGCTGTTGCTCTGATCTGGAGCCACATCTGGCTGGCCCTGGTCATCCCCGACGCTGATCTGGAGCCACACCGGGCCAGCTGTGGATCTGATCCGGAGCCACATTGGGCCAGTGGTGGCGTGTCGTCAGTGGCGGTCGCCAGCTATTGGACGGCGCTGATAAGCCAGCGCACTGACCCGGCTGATTGCATCGACCCGGCCGGCCTCTTCTGGCCAGGTGCGCCGCGACTGCCGCCTGTCGAGCCGCCCGTCGAGTCGACTGTCGAGCCGCCTGTCGAGCCGCCTGTCGAGCCGCCTGTCGAGCCGCCTGTCGAGCCGCCTGTCGAGCCGCCTGTCGAGCCGCCTGTCGAGCCGCCTGTCGAGCCGCCTGTCGAGCCGCCTGTCGAGCCGCCTGTCGAGCCGCCTGTCGAGCCGCCCGTCGAGCCGCCTGTCGAGCCGCCTGTCGAGCCGCCTGTCGAGCCGCCTGTCGAGCCGCCTGTCAAACCCACTGTCGAGCCGGCTGCGAGATCAGGCTGAGGCTGTGGAGGCAGACGGGGAAGCGGCTGTGGGATCAAGTGAGGGATGACACCTGTGGAGGAAGGCTGGGGCTGTCGCCTGTGGGGTCAGGTGGGGATGACACCGGTATGAAGGCTGGGGCTGCGAACTGTGGGGTCAGGCGGGGATGACACCTGTGGAGGCAGGCTGGGGTCGCCGCCTGTGGTGTCAGCCTGGGGTCATCACCTGTGAAGTCAGGCGGGGACTGCCGCATGCTTAGAGGGTCGCCTGTGGAGCCAGGCTGAGGAAGCCCCCGTTGGTGGTGATAATGAGACAAATGGATGGAAGCTGTGTACTTATGATAATGTAGCGGCTGTATAGACAGCTTCGGAGAACCCAGTCGCATAAATGTCGCCGACGCCCCTGCTATTCACTTGCATTCCAACGGGACGATTTTGCCCGTGATGTCGTATCTATTGATATTTATGTACGTACGTATCTATTGACATATATAATACCGCTGTCATCCAAGCAAGCTGTTGATTTGGCGTCGGGTCAGAATATGCAGCACATGCACTTGCTGAAAACCGAACGCGACATGTCTACTCATGCCTTAACACGCGCCCTGGAAGGCCTCTAAGAATTTCGCGCACTGGAGAGGTGGGGGCGGGTTCCGCCCCTTCAGATCTCGGCTCCTATAGCTAGAACTAAATTTTCAGGTTAGGTGACTATTTGCGGTGAACTCTATTGTGTGCAAACTTCATGATCCTAGGTCAATATCTTCAAGGTTAAATAAGGCTAAATACGCTATATTTGGCTTGTTTTGCGTGGCTTGGCTTAACATGGCCATGGATCGCTGCGATTGTGTTTAAATGCTCAAAAATTGGCATCAATGATGTTTTGGACATAGCTAATGATGCAATACAGATGATAGATCCGGCATCAGGTCACCTACATATATCAGCACTTTATCGGGTCAGTAGTTACCGGTTCCACTGTTACCGGAGCCGGACCGCCCGCCGGACCGTCGTGCGTCCCGGCGCGATCGGCTTCAAGAGAATGAAAGGGCTGAAGTACATAAATGAAGTATGGAAACGTCGCATGTTCATAAGGTTCATAATGGCAACAAAAGTTTTCAATAGGGAGTAACATGCAAAATGACGTGAATGGCATGATTATCATTTGCGTTTATGACAATCTTCAAGTTGAACAAGTTTGGTTCCATTGATCTGTCATGAATTTGACCTGATTTGACCTCGGTGACCTAGCGTGATCTTGAAACAATATAGCATAACAGGAAACATGAAACAAGCCGCTAGTATTGCTATTAACACTTCGCTTTTGCCGATATACGGAAGCGCATCATCGTCGTTTTTTGTGGTCTTACGCTGCTTTTTACAAATTTATTTCACGGCTTCTAACTCGAAAACGTTGGGCCGATTTTCCTTTTTCTTATTTTAAGTGACGCACCACACATTTCTAAAACAGTTACACAAAGGATGGCGTATATCGAACGGTAAAATCTGGAGTTATTTACGAAAACTCGGAGATGTGGGTCGATTTTGCCCGCCACCAGTCCAGTGCTCGTGCATGCGCACGTCCGTGGGGGAGGGGGGGGGGCAGATATCTGCCCCCTGCGATTTTTCCTAATTTATCGCCATACTAATCGAGGTTAGCAAGGCCACACCTCGCATGGCTGCTCGTGTGTCTTTTCCGCATATCCTCATACATTTTTAACCCCGGGTCATCTCAGGCCAGGTCACTAGGTCAGGCGAAGTGACCAAACATCCCTCGGAGTTATAGGTGGCATAAATAACTTCCACAATAATTGGGCGATTGATTTCAAACTTATAACACGTCATAATCTCATCAGGGATCATAATATATATCTCGTTTTTTTAGTGGCATTGACCTTAGGTCAGGTCGCGGCCATGGATTCCCATTATAGTGCTATGGTAAAATATACAAATGTTTCCTGGTTACATATTTGCTCTCGGAATGATCTCACAACGGTTGTGGCGTGTAGTTGGAAGCTATGCTCAATGTTACCGCTGACATTTTTGCTCAGTGACCTCTTCAAGATCATCTGAGGTCACCTGAGATCGCTACACATTTCTGGGCATTATATTGCACTGCATTGAGCTAGAAGGCTGAAATTATTGTCATTGTGCTTGTATCGCCAAGACGTGTCGATTGATACATTACATGCCCTCCCTAGGCTACTTCATGACCTGAGGTCATAGTTCGGAGTAAGAAGTATTCCTGCTTCACACCGCGTATTGTCGATAGCACATTTCAAGGACTGCCGAATAGCGTTCGTCGTTTGTTTCAATCTGTTATAGATCCTGAGATATGTGTCAATATCTTAGAGTCCCACCCGATCTGGTCGAATTTGACCTATGATGACCCAGTGATCTGAATATCGACCTGAGCGAAAAATGACCAAATACTTTCGATAGAGCTTGTCACCAGCTATCCAACGCCGTTTTCCGTTTGTCGCTAGCTAGCACAGTTCTAGAGATCTTAGGGGGGCAGGCATCTGCCCCCCGGACCGGCGAAGTTGGCGCGGACCGCCGGACGTGCGAGTGTTAATTAAACACCAAATGAAGCCACATGTCTCACAGCTATAACATTCGATGTACAGTAAGAGCACACCTCATTTTGCAATGCATTATACAAACGAACGGTACAATAACAGAAGCGACGTGCGCCAGTCTCGGTGTTCAGACGCGGAAGCGCCATCCGAGTGTCCTGGCGCACGGGCCGGCAGCGTATTTCTGAGTTAGTCAGGAACGGGGAAGCGAGAGCCTGAGTTCTCCTGTTCCGACAGTTTTATCAAGCAATTTTACAAAGTGGTATTAGTTTGGCTGGCGGGCCGGCTGGCCCACACTGAGCAGGTTGTCCAGTGTTGCCGCTGTGGCACTGCATGGGCTGCAGCGGCGTAATGTCCATTTATGGCTGTGCGTTACCGTCTTCTTTCGTCCTCATAGCATGTGCTTTTATATGTGCACACTTACAAACTGAAGCCTGTGCCATTATACACACACACACACACACACACACACACACACACACACACACACACATATATATATATATATATATATATATGTATATAGATATATATATACATATATATATATATATATATATTTATATATATATTTTAGTATGTATGTATGTATGTATGTATGTATGTATGTATGTATGTATGTATGTATGTATGTATGCATGTATGTATGTATGTATGTATGGATATGTGGGACGGAGATTTGAGCTTTCGACACTATGCTCGACAGTGGTCATGGGCGCATATTCTCATGTGACTAGTTGTACCACGGTGTGCACACGTCGGGGATACGGTGTCTCCGGACAGTATCCCTGGTCCGTGTCTTCGGACTGTATCCACGGTGCCGAGTCCCCGGACTGTGTCTCCAGTCCCAGTCCCGGGCCGTATCCCCGGGCCCTGTCCTCGGGCCGTGTCCCCGGGCCGTTTCCCCGGACCTTGTCTCCAGTCCGTATCTGCGGGCCGTGCCACCAGTCCGTATCCCCGGGCCGTGTCCCGGCCGTGTTTCCAGTCTGTGTCTCCGGACCGTATCCCCGGCCGTGTTTCCAGTCTGTGTCTCCGGACCGTATCCCCGGCCGTGTTTCCAGTCTGTGTCTCCGGACCGTATCCCCGGCCGTGTTTCCAGTCTGTGTCTCCGGACCGTATCCCCGGCCGTGTTTCCAGTCTGTGTCTCCGGACCGTATCCCCGGCCGTGTTTCCAGTCTGTGTCTCCGGACCGTATCCCCGGCCGTGTTTCCAGTCTGTGTCTCCGGACCGTATCCCCGGCCGTGTTTCCAGTCTGTGTCTCCGGACCGTATCCCCGGCCGTGTTTCCAGTCTGTGTCTCCGGACCGTATCCCCGGCCGTGTTTCCAGTCTGTGTCTCCGGACCGTATCCCCGGCCGTGTTTCCAGTCTGTCTCCGGACCGTATCCCCGGCCGTGTTTGCAGTCTGTGTCTCCGGACCGTATCCCCGGCCGTGTTTCCAGTCTGTGTCTCCGGACCGTATCCCCGGCCGTGTTTCCAGTCTGTGTCTCCGGACCGTGTCTCCAGTCCGTGCCACCAGTCCGTATCCCCGGGTCGTGTCCCCGGACCGTGTCTCCGGACCGTGTCTCCGGGCCGTGTCTCCGGGCCGTATCCCCGGGTCGTGTCTCCGGACCGTGTCCCCAGTCCGTGCCACCAGTCCGTATCCCCGGGTCGTGTCTCCGGACCGTGTCTCCGGACCGTGTCCCCGGGCCGTGTCTCCAGTCTGTGTCTCCGGGCCGTGTCTCCGGACCGTGTCTCCGGGCCGTGTCTCCGGGCCGTGTCTCCGGGCCGTATCCCCGGGCCGTGTCCCCGGGCCGTGTCTCCGGACCGTGTCCCCGGCCGTATCCCCGGGCCGTGTCCCCGGGCCGTGTCTCCGGACCGTGTCTCCGGGCCGTATCCCCGGGTCGTGTCTCCGGACCGTGTCTCCAGTCTGTGTCTCCGGGCCGTATCCCCGGGCCGTGTCCCCGGGCCGTGTCTCCGGACCGTGTCTCCGGGCCGTATCCCCGGGTCGTGTCTCCGGACCGTGTCTCCAGTCTGTGTCTCCGGACCGTGTCTCCAGTCTGTGTCTCCGGACCGTGTCTCCAGTCTGTGTCTCCGGGCCGTATCCCCGGGCCGTGTCCCCGGGCCGTGTCTCCGGACCGTGTCCCCGGCCGTATCCCCGGGTCGTGTCTCCGGACCGTGTCTCCGGACCGTGTCTCCGGGCCGTATCCCCGGGTCGTGTCTCCGGACCGTGTCTCCAGTCTGTGTCTCCGGACCGTGTCTCCAGTCTGTGTCTCCGGACCGTGTCTCCAGTCTGTGTCTCCGGACCGTGTCCCCGGCCGTGCCCCCAGTCAGTGTTTCTAGTCCGTGTACCCTGACGGTCGGCAGCTCCGAGATGTGACGGCTGCGCGGTATGGTGGCCGCTGTGGGTGTGCTCCGCGGCTGCTGTTCTGTCGACACGCTTCTGGCTGCCGTTCAGAATGTCCAGCCGTTGTGCATCACACATGGCATTTTGCTGGTGAAGTGCTGATGAGCATTCGTGCATTAAAAATGGCATCTTGCTGGTGAAGTGCTGACCTAGTGCGGTCAACACGCAAACCGCACCAGATAGCAGTCGCCTCTTCGGGACTGCAGTCAGGGACCAGTCGTCTACAGTTTCCAGCCGTAGTCAGCTCTAGTCAGTGGACAGCCATCTGTAGTTCTCAGCTGTGCTCAGCTGTAGTCAGTGGGTAGCCGTCTGTATGAAGCTGTAGCCAGGGGCAACCGTATGTAGGCAACTGTAGTCAAGTGGCAGACGTCTGCAGGCATCTGCAGTCGGAGTATGGCCGTCTGTAGGCAGCCACGGTCTGGAGAAGCCGTCCGCCGTAACCACCTGTCACCGGCTGAATGCCGCCGGTCGGGAGGTGACTTGAGCGGCAAAGTGTGCCCTGCCGCCAGCACCGACCGATCGATGCCCGCAGCCAGCCGACCCGCTGCACTCTTGTCTCCGCTACCGTCCTGTCTCGGTAGTCGGTCCGCTGCTCTCCTGTCTCGGTGGTCTGTCCGCTGCCCTTTTGTCTCGGTAGTCGGTCCGCCACCGTCCTGTCTCGGTAGTCGGTCCGCCACCGTCCTGTCTCGGTAGTCGGTCCGCCACCGTCCTGTCTCGGTAGTCGGTCCGCTGCTCTCTTGTCTCGGTAGTCGGTCCGCTACCATCCGGTCTGGCGGTCCGCTGCTCTCTTGTGCTCTCTTGTCTCGGCAGTCGATCCGGCACCGTTCTGTCTCGGTAGTCGGTCCGCGACCGTCCTGTCTCGGTAGTCAGTCCGCTGCTCTCTTGTCTCAGGAGTTGACCCGCTGCTCTCTTGTCTCGGAAGTTCACAATGACTCCCCGTCGTACTCTGTCCGTTTCGAGTATAATGTACACAGTGCGACTCTGCAGCAGACTGTGATGCGAGACCTGGGCTTGTACCTGGACAGTAAATTATCATTTATGCATGCACGGTATGTGGCGAGAACTGTGTCAACTACGAACCGTGCTCTCGGACTGTTTATTAGATCAATGTAAACAGGAGTACCTCGTAGCAAATGCTCGAAAAATTCTCTGTTGGCGGTATATAACGTGAACATTAGGTATCACCTTAAGTATTGCTACGTCACCTGGGCAGGCACTGGCACAACATATCTGGCCTGGACAAACATGGTAGAACGTAAATGTTCAATGCGACTAGCTGAACACTGCAGTGACAAGCCTAGGGCGCGGAATATCTGCAATATCAGGACCTTCTTCGCTTTTATAACTTGACGCCTGTGTCCACTCGTCGTGTACATCCGACATCATGTTCTTATGAAACGCATTGTGGTGTAGGACGGACTCATCGGTTTTACTGCAGAACTTCGGATTATATGTTTCAGTCAGGAAAAATAGGCAACCTGTTTTATGTTATGTATCGTATACACATATGGAAAATATCAGGTATGGCTTATTCAGCAGATTACTCAGAGAGACGAAAACATTTTTAGCGAGGACACTAAGTGCGGACATATTTGCGAACTCGCTGAATACATTTAAAACGCAGGTGGTTAGATATGCATGCACTGTGTCACTCGGCCACATCCGAGTCGCGTGGCCATCGGGAATCGATGCTGTCTTAACAGCCTTTCACCTGTTTGAACTAAAAACTGTTCTCCTGTTTTGTTTACGTTTTTTAGTTCACGACTTCTGGAAAGGGCTGAATATGCTGTTGGAGATCATGGACATTACACAAGTTTAATAAGCTAAACAAGGCAGTCGGTCCGCCGCCGTCTTGTCCCGGCAGTCGGCCCGCTGCTCTCTTGTCTATGCAGTCGGTCCGCCGCCGTCTTGTCCCGGCAGTCGGCCCGCTGCTCTTGTCTATGCAGTCGGTCCGCCGCCGTCTTGTCCCGGCAGTCGGCCCGCTGCTCTCTTGTCTATGCAGTCGGTCCGCCGCCGTCTTGTCCCGGCAGTCGGCCCGCTGCTCTCTTGTCTATGCAGTCGGGCCGCCGGCTTCATTATTTCGTCAGAGAATCTGCAGGTTTTTTTAACGTCAGCAAGCGATCCACTGGCTGTTATGATTTGACAGTCGCTTGGCAGGTTTCAGCTGGTGTATCTCGGCACGTAGTTGACTGAGCGGTGTTCGTCTCGTGTCACATTCGCCGGCCTGTGTAGTTTGCTCGCCGGCTGTTGTACTGCGGCAGGCGGCTCGCATTCTCCTGCTTTAGGAAACAGTTCGCTGTTTTTTGTTTTGGTTTTTACTCTGGCAGTCAGTTCACCAACTTTCACAAGCGGACGGGTCAGCCTGTCGACTCTGGCATACCTTCGTGAGGCCCGCCACACCTAGCACCTGCGCCGCAGTCCGTGTCATTGAGCTTGTTCAGAGTACCTCGTTTTTCCTCCGTGTGTGCAAGCCTGGTCATTTCTTCGTTGCGTTTAAAATAAATATAAATATATCCATTTCCTACTTTGTTATCTATCATTGATTTTAGTTTCGGCAAACCAAGCTATATTATTATGGTTCCTTGAAGCGGATCTGACGACCAGAAGCTAGTAAACTAACTAACTGGAGTTCCCAGTGTACAATTTAGGTTGTGTCGAAACGCACATTTTTCTTTCGTTTTGCCTATGGTTAGCAAAATTATAGTGCCCATGGGTCTATGAACCTCGAATATATTTGATATTTCTATAAAAAATGATACACGAAGTGTGCTCCGGCCCTTGGAAGGTTTGGTCGTGTGCCCACAAGAGCCACCTAGCGGGGATAATATCGGCTCATAAACTAAAGCCGACAGGAAGTCATATAGTCATATTTTTGGAATCAGCGTACAAAATGATGCCTAATGATGACTACTGCTACTCGATTTAGTAATTATTTAGGGTCCTGCAGCGGTATTCGCGTACCGTGTCCGCGCTGCCGTCACGAAATTCCACCAGCCCGCAGGTCTGGCTAGACCGTGTGGGCCCGTCCCCGAGACCGGGAGAGGTTGGGGGAGGGGAGGGCGGAGGGGACACTCGCGACATAACCTGATACACCGAGCAGGGTCGGATCCAGGAATTTTCCAGGGGGGGGGGCGTGCCCTGATGTTGGGGACGGCACGCCCGAGGGCGCGGCCAAATATAGGTATGCCAGGGGTGGCACTATAATCACCCTCAAAGCGCACTGTAACTAATATGTTTATTTGTTCATTGGTTTGCAGGGCTTCATTGCCTTCTAAATTAGTATTTCTTATGATACCTTTTCTAAATTAACATACACTTTTATATTATACGATGTTATTTAGCTCAGTGGCATATTATACATTCCTAACTCTAAGACAGAAAAGAAGCAATGCCACGAACCCTAATTCCTCTCCATACGGCTCCATCGAGGCATTATTATTGAAAGTGTGAATGAACGACTAGTTGTGCAATGTGCCAGTAGATGGACATATACGTAATAGGTATGAGTGGCCTGGTGTTGTTTCGCCTGTCAGTCGATGAATTATAATTTTTCAACAATTTCTTTCTAAGATGCACTTTCAATTCCAAACTAATAAATTAATCAGTGCTTATGTGGCGATGATCCCCTTGTCTCCCCCTCCTTGTATCCGACCCTAACAGCGAGCACTTCACTGCATTGATATCGTGGTGTCGCTATCGCCGCTCGCGTCCAGCTGTAACTGTCCCCTCCCCTCCCCTCCGCCGGCAGATTCAGATCTGCCGGCGGAGGGAGATTCAGATCTGCCTGATCTGCCTGGGGGATTCAGATCTGTTGTTCGCGATCAGACATGCCCTGTCGCCTGGGTATCTGGATTAATCACAGAGCGTCGGTTTCCGACCGGCGTCGCGTCCGACGCTAGTCAGCGGCCACTCAGATCAGTATCGACGGATCAGTGATCATTAGCGTGTCGAGAGGTGCTAGTGCGTTTGACTATGAAGCGGAAATCTGCGAGTCACCAGTCCACCACACGGCAAGCGAAAGGGTTGGGATGCCCAGCTGAACTAAAAAAAAGAACATGTTTCCGACGCGCAGGGATGTATTAGGGTATGCCGAAAAAGTGTATAGTAAAATACAGTTTGATTAGAAAGTGAGGACCACCGATAAGCTGCCCGCAATGAACAAGGTCGCAAATGCCGTGCGGGATTTGTGGATCCGAGAAGGGATCCCGGCGTTGGGTTTCCGGCGCATCCATGCCACGGTAACAGAGTGCCGGGACAAGTTTATGTCGTACAAGAAAGCGATCTAAAAAAGATCAAAGAAAGGGACTCCCAAGAACGATGCCAAGATAGCATCTCTGGAAGCTAAGGCCAGGTGGTTTGAAGGTTTGTTCGATATCGCCCAATGCAAGTGCGCTGATATGCTGAACTGCGCGTGCCCCAGAGACTACAAGGTGCCGCCTATGGAAATTAGGTTTTTGAACGACCAACGTGGACTACTGAAGATGTACTTGGGCACAGTCGACGTTCAGGAGACGAAGCGAAGACGACACCGAGAACGTGTACAGACTCAGAGAAGGGCCCAAACCGGGGACAACAATGACCAGAGCCAGCCGCCACCGAAATCAACCACTACTCGGACAACGGCCGTCGGTCCTGTCAGAGGAGACGGTGCTACCCGTCTGGAGTCGCCGGAGCCGACAACTCATTGAGTCCTGGAGTCGTCCTCAGATTCCGAAGATTCTGCCCCGAAGCCTGGCTGTTCATCAGCGCCGGACTCCGTTTCCGTGGCATCAGCCAGCTCTTCCGAGTTCGAGAGCGAGGTCGCTCTGCCGTCATCGCAAAACAGAGACGACTTGACCAACACAGCGTTGGTGGCAGACAGATATGGCATATCCAACCGCGCCTGCGCAGCGCTTATTAACGCATTCCAGGTAGATATTGGTCGTGTCGACAAGGACAATGTGGCAACAGTGGTGGATAGCAAAAAGATGTGGAGAGAACGTAACCGTGTTCGGAGTGAGACAGCTGTGGACTGTGGATGACCTGATAATCAGTGACGTCACGGGGCTATATTTTGACGAAAGAAAGGATCACACGTACGTTAGTTCGCTGTCGAAGGAGTGTGAGGAACATGTGGTAGTTGTGTCTGAGCCGAACAGTAAGTACGTGGCTCATTTTACGACAGTGTCGGGAAAGTCGGAGCATTTGTGCTTGGAGCTGAGTGCAGTGGCGTGAGAGATCGATGCGGGTGTGTGCGTGTTAGGAAGTGATGGAGCTAGCGTCAACACTGGCCGAAAAGGTGGTGTTTGCCGCCTATTTGAACTCAGTCTGAAACGGCCAGTGCATTGGTTTGTGTGCCAATTGCACGAAAGCGAATTAAACCTCAGAGAGGTGTTCTCAAAATTAGATGGCGCGACCACTGGACCCAGGTCATTTACTGGTCCCATTGACAAGGCGGCAGGCGGGTCTGTAGAACTGTTTCCAGTTGTAAAATTTCAGACAATTCAGGGTAATGTTCCAAAAATTCCGTCACATGTCCAAAAAGACCTCAGCCCAGACCAAAAACACTTGTATGACCTCACCTTTGGGGTGCAGACTGGCTCCATCTCCGCATGGATCGCCTCTGGAAAAATCGGAACTTTGAATCACTCCAAGTGGCTCACCTTAGCAGCGAAGGTCTTACGGTTGTATGTATCAACCGAAGATCCCACAGATCACCTAAAACAGTTGGTTTAGTTTCTGATGCTTCATTACACCCCCATGTGGTTCTGTATCAAACAAAACTGGCACTGCAAAAATGGTCCATCAAATCTAGTCAAAAGTGTAAAACTGCTTCGGGCTTTATGACCAGAATTGGCCGAGTTGGTGAAGCCTGTGATACGGTGAAGCCTGGGTACTGGTCCCACCCAGAGGCGATCCTTGTGGCGATGCTGGCCGACGAGGACCACGACAAACGCCAGCTAGCTGTGGACCGCATTCAGGAATGTCGCAATGTGCGGAACAGCTCCTCAAAAACTGGGGAGGCGACAGTCCGCGCCTTTCGTATTCCCACGATCAACATGGAGGCCGATTGTATACAGATTTGATTGATTGGGCCTCCATGATGCAAACTGAGCCGCCGATGACCATGCATCTGTCGGACCATGATATCGGCCTCATCGCTGATAATCCCCGGGAAGTACCGCAGTACCCAGTCCACACACAATCGGTCGAAAGAATGGTACAATTAGTCACAGAGGCCCCGGCAATGGTAGTCGGCGCGGAGGCTCGCCATGGCTACATTATGAATACCCTGAAGCACCGCGAAGCTCTGCCACTGTGGCGCAGTAAGAAGGACTTTAGATGTAAGTAGGTAGCACACCATCCAGTGGGAAGTAGATGCAAGTGAGTTGCTACATTGCTCTCGTGACCAAATGTGTGCATTCGTTGCGTGGATGGGCATTTGTCAGTAGGTATTTCAGCGCTCGAATTATACAATTTTCGATATTTTTGTAGATGACCGTGCATGTTCCCTTTAGAGAATACATATTTAAAGAACATACGAATATCAATGCGGTGAACTGTTCGTTTACCAGGTCATGTCGCGGGTGCCCTCCCCTCTCGAGGGTGAGTCCACGGTCCCACCGGACCGTGCGGGCCAGTGGAGACTCGCGACGACAGTGCTGACACGCCACGCGAAGTCGGCTGCACTATCAAAATTAAGACAATATTGAGTAGCAGTGATCACCTTTAGTCGTATTTTGTTTTACGCCGATTCCAAAAATATGGCTATGTATATTATACATATTATATTGGCCTTAGTTTCAAAGTTGACATTTTAACCGCTAGGTGTCACAGGTGATCACGCTGCCAACTCTTATGAGGACGGGGGCACACTTTGTTCATTATTTTTTCCTCGAAATTTCAAGCATATTTGTTTTTTTTCTAGACATATGGGCATAATAATTTTGCTAACCGCAAGTAATTGTTTTTGCACGACACATCCTAGTGTGCATGCGTGGCAAGCTTTCCAAGTGTCCAGTGCCACTGCCAGGTTATGAATGTACCTACAACCACATGTCTACATCAAAGCTGGTTGGAAGCATGCATCTACAACCATTCAAGCTGGTTGGAGGCACACATTTACAACCATTCAGGCTGGTTTAGGAGCGCATCTCTGCCTCTATCCACTCCCCACTGTGCCCTTACGCATGTTAATTACATCTGGGTAAGCTCCGGCAATATCCCAAAACGTTGCTCGTTCCCGGACATGGGGTGAGATGTAGCGCTCAGTTTGGGTGGCTTGATCAGCGGGTCGCATCTGAGACGACTAGTTTGGCTCCTCACGCATTGGTGAAGACGTATGGCTTCAACACAAAGAAGGCGACATTTCGATGACCGATCTGCACGGAGCCACACAGCACATTTGTCCCAGTTCGTCCAGCGCCCATATTGAACACTTGTATCTTCGCATATAACGAGGGGGCGAATCTGGAGCCCTTGGCGAAAGATGTGCTGCTCGCGCAAGAGGACGTGCATCTCAGTTATTGTTTGGTGCTACTCATGTTCGCGATAAGTCGATGACTCAGTATGTGTGTTTTTCAAGTATCTTCCATGCCAAGTGCATTCATATATAAAGCATTGAAACATGGGTCGTAAGTGGTTGCGACCATTCTTAATTTCGTGGCATTAGAAATGGATGCGTATGTTATATTGCATCTTGAGTGTGCAAAACAGTTAAAACAGGTACATTTCTTGCGGTGTGTCAGAGATGTATCCAATGACTTAACTGTCTCAAGTGCTGGCACCGCCTCGTGTTCTGGTTCAGTAGTCTGTCCTGCGCCCGTATACTGTTCCCAATCATATCACCGCTGCTGCGGTCCCACATACCATTTCGTCATAAACTCAAACAGATTTCCACGACGAGGAAATTTGTGCTGCTCGCGTGAACACACGGAGCTGCGCAAGCGGCCAGACACTGAACCGGCTCCATTCATGCCCGAGGACTTGCTTCCTGAACTCCAGCATGTCTGTGTGCAGGGTAGTTCACGCTAGGCATCTCAGGTGATCTTGAGAGGTTTTATATATCGATGCTAGGTATGTGCGATACCGGATGATGTGCGTCTTCCACCTGGCTTGTGATTGGCTCTGCGGATGTGCCTGCGCGTGCATGGTGAGAGTATGCTACGCGTTGCTCGGATGTGCCGCCGGCGACTGGACGGTGTGCTGTGATTCCGTGATCGGGTGGGGATCAATGGTAGTCAATAACACGGCCACCCGCACGGCCCTGACCCGCCGCCCGGCCGTCGTGTTCGGGTGGGGATCAATGGTAGTCAATACCACGGCCACCCGCACGGCCCTGACCCGCCGCCCGGCCGTCGTGTTCGGGTGGGGATCAATGGTAGTCAATACCACGGCCACCCGCACGGCCCTGACCCGCCGCCCGGCCGTCGTGTTCGGGTGGGGATCAATGGTAGTCAATAACACGGCCACCCGCACGGCCCTGACCCGCCGCCCGGCCGTCGTGTTCGGGTGGGGATCAATGGTAGTCAATACCACGGCCACCCGCACGGCCCTGACCCGCCGCCCGGCCGTCGTGTTCGGGTGGGGATCAATGGTAGTCAATACCACGGCCACCCGCACGGCCCTGACCCGCCGCCCGGCCGTCGTGTTCGGCCCGACGCCGCGTGAGGTTCGTTATCGACGGCGCCGGGGAGCTCGTTGCAGCCGTCGGTGGGCTGACGGATCATTTGCGTGGACCGCGTGAGCAACGAGGCCAATTTGGTCGGCGCAGCTGGCAGCAGCGCCGGGGAGGCAACGGGCGCGCGCTTTCAGCTCAGGACAGACTGGTGGCGTTTTTCTCAATTGGCAGTAGGGCTGGTGTTGGCAGACCTGTAGACCTGTCAATGCCAGTCGAGTGGCGGCCGCCACTCTGTTCACCTATCAACTGGCAGTGGCAGGCTCCCCGTCGGTGGCGTGGCAGCGGCATTGAGGAGCTGACATAACGTGTGCAATGCTCGCCGCATTTTCATCTTAGAGCATTTGACGATCACTCCCGCCGCCAGTAATGCCCGAGCGGAGGAATGATCAGCGACAGGGAACCGCCTGCGGTGCCCAGATCCGGGCCAAGATATCGGCGGGTCAGCGCGGACGTGGCTGGGCACGCTGGCGTGTGGGAACTCAGCGGCGGCGCGGCGGCGGATCCGGTGCTGCCGCCTGGCGCGGGCGCCGCCGACTGACGACACTACCGCCACCTGTGGGGTGGTCGACGCCGGGAGCGCTGCTATTACGTCGGCGTGACCGGAGGCCGCCTCTTGACTGCACTCGGTCAACTCGGCCAGCCGTTCGGGCAACGCCGGCCGGAGCGGGCCGGGCCGACGCTTTCCCGCCCTCTTTCTCTGTGTGTGTGTCTGACTAATTGTGGCTCAATGGCGGCGACGGCTCTTCGACGGACGTCCTGTCACGATCGAACTGCAGCGCCGGCCGCGCCCTGGCTGACGCCAGACGTGCTCGGCTCGAGAGGGCGCCGCGTGCGGCGCCTGAGACGGCTCGGCCCGCTAATGACGAGCCGGCATCGTGCTGCCGCCTGTCCGGCCGACCGAAACGTGTCTATCGACCACACGTCTGGCGATCATGGATGACGAGCACGAACTGGCCGTACCGGGGCACACACCACCAAATCACATCACCGGGTCACACACCACCGGGTCACGCCGTCGGGTCACGCCGCCGGGTCACGCCAACGGGTCACTCACCGCTGGGTCACACACCACCAGATCACACACCACCAGATCACACACCACCAGATCACACACACCACCACAGATCACACACCACCAGATCACGCCGCCGGGTCACACACCGCTGGGTCACACCACCGTACCGGGTCACACACCACCGGATCACGCCGCCGGGTCACACACCGGTGAGTCACACACCACCAGATCACACACCACCAGATCACACACCACCAGATCACACACCACCAGATCACACACCACCAGATCACACACCACCAGATCACACACCACCAGATCACACACCACCAGATCACACACCGCCAGATCACACCACCAGATCACACCACCAAATCACACCACCAGATCACACCACCAGATCACACCACCAGATCACACCACCAGATCACACCACCAGATCACACACCACCAGATCACACCACCATCAGGTCACACACAGCGGGTCCTACACCGCTGCACCTGCGTCGAGATGACAACCTGCTGCTCGTGTCATCACCCTGGGCCAACTAGAGCCGTCATCGCTAAAATACTCTGTTCGTACATTTCGACGCGCATTCATATAGAGTGAACTCGCTATTGCCTGCGCAGACAAATGACCCACTCTCCGCCTCATTGCGACCTTTGCTCGCTTTGAAAAGTGCAATCATTCTCGGCCAGTTAATACCGTTCAGCTGGCTACGCTCGGGTCGGCTCGCAGCTAGTCGGTGGGCGCGCGCCGGACATCTCGGCTGGGGTCAGCTCACCCACCCTGGGGGCACGAAACGACGCCGCCGGCTGAATACAGAACGGTCGCCGGCGCTGCACCGACCTGCGGCGGCGGCTGACGTACATCACCTGCACGGCCGACCTGCCTCGGCCGGTGGTTGTCGCCCGGCAGGGGTCTCACGTCCTCGGCCGGTGGTAGGCGCCCGGCGGAGGTCTCACGTCCTCGGCCGGTGGTAGGCGCCCGGCGGAGGTCTCACGCCTTCGGCCGGTGGTGGGCGCCCGACGGACGCCTCTCGTCCTCGGCAGGCGAGACGAAGTAGCGCTGTGCCGCTTGAGAAGGGCATGCATATGCCACTTACTCTTACTTGATAACTGGTAATGAAATACTGCGCTTCCCGAAATTTCACGTTCGTCTATCTATACTTAATGTTCCGCTCTCCAGCCCCGGCTATGACGAGGAGCGTAAACGTCACTTTGGGCGTGTCCAGTCTCCATCACACATTGCAGTTTTAGGCGACGACTCTGGTATTGCCCAATCGGGTTGACTTCATAACCTCGCCGAAGTATAATGTACAGCAATGTATGTACCACACTGCACAGGTTGCATGTTGTCACCACGTACCCTGCGTACTGCTCCTTTCTATGGTTTTGCAATTTTGCAAGTTTAGCTAGCATATGCGATATATCGACGTGGAAATAACAACATTATTATGGGCGCTACATGACCAATGAAGTCGATGTGCCATCAAACCCACATAACTATCTAACCTCACGTCCTCTGCCGGTGGTGGAAGTCCGTGAAGGCCCTACCTTCTTGGCTGCTCCGCTTATCAGCTGCGCCGGTGAACTCTGGCTGTAGCACGCTCCTTGGAGGGGGAGACGATATCCGCCCACCCCTCTGGTTATTCGTACATAACTCTGATTTTACCGGTCAATATACGCCAGTTATTCTCGTCATTCTGTCCATACGCTCCCATTCCAATGCCTATCTCACCTCAATATCCATGTCCTTCATCTGGCCCTACAACAACTATCCCCACTATGAGCAGGCAGGGCAACTTCCCCGGTCCTGCCCACCAGCTCAGTTTTATCGGGGTAGCCGCGCCCCCTCGGCCCGTCCCCCGGGGTTGACGGAGTCCTGGAGGTTGAGGTCCCCTGTCGCATGGCGCTAGTTGTGACGGGGGACAAACACACCTCTTCGGTCCCGATATCCCGGAGGGGCGGGCGGGCCAGAGGGCCTCACGCGGGCCAAGTGGCTTGTCGCCTCGGGCCGGGGACCTGGGATTCTTCCCAGTGTCTGCCGGCCCGGCCGGCTGGGGTCAAGGGGTGGGCGGTGCTGGATCCCGGTCGGGGTGGTGAGTATCTCTCTCCCGGCCAGGCGAAGGCGCTGCCTGCCCCGTATAGCTCCTCGGGCGCTTGGCGACCTCCCGTTCGCGGGACCCAGGCGTCCCCCCAGTAGGGCCCCTAAGGGGTGGGGCGTCCGAGGAGCAGAACACAATCACACTTTATGGCATACACAGCACAAAAAACACCCCTTGGCCCTGTCGAAGAGACCAGACAAATAGTTCATCTGCCCCACGCATACTTATCTTTTTTAGTAAGACCAGGTCCCTCGCCTCGTTATCACCATTTCAGAGGCGAGACGGGTGTGACAGGTTTGGGAAAATTGTACGGTGCGAAAAAATTGAAGGATGGCGCCTTAGAGGTAGAACTTGCACGGGCAGGAGAGGCGGAGAGCGCATTGAAAGTGTTGGAATTTAGATACAACGTCCGGAAAAAATCAGAGTAGGTCCGACGAGATTATTCCGATCACCATTGAACCCCACAAAACCAAAAATACTTCACGAGGCATCATCAGTTGCTTCGACTTGAGGGAAGTGTCGGAGGAGGAGATTGTAGACGGTCTGTCGGAGTTCGGAGTGACTGAGGCAAGGAAGATTAAAGCAAGGAGGGGCTCTGAAATGATTACAACAAACAACGTAATATTAACGTTCAACACCACAGATATTCCGCCTGAAATTCGTGTAGGTTACGTCTGCGTAAAAGTCCGTGTGTTTCTCCCGCATCCCATGAGGTGTTTCAAGTGCCAAAAGTTCGGCCATACCAACAAATTCTGCCGTAATCGCCCTGCATGTGCCAACTGTGCCTCCTACGAGCACGCTAGCGAAAATTGCACCTCGGAGACCCCCTTTTGTGCGAACTGCGGCGCAGATCAGGACCCACATACTTCTTTCGACCGAACTTGCCCGACTTACATCAGAGAGAAAGAGATAATTTGCATCAAATACACACAAAAGTATCGTTTCGCGAAGCAAGAGATCATTATGAACAGACACATCCAAGAATACCTTACGCATCCAAAGTAAAAAATAACACATATTCGTCACAGCACACACAGCCCGACAGAACATCTGAGTTGGTCACACAATTAACAGCACTTCTTCGTTCCTTTGGAGTGCCTCCTGCGTCGCAAGTGAGCCAAGGTCACACTGATGCGACAGAGGTCCCACCGCCCACACGTACCGCCGTTCGGCCATCAGAGACACCCTCCCGACCAACGCCCGAGGAAGGGACGTGGACGCTGGTCCATCGTTCAAAGAGTCATCGTCCGGTCCTCTCCGCCCGGTCCTAGCCCCTCTCCATCTTCCTCGAAATCCCCACCTTCCATTTCCCATCCGCCCTCCAATCTACCCTCGCTTCCCACACGCACCACTACCACCTCCAAACCCAGCCTCTCCACCTCCTCCCTACCAGACCCTTCTCCCCTTCCCGTGACTCAGGCATCTCCCCCACCCTCGTGTTCCACGTCCGCACCTGCATCGCCTCCCCGACACAACAAACGATCAGTAAAAATTCCAGATAGTAACCTACACTACCAGGAGGCTGAGAGACGCGCTCGCGAGGCGAAACGAGCGCGGCTCGTCGAGATGGGAAGGGCCCGCGAGAAGAGCCACCAGGGAGCTGAGGCGACTGCACCACGAAGGCCGGCAACCCCACCGCCACGACGGCGAATAGAGGGATCGGCTCCATCCATAAATAAAATGGGTCCTCCCCCACCCCATCCCCGGCTGGGGCCTCAGAAGCGAGGTCTGCCACCATCGAGCTCTCCACCGGGGGAGGGGTCACCACATTCCCACCCGAGAACTCAGTCCCTTGGGCCGAGTCAGCCTGAAGCTCGTGGGTTACCTCCGGATTTGAGGGTTTGAGGGCGGGAACAGGGGAAACCTAGCCCGCTCTCTTTTCCACGTTTTTAGCTCGCAACTATCACCTTTATATATCTGGCGTATGAGTTTTATTCTCCAATGGAACTGTAGAGGGTTGAGAACCAGCCTCAACGACCTCCGAACCATTTTACATTTGCGAGTACCATTAGTAGTTTGTCTCCAAGAGACTAAGCTTTCCCCTGATGCACGTTTTCACCTGAACAACTACTCTGTGTTACGTAGGGATGTTACTCCTCACACTGTAGCACATGGAGGAGTACTTATTGCTGTGCACAACTCCGTTCCCTTCCAGCAAGTATCTATATCTTCAAATATACAGTGTATAGCTGCTCGTATGAAAAGAAATCGCCACGCCGTTACCATATGTAGCGTATACCTCCCGCCCGGCGAGAGGTTCCCACTTTCTGAGCTCTCTCAGATGGTGGTGCAGCTCACTCCACCGGTAATGGTGTGCGGCGATTTTAACGCCCACCACCCTCTTTGTGACTCAGCCACCACGACGAGCCGTGAACGTGGAGCCGAATGTTTTGTTCGAGATTTTCCACTCTGTGTACTTAACACAGGAAAGCCAACCCATTTTACATTGCCAACTGGGCAGACCTCCGTGCTGAATCTTACCCTCTGCAGTCCAGAACTTGCACCCTTTTTTAATGGTCCGTGGACGATGATCCACATAACAGTGACAATTTCCCTGTTTGGTCTTGTTTTATTAACCGTGTTTTCGTAAGCCGACGACCTTCCAAGTGAATATTTAACCGAGCCGATTGGGATGCGTTCCAAACAAAACTTGAGAGTAGACTCGGAGACTACTCCATTGAACCCGGTGTTTCGGTGGAGGCATTCACGACGGAAACTGTGCAGAGCGCTCAGCGGCACATCCCTCGTTCTTCAGAAACTTCAGTTCGAGTACCCGTTCCGTGGTGGTCGGAAAAGTGCCGAGAGGTGTTGCGTGCCAGGAAGAAGGCTTTTCGCACCTTTAATAGGAATAGTTGTACGGCGAATTTTATAACTCCGCAAAGCACGGGCATTCGCTAGGCGTACTATCGCTGAAGCGATACGAGACTCATGGAAAGCTTACGTGAACACATTTAATCGATCCACCTTACTGTCATCTGTGTGGTCCCGCATTAAGCGCTTTTCTGGGAAGTATAATCCACACCCACTTCCCACTCTACACATTGCCGGCCGGGATATCACTGACCCGGAAGAAGTAGCGGACGAGATGGGACGAGCGTTGTCAGCACGCTCGAAAAATAGTATTAGTGTCCGTTTCTCGACCTACAAGGCTCATTGCGAAGCACGCCCCCTTGACTTTTCAACTACAGATCTCCTCGAATACAGCATTCCATTTTCTATCTCAGAACTGACTGCAGCAATCAGTTCTCTGAGGAGCGTTGCAGATGGTCCGGATACATTACATAATGATATTATTAAGCATCTACCACAAAGAGCCTTAGACATTCTTCTGAATGCGCTTAATGACATATGGACAACGGGCACATTCCCACCTTCCTGGCGGGAACCAATAGTGGTGCCCATACGCAAGCCAAATAAAACCGGTATGGACCCATTGCATTATCGCCCAATCTCGCTCACTTGCTCCTTATGTAAGCTATTCGAAAAATGGCGAATGTCCGATTAATGTGGTTTCTAGAACGTAACAATCTCTTCTCTCTGATACAGCGTGGTTTGCGAAAACATCGCAGCACTTTTGACCATGTTTTAACACTCGACTCTGTTGTGCGCTCTAGTTTTAGGAAGAAATGCCACACAGCTGCGATATTCTTTGATATTGACGGAGCACACGATACTGCATGTCGATACGGTATTGTCATGAAGTTGCACTTGATGGGCATCAGAGGCCCTATGGGGGTTTTCTTGACAAATTGTTTAGCTACCAGAACTTTTCGTGTCAGGGTAGGAGGTTTCCTCCCTGGCACATTCCAGCAAGTGGACGAAGTTCCGCAGGGAAGTGTGTTGAGTGTCGCATTGTTCGCCATTGCCATCAATGACGTGGGCTCCTCACTGCCAGCTTCCATAGGAAAAGCACTATTCGTAGATGATTTTGCCGTTTGGTGTTCTTCGCGTACGTACGCGCGGTAGAGAGACAACTCCAACTGACTGTCCTGAATGTGCAGAATTGGTGTGACGAAACGGGCTTCGCCATGTCAACATCGAAAACCGTTGCTGTTCACTTCTGCCGCAAACATTCTTGCACCGGTCCGGTGATTATGATGAATGGGAACCGCATTCATTTCAAACCAGCTGCAAAGTTTTTAGGTGTGTGGATTGACCGTCGACTTACATATAGAATCCCTATCAACGATCTTGCGCAGAATTGCGCAAAAAGACTGCAAGTGATGAAAATCGTCTGTAGGTATTCGTATGGGGCAGACAGACATATCTTACTTCTTATGGATCGATCTTTCGTGCGCTCTAAACTTCACTATGGATGTTTTATTTATGACGGAGCGTATGCCACCTCCAAGCGTTGTTTTGATGTCATCCATAATTCAGCTCTTCGCATCGCTACTGGAGCCTTTCGCACTTCACCGGCTCAAAGTGTAATGGCAGAAGTAGACGAACCACCTCTTGCGTTGCGCCGTAAGTTATTGGGCGCGAGATACGCGTGCAATGTTGTTCAAAACCGGAATCATTCAGCCTATCAGTGGATATTCTCGAGAACATCAGGAACATGTCGCAGGGCTCATCAGGGTGGATTACCGTTTTCTATTCGCATGGCTTCGATCCTTCGTGACTGCAATATCAGGCCGCGTTGTTTAGCACGTGTTACTACGCCGAGCACTCCCCCATGGCACGCTGTCCCAGTGCAAACTGATGTGGCTTTATTGTGCTCAAGGAAAGGACATGTAAACCCGGAGGAACTCCGAATACTGGCTTTGGAAAAAATACATGACTATCACGACTTCTCGCGAATTTACACAGACGGTTCAAAGTCAGTATCTGGTGTTGGATGTGCCTACGTCAATCGACACAGTGTAAGATCTTTCTGTTTACCAACGCAAGCACCGATTTTTACCGCCGAATTGTATGCGATTCTCCAAGCCCTCTATTTTATACAGGAAGACCGGTCCACAAAGCACGTGGTTTTCACAGTATCCTTGAGCAGTCTCCTCGCATTGACAACATTTAACCAAGATATCCGGCTTGTTCGTAGGATCATCAAACTCATGAAATCCCTGCGTGACATCGGCAAAAATATCGTTTTCTGTTGGATTCCTAGCCATGTCGGATTCGTGGAAAATGAAGCTGCTGACATAACCGCCAAACACGCCATCAACGATGACCGTGTGGTCCATCTACGGTTCCCTCCAAGAGACCTATACCCTACTACATATACTGTCAAATATACGGTCAGAATGGCAACGAGCCCGGCACTCGAAGTTTACTAAGCTCAGGGTTCTAAAAACGACACTAGGAAAGTGGCAATCCTCGCACCGAACCAAACGACAGGAAGAGGTAGTACTCTGCCGATTGAGAATAGGTCATACCTTTGCAACACACAGTTACATGCTGACTGGTGATTGCCGACCTCTATGCCCACGCTGTTCTAATCCGCTTACTGTGTACCATGTTTTAGTATGCTGTACAATGTTAGAACCACTACGACGCCGGATTTTAGGACTGTTGAACGCCGACATTTCTTTACGTATGCTAATTGGGAACGACTCTGATGTTGTGGCGTCTGATAATATTTTTACCTTCCTTCGACAAGCTCGCCTAGAGGTGATATACTTCCACCCTTGAATATTAATAAGCCATGATAGGAGCACCGTAGATTGAGTATAATACAGTTATGGGCGCAAAATGACCCTGGATGTCGACGCGCCCCTAAGCTCCAATTCGCCACCACCACCATACGCCAGTTCTTGCGTACTTGCTTACAAATTACCGGCGTGTTGTTTAAAACAAGAAAAACGTAAATCGGCCGCAAATAATTCGAGTTAATGGCCATTAAAGTAAAACCAAGTAGCGCCAGACCACAAAAATCGGTGCCGATGAGCTTCCCGTATATTGGAAAAAGTGAAGTGTTCTTGGCAACACTAGCGACTTGTTTGATATATATTGTTATGCTATATAGTTTTAACGTCATGTTAGATCAACGAGGTCAAGTCAGGTCAAGTTCATGATAGGTTAATAAAACCAAACTTGGTCAAATGAAAGGTTGTCATAGATACAAATAACTGTCATGCGATTGATGTCACTTCGCATTTTACTCTCTATACATCCTGAACATACTGTTTGTCATTGTGCACCTAAGCGTTTTCATACTTTATTCATGTATTTCACTCCTTTCTTCGCGAAGCAGATTGCGCTGAGCTGTCTGACAGAGTAGTCGGGCGAGCGGCCCGGTTCCGGTAACTGGAGCAGGTAATGACCTGATAAAGTGCTACTATATAGGTGGCCTGAGGTCAAATGCCGGGTCTGGCATCTGTATTGTATCATTGGTAATCTCCAAAACGTCATTGCTGTATATTTTGTAGCATTTAAAGACAATCACAGCCATCCATAACAACGGCAGGCCAAGCCACGGAAAGTAAGAACATTTTGACATCAATGATCTCATTTTGCCTTGAAGGTATTGACATAAGGTCACACAATTTGCACACAATATAGTTCACTGTAGTACCCATCCACCCTGTGAATTTCGTTACTCTAGCTTTAATAGGAGCCGAGATGGTAGAGGGGCGGAATCCGCCCCCCCCCATCTAGTGCGCGTAATTTCCAGAAGCCCTCCAGGGCGCGCGCTAGATGGCCACTCCCGACCTCCACCTCTCCGTTGTGCTCGGACTCCGTCGGAATTGTCGACGGGACCGTGCGTTTGTCGACATAGCCGCGCGATACAATGGTCCATCGCCGGATGTTTCATTTCGGTGTCGCTATCGCCAGCCAGACTGCGAGTTTTCTTGCGATTGCCACTATGCTTTGGCATTGTCAACATTATCGACTATGGCGACCTATCCGAGTTTGCAGTTGCTGGTAGAACGTCTGTCGCCGGGCTGGGCTGATGGAACGTCTATCGCCGGGCTGGGCTGATGGAACGTCTGTCGCCGGGCTGGGCTGATGGAACGTCTGTCGCCGGGCTGGGCTGATGGAGGCTGATGGAACGTCTATCGTCGGGCTGGGCTGATGGAACGTCTGTCGCCGGGCTGGGCTGATGGAACGTCTGTCGCCGGACTGACCGGGTGGAACGTCTGTCGCCGGGCTGGGCTGATGGAACGTCTGTCGCCGGGCTGGGCTGATGGAACGTCTGTCGCCGGGCTGGGCTGATGGAACGTCTGTCGCCGGGCTGGGCTGATGGAACGTCTGTCGCCGGGCTGGGCTGATGGAACGTCTGTCGCCGGGCTGGGCTGATGGAACGTCTGTCGCCGGGCTGGGCGGGTGGAACGTCTGTCGCCGGGCTGGGCGGGTGGAACGTCTGTCGCCGGGCTGGGCGGGTCGCGCGCGGCTCCGCCGCTCCGCGTATGGCGTGACGTGGCGTGACGTGACGTGACGTGACGTGACGTGACGTGTCGCAACGCGGCGAGCACTCGACCTCACCGGCGTAGCATCATTGACCTTCATTATTGGAGTAATGGAGTGGTGGGACCTCGGCCGGAATCGCACCGACACCACAATGTCTCGGTGGGCGCAGGGATGGGCTGCCCGTGAGCTCCAGTGACCAGCGCGACTCCTACCGGCCCAGCTCCGCTGCCATTGTCCGCACCATGCGACCTCAACCAGACGAGCTCAGTGGGGGTCCGATTGTTGGGCGGAAGAGACGATGACAGCATGTGAGGATGGACTGATGCTGTGGTGTGGTGTGTGACGTACTCTGCAGGGATGACAGCATGTGAGTATGGACTGATGCTGTGGTGTGTGACGTATCCTGCAGGGATGACGGAATGTGAGGATGAACTGATGCTGTGGTGTGGTGTGTGACGTATCCTGCCATCAAGTGTCTGGGAAACCACTGTCACGTCACGTCACCACCAGTCACGACCAAACAGCCGAGCAGTGTCTGGTCCTGCTCACCCAACGCCAACACCACGTCAGTGCACTATCGGGTTCCTGGAAATTATTGGGAGGACACGATACATGCAGGTAATGGGCGAGCCCAAACGAATTGGGAAGGGGGACATACCATGTATGGTCCCATGGTAAAATGCAAATTATTGGGAGTGGGGTCACAGCCAACATGGGGGGGGCAAGTGCTCTCCCAGAGGCATATACAACGACACCCCTGCCGAAGTGCAGGGAATGCTGGGTAACTCTAATCCGTTCTGTGACCAAGTCCTAAAGGTCAGGCGAAGATTGCTCCCGACGTCAAAGTTGGCTGATAATGGGAAAATTTCAACCATTTTCATCCATGTTTGACTGAGCAAGAGTTTCGTCTCGAAAACCGACCGCCCCAGATATAGTGCTAATCTAGTAATGGGGGTTAGTAGTCGGTTGGTGGGATGGTTGTCTCCCAACCGAAAGGTTGAAGGCTTCAGTCCCATCTGTCTGTTCTTCTCTCGTGAGACTAATCCGCGCGAGAGATTGGCGACGCCATGCAAGCAAAATAGTGGACGCGTGGTAGAAAAAATCGAATAGCCAACCACTATATTATGTAACCCCGTTTGCCTCTGTACTGTCCCCGTTGTGTTGTACTTGGCAGTGTGGAGTGAGGAATTGGACCACCTAAGAATTTGGCCCATAAGCTAACCCATACATATTTTAAGGTGCGTCTTTGCAATTCGGGATACCTTCTTCTACGTGATGGGCGTAAATTGTGTAGTCGATTAAGAGTGGCATACCATAGGTTTATTAACACAGGTCCAGTCGATTAAGGTCATGGAGTTAGAGCAGGCCAACGTCAGGTCGCGCCCTAGTGTCACTGCGTTTATTAGTGCTGTTTCTCATCAGCAGATCGTAGCAGATATAGTCCGAGTATGTGGATAAATGATGACAACACAATGATGACCTCAGGCTAGTTCATTAAGTCAAGCGGATGCTTCTCTTGGAATTTTATGTTTGTGTTCATTATCACTTGCCGATCATTCATCTTTTTAGATATGCGAATCATATAAATGGTGGATTGATGGATCCGTTTAGGATGGATTTCATTTCATTTTTCATCTCCATGCTGGGAAACACCTCGATCCTTCTCGCAAGTAGGTCTAATTTGTTAGCCATGCGTACAGGGAGGACCAAAGTGATCGTGGGTATGTTTTTCTACTGTTTTTTTTTATTGCCATTCAAATCTTTGAATCCTAAGGTTGTTCTAATAACGAAGCTGTTGAACATTCGAATATACTCTTCATAAGCTAGTTTGTTAACAACATACTCCCAGAATGTATGAAGAACCTCTCCCTTTTTCTTTCCCCTTGATCATGAAAGCATATGCAATGACAAATCATGTCCTCTAACCGTGCTTCAGGTTTCAAATTAAGATCATGCCAGGTCACCAAGATATGACCTAGAACGTTCTGATAGTTCACATATCACTGGCGTTCTGGAGACTCAAGTCGGGACTAGCGAAACAAAAATGGCTAGCTCAGGTTTTATAAGAATACTTTTGCACACAATTGTTGTCACTAATATGAGTATCATCACGGAATTTGCTGTGGAATTTTGGATGCCCTGTCAGTTTTATTGGGAAACATATTTTCAGTCATTTTGGGATTTTGTTTCCACTGGCCTCAAGAGAAGGGCAGCATATAGCTTTACGGTGGTGTCAAGGGTATAGTTTTGTATGCGTTTGGGTTGGCTCCCTCCAATGTTGGCTGTTACCAATCATTTCAGCTTTTATCATGCGACCCTATGTAGTATTCCCCCTGATGCCCCCTAAAGGGGACCCGTCCATTGTCTTCATTTATTGTGCTCTCACAATAATATTCAGAAACCTACACCTCTAGCTGGTGTCAGTTAGTTAGTTATTGGGGCTTTAGGGAGCTGGTGTCAGTCATTACCTCTTCACTAGGACAATCGGTTCAGAACGACGTCAGCTTCAACAGTTCCACGTCTTTCATGGTACTTGACTTTGACGTGATCGGTGGCCTTGATCTTCGCATGTTTCATGACAATAGGCTACGTTTTCAATCTGTGTATCACTTATTTTGAAGCACGAAATCACATTTGCTTCACGGCCATGGCCAGAAAGCTGCAGCAACGACCGGATGATTTGCTTCACCCTCGACTTTGACTTATTCGACCAGACCTGGAAGATCAATCGAACGAGGCAGACACAAATATTTCGAGTTACCCAGACAGCTCAAGGATGGAGCGACTTCACGGGAAGTGCCGCAGTTCTGTCTGGCTTTGAACAAACGCCACCTGGTGGGCGGATGGCAAATTGATTACCCCGCACATGGGAGGGTATCCAATTCTGCCGCACTACAAGGATTAATGCTTTGGATTAGTTGCATTTAGCTTTTGGTTATTGCAGTTAGATAATTTAGTTTGATTAAGCTCCCACAGTTGTGCGTTAGCGGCAGAGTTAATTCGTTGTGATCCATCCGATAAATTCAACACACTTCCGTGCTAATAACTTGGTGCGTGACCTGGAATGTATGTCGGTGGCCGGATTTAGCAGCAAGTGCCAATTACGCTGTGCTCGTACTGTACTGGTGAGCCTGTCGGCTGACCGCTGTGTGATGCGCTGTGGTACAGCGTCATGCAGTGCGGGGGGGCTGCCGTCTCTTGGACTGGCCACCTGGTGCAGCGTGCTGTAGGGTACTGACAGAAGTGGCGGGTGCCCATAATGGCTGTTGTATACCAAACCGGGCTGACGCTGAGCCAAGCTGACGCCGTCCACCGCTGAGCTGGTCTGTGACTGATGTGCGGAGCGTGCTTCCAGATAGTTCTAGTAGAACTATCGGCAGCATTCTAGAAATTCTCCGCAGGCATCAGAGGAAAACCGTGCTTTATGTCAAGGAAGCGTGCGAAATGGCAAAGTTCCTGCGACATGCTCATGCTGCGCTACTTGTCCACATGTCTGATGTGATGCGCTACCTGTCTGCGTGCCTGATGTGATGCGCTACCTGTCCACGTGCCTGATGTTACGCGCAGCTGCTTCACATGTACTCACCAAGCTTCAGAGTCTGAACTCGATAGACAACGCCACTCCAGTCTCTTTGACGGACGGCGTCCTTGCAGTTCCATTCGGAGTGCAGGTCCAGCTGTTTACCGTGGAGCTGTTCCTCGGCTTTCTCGGCGAGTGACGCACGACCGTGTCTCGCCTGGCCGGCTCTGACCGCGGCCGTAGCTCTGCAAACCAAACGGCTCGTCTGCGCAAAACGGCCTCACGGGCCACGCGCCCCGAATCCCAAATGTGCCAGATGGCGGCACTGGAGCTGGTCGGCAGCAAGCCGTATCGACCTTAAAGCGATTTTTCTTATCTACGGCCATCTTAGTGCATAACGTTACAACTCTACGGTTCGAACAGGTGTGGAGATGGAGAGTGCGAGAGAGAGAGAGAGAGAGAGAGAGAGAGAGAGAGAGAGAGAGAGAGAGAGAGAGAGAGAGAGAGAGAGAGAGAGAGAGAGAGAGAGAGAGAGAGAGAGAGAGAGAGAGAGAGAGAGAGAGAGAGAGAGAGAGAGAGAGAGAGAGAGAGAGAGAGAGAGAGAGAGAGAGAGAGAGAGAGAGAGAGAGGGAAAGAAGGTGGGATACAGGAAGTGAGAGGGAGAGAGTTCACACACGCACACACATATGATATGTATTATATATATATAATCAATTTGCCCTCAATCTTTATGCTACGCCACATTGAAATACATTTGTTATGCAGGAAGACACAGGATACTGCCTGACATCCGCTATGTGATACCTTAAGAGGTATCACATGTTTACCAGATAGACTGATGCCGTCTCGATGTTTACCCGATTGAGAGGCACTCATCAATTCATACAAGTTAATTGTGCCCGTGCTTTCAGATATACGAACCTCTTTGGTTCTTTGGTGAAATGCTTATGCCGCTACACTGCAATCGCAATGTTGCATGACATGTTGCAGCCTGCACGTGGAAACCTGCGGGGTAAATTGATACAACCTGCATGAACATCAGCCGGTATCGACATTTTGTTTTTTTCCAACATAAAATGTCAACATTTTCTCCAAAAATATTTCCGATCGCCTTACCCGCTGTCCGTCCCTGTCCTTTGCTTCACCGTGCTCCTGTTTGCCGTTCCCTCTGCCTTGCCGTTCCTTCTGCTTTGTCTTGCCATCAGTCCTCCCCTGGTTTCTGTCGAACTCTGCCATCCGACCTGTCATTCCCCTCTGTCTTGTCGTTTCCTCTGTGTCTCCGTTGCCCCTGTCTTTTCGTGCCCTGCCTTACCGTACGCTCTGCTTTTCTCCGTCGTCTATCTCTTTGGTCGCCCCTTAGGAAACTCCATATCCGGCACATTTTCACAAGTTAATGGCGTCCCGCAGTGGAGCGTACTGAGCGTAGCATCGTTTGCAATTTCAATCAATGATGTGGGTACCTTACTGCCATCTTCCGTAGGGAGAGCGCTTTTCGTGGATGATTTCGCCATATGGTCCTATTCACGCTCTGTGCACACAGTTGAGAGACAACTCCAGGTGGCTGTTCGGAAGGTGCAGGATTGGTGCAACAAAACCGGTTTCGTAATGTCTACGTCGAAAACCACCACTATCCACTTCTGTCGCAAACGCTCTTGTACTGACCCCGTGATTATGCTCAATGGACGCCATATACCATTCAAACCAGCTGCCAAGTTTCTGGGTGTGTGGATGGATCGCCGACTGACCTACACCACCCATATCAACGATCTTGCACAGAAATGTGCAAAGCGACTACAGGTAATGAGTACAATCTCTAGATGTTCGTATGGAGCAGATAGATCTATCCTGCTTCTTATGTATCGATCGCTCGTGCGTTCTAAAATTGACTATGGTTGTTTTATTTATGACGGAGCGTGTGCCACATCCAAGCGTTGCCTTGATGTGATCCACAATGTAGCTCTTCGCATCGCTACTGGAGCCTTTCGCACCTCACCGGCTGCTAGTTTAATGGTAGAAGTATACGAGCCTCCTCTTGCATTACGCCGTAAGTTATTTGGCGCGAGATACGCATGCAATGTTGCTCAAAACCGGAACGATCCAGCCTATCGGTGGATATTCTCAGGGACATCAAATGCACGCCACATTACCCGGCGTGGATTACCGTTTTCCACTTGTATGTCCTCGATTCTTCGATAATGTAATATCTCGCCGCTTTCCATAGCACGTGTAATCACGCCTAGCACTCCCCCTTGGCATGTTGTCCCAGTGAAAACTGACATGACACTAACCTGCTCAAAGAAGGGGCAGGTAAACCCGGAGGAACTCCGAATGTTAGCATTGGAAAAAAACGAATATAACGACTTTTCGCGCATTTACACAGACGGCTCAAAGTCGGTATCTGATGTCGGGTGTGCTTACGTAAGTCGACAAGGTGTTCGATCTTTCTGTTTACCGACACAAGCCTCGATTTTTACTGCCGAACTGTATGACATTCTATAAGCCCTCTATTTTATACAGAAAGACCGGTCCACAAAGTAAGTGATTTTCAGACTCTCTGAGCAGTCTCCAGGCACTGAACATTTTTAACCAGGATAACCGACTTGTTCGGAGGATTATGAAAGTAGTAAAATCTCTGCATGTCATCGGAAGAATTGTAGTGTTCTGCTGGATTCCTAGCCATGTTGGACTCACCGGAAACGAAGCTGCTGACAACCGCCAAGCACGCCATTAGCAATGGCCGTGCATAGCAACACCGTAAATTGATTACAATTCAGTTATGGGCGCAAAATGACCCTAGATGTCGACGCGCCCCTAAACTCCAATCCACCACCATCTGTGGTCCCCTGCCCCGTCCGTGCTACCGCTATTCTCCGTCGTCTACCTCTGTGTGCCCATGCCCTACCTTTCGTTCCGGTTTTCTCCGTCGCCCATTCCTGTGTGCCCCTGCTCTTTCGTACCCAGCTCTATGCATTGCCTCTCCTCCTGTCTTGTCCAGTCCGTACGACGTCATACCACCTGCCTGGATATTCCCAGTTGCTTTGCCATGTGGCCTGACTATTAATGACAACTGCCTTGTTTCGGGCTATCAACCTCCGCGTATGAATTAACGCTGTGCTTCGTCGTGCCATATCCTATTCACTATGCCTGCACTTTGCATTGCCATATTATTTGTATAACCTTGCCTCCGCCTTCCGAGGTCCTATGCACTTCTCTTCGTTCTGCTATGTCTTTTGGATTGCTGTATCCCTGCCTTGGCATTTGCCATGCCTTCTAGTTCTGCCTGGTACATTGTGCCCTGCTCTGTCCTCCGTCTCCACATGCTACTTCATTCTGTGTCACGTGTCCTCCCCTCCGTGTCCTCTGCTTTACCTTCCACGTCCTCTGCCGTACCTTCCATGTCCTCTGCTTTACCTTCCACGTCCTCTGCCTTACCTTCCATGTCCTCTGCCTGCCTTCCGTGTGCTTTGCTCTGTTTTCCGTGTCCTCTACCCTTTGTCATCTGTCCTCTGGCAAGGCAGAGGGAGCGATGCGGCGTGAGCATAGTAAAGCAGAGCCCGTGGACTTGCAGAGGATAAGACGGTGGATAAGTCGTTTGGTGTAAGCTGAAAATTTACATATTTTAGTTGTTGGGTGAGTGTTTTGCTCTCCATAACGTACATTTTCCACTGCGGCCGACTGACAGTTTAGGATGATTTATTATTAGACATGTTATCACTAGATCGAATGCTGCATGCATCGAGGAAATGGTTTGGGAGACTCCTGGATCCAAACTGGCGACTACGACATCACTCTCGCCCGAGGATGGGCCAGGTCATCTGACCGCTCGGCCACACACACTACACATATGGAAACACAACCGATATTATGTTGCCCTAACGCTAAAGTACGAAAACGGCTTACTGGTTTGAATTGGGCAGTGCATCTCAATCATGAAAATCAGGTGAGCTCACGAAGCAAAGCCAGGACATCACGAAGCGAGACCAGGATCTCACGAGTCAAGAGCCAGTACATCACGAAGCGGCTGTTGGACACCAGTGCGCCGCACTTCTTTGTAAGAAGAAATATCCTAGTTTGCGTAACATTTGTCTGCAAATATCTAATGGTCCACCTTAGGGATTTCGCAATATGAGTGACTCCATATCGATGAAAAAATGCGGTCGGATCCGCAGTTGAAAGTTATTCATTTATGTATATATGCTGAGATCTAGTTCTCCTTTACACATATATTTTTGGGCAATCTCTGCTTCCGCGCTCAGACAGCGATGCGATCAATATTTCCCGCACTATAGTGTGTGCAAGGAGCCCAATATGTGTCAAACGTCGAAGTTCTAAAACAGTATTTGCATCATTTTGAAGTTTCCCATTAGCATACTGCCTTGAATATGGACATATTTGTGACTATGTTTTGTATTTGTATTTGTAATTAATCAGCCCATGGAAGTGATGCGATGGTAATGTGAAATGACGGGGAAAAGTGATGCGATAGTGAAGTTAGGCGATGGAGTACAGCCATCACTTCAGCCACTTTATCCTGACCATTGACATGGTTGACGGAGCTCTGCAAGATGGTTCAAGTGACTATCGGTGAGCGAGGATTCCGCATAGAGACAAGCAAAGTTGTTTCCAAAGCAGGCCTGTCTTGAAGCGTCGGCATTAACATCACGAACGTCGAAGACATTTAGGAAATTCAATTATTTTACCAATTTACCAACTTCACCATAGTTGCTAGGGACACAAGAGTAGTCTCCATACCTCCGTCTTAAATTGTACGCGTATGAATACGACAATGTGTATTAACTTGAAGTATCAACTTCGACTCTGCGATTGCCAGCTGCTAAATCCTGATTTAAATGACCATAAAACCCAGGCTGGTACATTCACACAAGGAATGGTAACTCTTCCATAGTGGCTACCATACTGCGCACCAAAATAAAAGCATCGCAGCAAAATGCTAATGTTTGAACGGAAAGCATATAAGTGAATCTGGGAGACATGGCGGTGCCCACACTGCTTGCAAGGAAGACACAAACAACCTACATCTCGTTAAATCTTCAACGGCTACCTTTATCAAAGACTTCAAGTCGACATCAGTTCAAGAAGTCAAGTCTAGTCAACATAGTCACAATGTTGTCAGATATAACACATGCATCACTTTTGACCATGCTACACTCATCACACTCGTCGGGATATTATATCAGCGTAGAAAGCAGCAAAAAGCACATCCAGTCAGCGTATTCGACAGCGAAAGAGTAAACTTCTCAGCGAGTGACAATCGGGCTGGGTCGCTGGTATAACATTGTTGTTGCGCAAACAGCGATGGAGGCCTCTCAGACCTCCAAGCTCGTGAAAAAGACTGCTTGGATTGTGTGTCTACCGGTTCGCGTGGAGAATGCACTATGCAATATGAACGTGAGCAGCGGAGGATTTTAAGCAGCCATGTTGCCGGAGAACAGGACCCAAAATGAGCTGTCCAGGTGTCGCTGCAGTCGGCTGCTGACGGCCGGCCCGGTATCTGCGCCAAACTGCCAAATTTCAGCTGTTCTGGGCTAAATTAAAGCCGACGCAAAAATAATGAACCAACTGCAACCAGAAAATCAACACGTGGGCCCGGCATGAAGTCAGGCTATTTACACTAACTCCTAATCATCCGATCTCTGAGCAACCATCGGGTAAGATGGCTGACACTTTGGAAGGGGCGACCTTACACGGTGCGTTGTGTCTTCTCTGATATCGTGGTTGTTTTCGGTGTTCCTCTGTTTTGGGATTGGGGAACTTGTCGGTTGCCTATCTCATATATTCGTCTGCCACTTGACGTATACTATAGGTTCCGATAGAAGTGTGTTTTAGAACGTATGAGTGCAGCAGAATAAGGACAATAATTTTGAAATGATGTGCGCAGTGGCGCAGCCGGGATTTTAATATGGGGGATGGTGGACCAAAAATAATACGAGAAGCGGACAGCTTTCGGCGCGCAAAGCACACAGAACGTTCAGGTTTTTGTCTGGTGAAAACCTTAGGAGTTAGGTTGATCTAGTGTATGTTTAGTTGTTATGGGGAAGGGTGTTCGGCCCCTTGGCTGTGCCTCCGGATGCGCGCTGAGGGAATCACACAAGCCAATAAAATAGGCCTGACATTTGATGTCAGTGGTACGATAGGTACACGTGATCTGGCAAGTATTGGAATTCATTCTTCTTGAATGCAGTTTGTTCGAGTTCAGTAGTCTGTTTCTGAAAATTGTAGGCTGAGTTGTTGACAGCGTGAGCCGCTCTATGCCAGTTTTAGCTGCTTGTACCGATTTCAGCAAACAACCTTACTTGAACTGTTGTATGCCGGCATGCTCAGCCGACTGTGTGCGGATACGAGCGCGGTGTTTGGAGGATTACCCGGAGGTGTGATCTAGTGTTTGAATGACCTGGTGTGCCCTCGGGCGATTACATCGTCAGAGTTGGAGAGTTTGGACAGGTGGACGACCACGGACGGACCTTTCTCCGGGAGCACACACAATCAGAGTATCAGGGCACCAGAGCTATCGTTTGGTTCCACTGTGCCTAATAACTTGTCAACCGAATGTTGCCAGGGTACAGGGTCTGTTATCGTGTTGCAGGGCGGAGGGTCGCCTGCGACACACAGGTCCTGGCCAGGACTGCGTGCCGCAGGGTTTGTTGCCGTGTTGCAGGGCGGCGGTGCCACACTACACCTGGCCAGGACTGTGTGTCGCAGCTGTTGTGTGCAGGGCGGGTTTTACCCCCCCCCCCCTCACCCTGCCAGGAGTGTGTGTCGGAGGGTCTGTTGCCGTGTTGCAGGGTGGCGGTGTCACCAGCGCCACACTACACCTGGCCAGGACTGTGTGTCGCAGGGTCCGTTGCCGTGTTGCAGGGCGGCGGTGTCACCAGCGCCACACTACACCTGACATACTAGGGTTGTTGTTTGCAGGGCGGGGACACACACTGGCCAGGACTGTGTGTCGCAGGGTCTGTTGCCGTGTTGCAGGGCGGCGGTGTCACCAGCGCCACACTACACCTGGCCATGACTGTGTGTCGCGCTGTTGCCCCCCAATGTGTGTCGCAGGGTCTGTTATCGTGTTGCAGGGCGGCGGTGTCACCAGCGCCACACTACACCTGGCCAGGACTGTGTGTCGCAGGGTCTGTTGCCGTGTTGCAGGGCGGCGGTGTCACCAGCGCCACACTACACCTGGCCAGGACTGTGTGTCGCAGGGTCTGTTGCCGTGTTGCAGGGCGGCGGTGTCACCAGCGCCACACTACACCTGGCCAGGACTGTGTGTCGCAGGGTCTGTTGCCGTGTTGTAGGGCGGAGGGTCGCCTGCGACACACAGCTCCTGGCCAGGACTGTGTGTCGCAGGGTCTGTTGCCGTGTTGCAGGGCGGCGGCGTCACCAGCGCCACACTACACCTGGCCAGGACTGTGTGTCGCAGGGTCCGTTGCCGTGTTGCAGGGCGGCGGTGTCACCAGCGCCACACTACACCTGGCCAGGACTGTGTGTCGCAGGGCAGAGAGGTCGGTGACGCCTCTTGTTCGTGACGGCCAGGTCGACTCCAGCGTCGGCGTCTACCTCAACAGGTAGGACCTGATTACAGGCTGGATCGATGGCACCTATAGCAGTCGGCACAACTAAAGCTGGAGACATCCGCAAAATTATTGGTGTTACCAATATCTGAACATGGAACCACATTGCTTGCATGTAGTGGCGTAAACTAAATGTTAAATCATTAAACGTATTTGCGCTGCATTGGCAGAGCGGAACATACAGGCGTGTCCATTAATGCAGAGGGTCCGTTGCATTCTGATATATTGAGCAACAGTCAGTGGCGTCGCCACGAAATTCTTCCAGGGAATGGGGAAATGTTGAAATGCCCCGAAAGGGCTTGCTTTTCAGTATGGGAGCTTTCGTTTGTGTGCACTGGTTCAGTGTACGCCCAAGAAGGGCCCTGGCTCAAGCACTGTCTTAGGGCCTTATGTCTTCAGAAAGGGATCTCCACTGTGTTAGGGCCTTCTATTGTTTTTTCAAAGGCTCTTACTATGGTTCCAGAATGGGAAACATGATTTAATATTGATGTCTTGTTTGTTCTTGGCTTGGTGTATCATTTACGCAAAACGCAATAGCAAAAATCGTCTTTCTTTCGCTGAGAACTGAGGGATACCAGGACATAATTATGTAATATGTGGATCAATACCGAAGCGGCAAAACAAACCAATATCTTAATGTTTTCTCGACCGAAATAATCCTCTCGTTGGCCTCTAGATTGCTGCGAGCTGGCGGGGCTGGTGCTAAGCATATCTTAAAGATATCTCTCATTGATCAGCCCACTTCTATGTCCACCAAGTCTAACTGAATATAGCCAGATTCATCACTACTCTTAGTCATTCCCACCAGCTTGATGCCATGAGCAAATTTAAACGATCATTTCTCAGTCCTAGGACGACAATTTCGCGAAGGTGACACCAAGATATGGATTGAATTGGTGTTCTTATCGCCATCTTATATATTAAAAAAAAAACATTTGGCACTGGCTGCAAGGCACCTGGCACACAAGCTAAAATAATACAACTTCAGCGAATAAATCCACGGGAAGAACAAGCATTGAACAACAATACATAAGTAGCAATGCAATAATAAACCAATGGTAATGCATGAATAATGTAAAACCTTCAAATTTCACGCCGTCACGCCCATGGTTTTCGCTGTACTGTACCGTTTTGTAAATGACGTTGAGAAGGTATTGAAGCTGGGAAGCTCTAATCATGCAGGCTGTATTCACAGAAAACAAGTTTGTAGGAAGAAAATGCGTTTAACATCATTCTTCCCAGTTTATATGGGCATCGGTGTTGTGTATGCTTGTGGGTGGGAATTTGTCCCCGCAATACTGGCTTTGCCCCATGGACGTATGTTTCTGAAAATTATTGGGGGGGGGCAGTGGCGTACCTGTATTTTCGTTAAGGGGAGGGGAAAATGTATTTGGAGGGAGTCTATCTATCCCATTAAAGAAGACATCAGATGTCGACCGCAGTTTTGTCAAAGGGGCCTTTACAAATAAAATAATTAGTGACCAACTGAATTGTCCTGTCGAAGGGCCTTATCTACCACTATCGTTTCTGATTCGTCGGATGTCAACGTTGACTCACCCACCCTGTTCCAAGGCCTCCTTTTGGTATCCCATGGTAATTAGTGCTGAAATTAGACCTGTACAAATCACTTTCACGAGTCACCCAGGTCCATGCCCCAACTCCATTGCAAGTCCTCCTCACGACTTGACAGTAGGTACTTACCAGTGCAGATGTGTACACCTTTTTCGCCCTGTGAAATAGGTACCAGCCAGCAGATCTATCATAGATTTGTACTTCAGTTTGATGTATGTAGTTAAGCTCTCAACTTGTTGGTTGGTTATTGGTCTTACGACACATCGACCGTTGAGTCATCTCTCAACGGTCGATTGGTCGCCAATCTCTCACGCCGATTGGTCGCGGGCGAAGAAAAGCGACAGGTGAGACTCGAACCCATAACCTTTCGACTGGGAGACGGGCAACTTACCTTTCTAGACTACTTTCTAGGCAACTTTCTAGACTACTCATCCCTGTAGCGGAACCTCATTCAGGGGCGCGGCACCAACTCTGTAAAAACTTGATCGTGATCCAACGGCAGGAGCGCTTTCAAAGACACCTCGATATAACTACACAGTCTCCGATTATCCACGGTGTTTCCTTTATTTCAAACAGGCAATAGATATTGGGATGATATATTAACTGATGACAAATGGAAACAATTTTTGAGCAATTTGCAGCACCATTTGTCCTGCCATCTGTCGGCACACAGGTAAGCTCTGGCGCCGCTAGGCGTTTACGGCGTCATCTAGCGGTTGAATACAAACTATTTGTGGAACTTATGAAACCGGGTACTTATGATTTTGGGTACTTGTGAGCCCGCTCTCACCGTTGTATTTTGAAGTTATCTCGCAACTTTTTGAACTTATGAAACCAAATCTGGCATGTTTTGGTACTTATGAAATCGGGTACTTGTGACACTGGGTACTTACGAATGCGTCTAAATTTCACGTATCTGGTCCGTCATCAGCTTTCATGTCTCACATCGGCGGTTGGGGCCTGACATCCATCCGGGGACCAAGCATCACCCCTAGAATTTGGTACTACCCCGAGAATCCGGATTGTTATCCGCCATCTCGCATTACATCTGGGATCTGATCACCCGAGTAACTGTTCCAGTTGGTCTGGAGAACACGTTGAATATGTGAAGTATTCATGTAGGTACAACCACGCATTGCCTTTACAATTCCATTGCCTTCAATATCACACACTGAAATATTTTGAATATCTTAGGCTTCAGTGGGACATGTGTGTAGGTAGGTCATGAAGGCTCTGACGACGCTCCAAGAAGTACACAATGTTAACATTTGTGCCACCAACTACATCGTAGGAAGATCATAGACGACAACCAATGTATGTTTACGAGACGAACAAATTTCTAGCTCCTTTCTAGACACATCCACTTTAATTAGTCCACAAAATAAGTAAACCGAGGCGATACGTCACAGTCGAGCTTTTCAGCAGCTTCCATATCAATTACACATAGATAGGTGTACCCTGTATTTGACCACCCGACACATGAATACAAACTGCTGAACATTAATCGCGTACCCAGGCAATGCTATCCCGAGCACGCCCTGGGAAATCACCGCGGTCGGCACAGGCATACGTCTGCCGAGATCCGTACGCCGCCAGCTGACGACTGGCCGTCCGTTTCGGCCTCGGCCGGTCCGAGAAATAGCCGTGTCTGCGGTGTCGCGGGCCGCGCGCCGCTGGTCGGCAGCTCGTCGATCTGTGGGACGGCGCCACCTCTCACGGATGGCGCGGCCGCCGCCGGCCAGCCCCGTCGTCACTGTGGCCCGCCACTAAATTGACCCAGCCGCCCACCCACGGCGACGCGGCCGCAACCGTTCAGAACATCGCAGCTGGACACGGACCGACCCCACCACTAGCTCTATTTATCTCTATATATGTCGATATATATATATATATATATATATATTATATATACATCTCTATATGTTTCTTTCCCTTTCACATTCCAGTTCAATTTTAACCTCTGGCACCGTTTCCAACTCAAACTGTCGTTCGAGCTCTCGCTCACCCTAGCTCATTTCGTTTGCATATTCTCCGTCTACCTCCCTTGAACCACGTATAGCTCATCTCACTCAAACTTTCTCGCTCCATCAAACAAACTCTCCTCAGGAGCATTTATACGGACGTGTTCACCCGGCCGATATCGGCCGAGTTATTGCGTCCGTGAATGCCGCACGCGAGTTGCCCTTCTCTTCTGGTTTCGGTTTTGGTCCGGACGGCAACACACTGCCGTACCGTGTGAACGTCAATACACTGCCACCGTGTGAACGGCAATACACTGACACCATGTGAACGGCAATACACTGCCATACGGTGTGAACGGCATTACACTCCCGTACCGCGTGTACGTCAATACACTGACGTGCCGTGTGAACGGCAATACGCTGCCGTACTGTCTCACGGCAGCAGCTTTACCGTGGCAGGAACACCATTAAGAAACGACAGAAAGAGGAATGGTGCCTAGCGGCCAGCACGGACATTCCGGTGTCCACGCCAGGCACAGTCGCGATAAGTGTTGACCCCATAGTTCGCGGTGCGTGCGCCGCGACGTGCACTGTCAGCTGATTGCTTGCTCTGCAGTTGCCTGTTTACACCTAACAGCTGGCGGGCGTACACAGCGCTGTCACGCGAGACGATCACCTCGTCTCTGGACTCAATTTACCACGGCCAAGGGATAATTCGTCCACACACTTGGGTGTGGACAATCACTGACCAAGAGTTTGTGTTCGCATGCGTGGTGGGGGTTTCGGCCGTCCGCCGGTCGCTGATGCCACTGTCGGGCTGCTCTACCACTGGTGACAAAGCACTGATTGTGAGCTGGAAGTTCGAGTTGCGACAATTGTCGTCAGATTGGCGAACGCGCCAGAACGGCGCCCATCAGCCGGCTCGCCGCGCATGCACAGTGCCCATTCACGCCGTCGTCACGGCCGCTCCAGTCGCCCATTGAGCCGGCCCGTTGGCCGCTGACGACGCCAATCCTGGTCGGTAGTCGTCCGCAGATTGCATTCTGCGTTCGCACCCGATCCGACACGACCTTTGGCGGCCCGACAGTAGTCCCCGGTGTGGCCGACGCCTCTCCGAGCGGTTCAATTAACTTGTCGGTTGCAGACGCCTCGGTGCGCCGCCAGCACCGCCACAGGCCGCCACGGTAGGCTGGCTGGTTATTGGGGTTTTTGGGCGCATCGACTGTGTCGGCCACGCAGCGCCGATAACATCGCCAGTCAAATAGTGAAATGCAAGCAACATCGTCAGTCAAACAGTGAAAGCAAACGAAAGTCGGTCAGAATGACGTGCCACCGGGTCAAATACAAAGACATAAAGACATAAAGACATAAAAGATTAGTGCAACTATGAGCCACAAGGGCCCTTCTTGGTTGCACTCTGTACACTGAACCAGTTGCCCACCAAATCTGTCAATCAGCCCTCCCTGTAATACTGAAAAGCAAGCCCTCTATGCTGTGTGATATTTGCTGCGATCCTCGTTTGCCGTGCTGCGATCCTCATTTTATCAGATGCAAAAGCGGGGCATAATGAGGAGTATAAATCACAGAAAACTTGATTTCTGATGGGAAGCGGAAAGGCTGACCCGTCGGAACCGCCGCCGGAGCGCCGGGCAGCGGCTGGTGACCACTGGGCTGGTGACCACGACACCACTGGCTGGTGCTTAGGAACACCAGCCCACTGCCCGGCCAGAGTCTGCCTGGAGCGATACATCGGTGGCCCCGTCCCACGGGCAGAACGCCAGCCCACTGCCCGGGCAGAGTCTGCCTGGAGCGATACGTTGGCGGTCCCGTCCCACGGGCAGAACGCCAGCCCACTGCCCGCGAGTTGCCTGAGCGATACGTCGGTGGCCCCGTCCCACGGGCAGAACGCCAGCCCACTGCCCCGCCGGAGTCTGCCTGGAGCGATCCGTTGGCGGTCCCGTCCCACGGGCAGAACACCGGCCCACTGCCCGGTCAGAGTCTGCCTATAGCGGCACGTCGGTGGTCCCGTCCCACGGGCAGAACACCGGCCCACTGCCCGGCCAGAGTCTGCCTGGAGCGATACGTCGGCGGTCCCGTCCCACGGGCAGAACGCCAGCCCACTGCCCGGCCAGAGTCTGCCTGGAGCGATCCGTTGGCGGTCCCGTCCCACGGGCAGAACACCGGCCCACTGCCCGGTCAGAGTCTGCCTGGAGCGATACGTTGGCGGTCCCGTCCCACGGGCAGAACACCGGCCCACTGCCCGGTCAGAGTCTGCCTATAGCGGCACGTCGGTGGTCCCGTCCCACGGGCAGAACGCCAGTCCACTGCCCGGCCAGAGTCTGCCTGGAGCGATGCGTTGGCGTTCCCGTCCCACGGGCAGAACGCCGGCCCACTGCCCGGCCAGAGTCTGCCGACGGCGGCACGCGGTCGCCCCCGCACCGGGCTTTCCTCTCGGGTACGCGGGTCGATGTCCACCTGAGGTGGTCAATACGTACGTGGAGGAGCCGAATCGACAGCTTCACGAGGAACTCGCGAAAGATCGTGCACCTGGCCGCCGACAGACGAGGCTAGGGAGGGCTGACAGTGGCACTGGACATTAACACGACTATGCGAGACTGACATCAATGTAATAAGACTGAGTGCGCACGGAAGAGGGTCCCAGATGCATAAGTGCCGACGTGGCAGGAGTCGCAAATTAGGTTACGAACACAGCACAGCGTACAGAGACGACAGTGAACAAGTTCGTAATAGTGTAACTGGGCGGAGGTACCGAGATAATATGCTGGTGTTCATCCTTAAATATAGCTTCAAAAGTGACAACGTCGGCTCCGTGAAATGTATGCACCTATAATGGGTTAAGAGAGACTTTCTAAAGTTGGCAGCATTTACACAGCTGTGCAAGGCCGGCAGGTAGAAAGCAATGAAGAAAAATACGTGTGGTAGATTAAATTAAAATTAGATAAAAAGCTAGCATGCTACAAGAAAAAGCAGCAGTTCAGGCTCGTGCAGAGTAACTTATACATGAATGAACCATCTGCTTACCTGCAGAATAGAAGTGACCGGACATTTATATTTCAATATATTGTTTTTTATCCGCCCGCATTTTCCAGTCGTAATCCCTGCACTGTTAATACAAATGCAATTAGAAGAGTCTGACGTAATACCTGGCCTCTAAATCGCACAGAAAATAGTGACACCTGTCAGATTTAGCCAGGCTCTTGTCATCCCCATGCCTTCCTGCGTGTCAGCTCGAATGGTACAAATGATGTCATCTGGGGTACCACTTTTGGGCCGTCTTAATGGTTTCATGCATTTTAAAATGGAAATATCTTCAATTTAACTCACTTTCTAAATCCTATAATATCACGTCTGTACTTTTGGAATCGTCTTGAGCTGTTATTTTATCATCCTAAGCTAGGCTTCGAATTAGGCGACGACCATCACGAATGCAGCGTTTTAGGGGCACACATTTTCTCAAATTCTTAGATGGCGTAATTGAGTCATAAATAGCGCAGTTGTTTACATAGCTCCCTCGTCGGTTGTTTTATGCTTGGCTTTATGTCTGTCACACTTTGCGTTCCATGTACGTGAGTTTTAGTCTTAGTTTTATTGTATAGTATTCTGTTGTGGTGTGTCTTATGTGTAGTTGCAATGCTAAAAGTAACTTGCTTTCGTTAATTAGTGATGGAAATTCAGGTTATTCCGTATTAGGTATCTAATACGGAATATGTTGATTGCGCCTATCCGGTAAATTTGCAGTTTTAGGTAATTTATGATTTCAAGGAATTTCTTTTCCTAATGCAATGTTTATGAATGTGCTCAACATGATGAGATCACTTGATTCCTCTGCAAAGGCATACTGTTCAGTTGGGAGACAGCATATCACCCAAAAATGGTCTTTGAGTTTGGCAATATAGCATAAAAGGTAATGTTTCAAATCAAGAAAAAATGATGTAACATAACCTACCTTAGCCCAGCCATCTATGCAAGAAAGCAAGATATTTTGTAAAAATTGAAAATTTCAAAGCAATTTTTCTTCTAAAAAATGTTCAAATTCAGAAAAGCCTAACCTTACCAAAACTGTTTTTAAGAAAGACTAAATTACAAGAAAAATCACCTCCCCCACCCAGATATTTTTTTAGCCTACAACAAATCCCTAACCTTGCTTAACCTAACTAAACATAATCCCCTTGCATGTTTTATGGAGGTAAAATGCGTATAAAACTTGTTCCGTTGGTTACCTTAACCTGCAGTAATGCTGCTTATCTTCTGTATCATGATTGAGATGGAGAAGGTGGCACGAAATTCAGTGTCAGTATCCTATGGTTTATTTTTCAAACATCTGGAAGAAACATATGGAAAGAAGAGATTGTCAACCAACATGCTTATGTTTCCAAGAGATGAAAATGCATATAAGACCTGGTTGACAGTCAAAAGGAGCTGATGGAGTTCATTCAACCAGCCCATCCATTTGTTCCAACCACTTTACCTCTGATGATTATGATCCTAGCCACGGATGCAGCTGAAACTAATGTCAGTGTCAACACCTGTCTTTCCTGGTGTCATTCCATGAATTAGTCTACCTATCAGATCTGTATGGTATGGAGTGTTGCATCATGCTTGTCTGGTATGCTTGCTGCATTTTAGAGCATCTTAGACATCAAGACACAAAAGATCAGTGTGATTATGAGCCACAAGGGCCCTTCTTGGTTGCACTCTGAACACTCAACCAGATGCCCACCAAATCCGTCGATCAGCCCTCCCTGGAATACTGAAACGAAAGCCTCTATTCTTGTAATAATTGCCTATGGTGTTTTTAAAGATGTTCAATGTTCTGCTACTGACAATGGTTTTTGGCAGCTGGTCCCAGTGTTCTATTACCCTGTTGGTGAAGAAAGAATGTCGTAACCTTCTCCTGCTGTAGTTAACTTTAATTTTGAATTGATGACCTTTAATTGCACCATTTCTGTTAGATTCAAATATTTACCTAATATATCCACTCTTCTGACCATGAACAAATTTAAAGACCTCAATGAGTGCTCCTCTCAACTTTCTATATCTAAGTGAAAACATGCTCAATTTCTTCAATCTTTCTTCATATGCCAGGTTGCTTCTGTCATTAACCATTCTTGTAGCCATATTTTGTACTCTCTAAAAGCCAACAATCTTTTTCATAACTAGGAGACAAAGCTTGTACACAGTATTCCAAATATGGCCTGACATGCACAGTAAAGCTTCCTGATGACTTCCTCACTTATGTATGATATATTCCTATATGTTGCCCCAAGAATTCTCAGTGCCTTCTTCCTGGATTCTTTCGTCTGTTCTGATGCCCCCAATTTTGTGTTCAGAATAACACCAAAGTCCTTCTCCTGCTGAGTCACCGATAGAACTTGGCCACCGCCATCAAATATGGAGCCTTCATATGCTGCTTATCTTGTCTTCATATCTTATCTTTTGATAGCTAAATAAAGAACCAGTTCAATTAGTTTGATGCCACTTCGATTCACATGAATTTTAACACGACCATCATCAGCAAACTGGAACTGGAGCAGGACGGCCTTGCCGTCGTTGCCGGCTTCATCACCTACAAAATCGATACAGCGCTTGGCGACGATCGAGGCGTCGATACAGCGCTTGGCTGTCCGACGTCTGAAGCACCGGAGGTACTCCCGGCCGTTGTGTCCAGCTCTTGGTTAATCACCATCGGTCTCGGGGGGCGCTGCATGCCGCACACGTGGTAGAGGGCGATGCCAAACCAGTTTAGTTCTGATGTCTGCTTCATCATGGACTCAACCTGCACAGGCGACCCAAGCATCGTGAGACCCGGGGTGGGCGTCATTAGTAGCCGGTAGCCGAAGCTAGGAGTGTGGCTAGTTTTATGAGACGGAGGCTGATTCGAGTTAGGCTGCATGTGCGCATCGGCTGGTTGCGCAAGAACTCTGCTCGGCAGAGCGCAGGGACAGTCATCTAGGCAGGTCCGCCATCATGTCACCAGGCAGCGATAGGATGTCCACCCTCATACTGCCGGCCATGTGTCACCGTTTCTGCTGTGTGTCGTGTCGTGTTGCTCGGTTCTGCCCTTTGTAACCGTGTTTGTTGTTACCACCGTGACCAGGGGCGGACTGGCGGCGCCTCCTGCGTTGCCCGTTCTGGCGGCACTTTGCATTGGTTTCATGCCGCCCGATACTGCCGTTTTGTTGGCGTGTTTTGCTGCTTCCACCGTGACCACTGACGGGTTGGCGGCGCTCCCTGTGTCGGCCCGTCCTGGCGGTACTTGACTCTGCCGTCGTATCGCCCGGTCCAACACTGTCCTGTTGGCGTGTTTTGCTGCTGCCGCTGTGACCAGGGGCAGACAAGTTGCGCTTCTTACGATGGCCCGTCCTCGCGGCACTTGACATTGCTACTGGCTCTGGTACTGCTATGAAACAGGTGTGGCCTGTGCCATTTCATTGTTGCTCATGAGGCCTATGACCATTGATTTGAAAGAACGATATGCAAAGTCTCTTTGCTCCACGAACTTCGATTGGGATCCTTCATCCACGCTCTGAATCGGAAGCAGCACATAAGCCGACTAGGTCGACTGCGCGGGCGTGTAGGAGCGTTTTGAATCCTCCAGATCTAGTTCTGAACGCATTGTTAGAGAATGCCGCCAATAGGGAGCTTAGGGGCGCTCCGACCGTCAGGGCCATTTTGCGTCCATGACTGTTTACACGCAATTTGCCATGCTCCATGTCAGTAATTAATGATCCTCGGGGCGATATACAAAATCAGAGCGTGATCGTTGTAGGAAGGTGAAAATGTCCCCAGACCACAGAGTCATTCTTTGGTAGCATACGCAAAGGTCAGTGTGTAATGTGTCCGGACCCTCTGCCACACTCTTGAGTGTGCTGAATGCTGGAGCTAATTCGGAAATGGAATATGGTATGTTGTGCTGGAGGACGTCTGTAGTGGAAAAATCAATAGGACGTGCCTCGCACGGAGCCTTATGTCTCAGATATCGTTCGCAATTAGTATTTTTCGAGCGTGCGGACAAAGCACATTTCATCTTGTGGACCATTTCTGTTCGGGTCGATGATGTTTTGTCCTGCCATTTGTAAGACGGGAAGAGGAAGTGGGGCATGTTTCCCAGAGAAGCGCTTCCCACTGGACCATACAGTTGACAATGACGTGGAGAGTTTTAGCATGTTTAAATACGCTTTTCATGAGTCTCGTTTCACTTCCGCGATAGTACGTTTGGCGAGCGTTCGTGCTTTGCGAAAGCCAATTAACTAATACGTACAACTATGATCATTAGATACACGAAATTCCTTCTTCCTAGAGGGACTGCCTCTCGATGCTTCCACGACCACCATGGGACTGGTACTCGAATCGACGTTCTCGATGATCGTGGGATGTGCCGCTGAGTACTCTGCGGAGTCGTGGTAGTAAATGTCTCCACGGAGATGACTGATCCATTTGAGTGGTCGCGAAGTGTGCTTTCAAGGTTCGATTGAATGGCCTCCCAGTCGGTTCGGTGAAATAGCTACTTTGAAGGTCCTCGACCAACCGTAACACGACTAATAAAATAGGAGTACACAGGCAATTGGTCGCTGTTGTGTGGATGTCTGCCCACAGACCATTTTGAGAAAGGTGTAATTTCTGGACTGTAGAGCGTGAGGTCCAGCACGGAAGTCTGTCTAGTCGGTAATGTAAAATTGTGTTGGAATCCCGTATGAAGAGTGCATAGAGGGAAATCGCTTATAAAACGCCACGTTGCACATCCACGGCTGGAGATCATGATTGAACCTCAAAGAGTGATGAGCATTAAAGTCGCCACACAAAGTCACCGTTGGGCTAAGCTGGGTCACCATTTGAGATGGCTCAGAAAGTGGAAACATTCCGCCCAGCGGTAGGTATATGCTGCATATGGTAACGGCACGGTGGCTTGTTAACACACGAGCAGCATTACCCTGGACACCTTGAAGAGATGGGTATATGTTTGAAGGGGACACAGTTGTGCACATCAATAAGCACACCGCCATGAGCAACCTTGCGAGGAGCAAGATCTCTGCGCAGCACTGAGTAGTTCTTTCAATTGAAGAGGTACACTATGAGAAAGCTTTGTCTATTGGAGACAAACTACTAATGGTATTCATGAGTGTAAGAGGGTTTGGAGGTCGTTAAGGCTGGTTCTGAAACCCCTGCAATTTTATTGGAGAATAAAACTAATACGTCAAAAATATATAGGTTAAAATTGTGAGCTAAGAAAGCGGTGGTTACGGAGATAAGTTGGATATCACATGTTCCCGGCTTCACACCCCAAGGTGCTTGATTCCTTGGCCGATCTCGGCGAGATCTTGGACTTCTTCCGCCTGTCCGCGATGGTCTTAACGGGAACAGCCGCTTGTGTCCAGTCGCGAGGCATCAGTCAGGTGTGACGTTTTCTCACCATCGCGGGGTGGTGGTGTGGGGGGGGGGGCATCACCTGTCCAGTCTCTACAGTTGACTTGGGTCTGGCACGGGAAGCTTGTGATGGTGTGGGTGTGATAATGTGAAACTATGATACAATGGACTAAACGCGGTTTCAACCAGGTTCAGCGCTATAACTACATGACATGAAATAATTATCCAATGATATGCGCACCTACAATGTTGGGGAAGTAGAACTTGGTGTGTATTTAGTACTCTGTGAACCTGGCTTGTGAGTTCTGAACCAAGTTGTGTATAATTGCACTCACTTGAGTTTCCGCACGTACCATGAGGATTTGGGTCGAAAATCGCAACATTGGTTTCAATGTCGCGATCAAATCATGTACGCAAAACCTATGTGGTATTGAATATTTCCCTCCATCTTCTAGTCGTTTCGTCCCTTGTGAGATGACAAGATGTCCTAGTTTGTTAGTTTGTTATGTCGAAATTCGCCACATTAGAGCACACATCATTGAAATCACGAGTTACCATCAACAAACGCAAGTTATGCAACTCATTTGCATTATTGATAGCCGGGAACCAAGCGGCTGTATTTCGTCAAAATGAAGCCGGCCAGTTCCGAGCACACGGTGGTCAGACCGGTGGTGCGGCCACGTTCGATGTTGGACCAGTTCCGAGCTCACGGTGGTCAGACCGGTGGTGCGGTCACGTCCGACAGTACGGTGGTCAGACCGGTGGTGCGGTCACGTCCGACAGTACGGTGGTCAGACCGGTGGTGCGGTCACGTCCGACAGTACGGTGGTCAGACCGGTGGTGCGGTCACGTCCGACAGTACGGTGGTCAGACCGGTGGTGCGGTCACGTCCGATATTGGACCAGTTCCGAGCTCACGGTGGTCAGACCGGTGGTGCGGTCACGTCCGACAACGTTTCCCGACAGTACGTGGAACCAGTTCCGAGCCTCCACAACGGTGGTCAGACCGGTGGTGCGGCCACGTTCGATGTTGGACCAGTTCCGAGCTCACGGTGGTCAGACCGGTGGTGCGGTCACGTTCGATATTGGAGACTACGTAAGTCCCAGCCAGTTTTGAATATGCAAATAGCCGGAAGTTTTCAGTCATTTTCCAATCAACCATTGGGCAGCAAAAGAGTGGATATTTATCGAGGATGATAATGTGTTGGATGTCAGGATATAGAACAATGCTATGTCTCCAACCGCGGCGAGTTGGAATGGGCCTGCAGTCGTGGTGCACCTGGGACGAACATTTGTCTCCCAGCTAACAGTTGTTGTGTCGGGCACACATTGGCTGTTTGCGTTCCAATTTCCCCCGGATGACTTAGGTCTGCAATGAGAGAGAATCCCGCAGTGGACTTGGACGCTATCTCGCGCAGGTCTCTTGTGTGTTGGTAAAATGCTTCATCGCGCTCAACTGGCTGAGAGACCGTGCACCGTTTCACTCTCCCACAAAGTAGGATAGCTAGCAATGGACTTTGGAACAGTCTTACAAATGTCTGAGCTTCATGCCCTGATGATGTATCAAGTTGGAAAAGTTGTGATTATGTTCACCGCGATGCGCCCCTAACAAAACGCCAGGAGCACGACGCATTGGTTCAGGGATTATTTGGCACTCGACCACGGTCAATTAAAAACAGCGAAGCTCTGGAAGTGTCGCGTGGAGTAGTACAGGGCAGCACCTGGGCACTACATGACCAATG
>JAOTOL010001605.1:2450000-2561223 GCA_034440575.1 Imbricaverruca yamaguchii | reverse complement strand
CGTGGAGATCGACCGTGACCTGTCACTACCGGCGCCGACGCCTGTCCATTATATTGTCGCTCACCACCGCTTTCCACGTTGTGTTTCCATTTGCCCATCGCTGCCGTTCCTCGTTGGGCTCCATGTGGGTGCTGGCTGTGCTACCGATGAGCAAGACGGCTAGATCGCGACTCGTCTACCGGCGTTTTCCTGGGGCGCGTAGAAGTACTGAAGAATGAATACCCAGCACTGAAGAAATACTCCTGCTGGGTATTCATGCTTTCAAATATCAAAATGAGAATATAACGGGGTGCTGGCATGAACTCCGCAAACTGTAAGATTTTGGAAATGCATGGCAATGTTGGCAATGTCGCTCGCATCACGTGCAACAATTCGTATTTGCGTTGAAATCATGCCAAAAGCATTACGTATCCAATCCATCGGCAGAAACCAACACAAATCTAGGACGCTGCGTCCCCACTTTACTCCAATACTTTGCACCACATATTAGGCATCATTTTAAATTAAGACGACATAATATTCCAGCTACAACCGTCGAGTGAACTGTGGCTGGTGATGCATTCATTGCTATGTGATACCGGAAAAGAGCACGTGCACCAGTTGACTGCGGGAAGTCTGTTGGGGACATATTGAAACTAAAGACATAAAGATCCAGCGAGCAGTTGTCTGTTGTTGAATCATTGACTAATGATGTTAACTTCATCTGCTTTGGAAGGTCGAACAACCGATTCAGCAATGCTATGCTGTGGACTCGACGTACTATGTGCAATTTGTGAGTTTCCAGACGATGCATCGTACCCGAAAACCGGAACATTTTCTGGAACAGACTCACAAGACTCTTGAGACGATGCATCATGAACAAAGGCATCTCCAACCTTCTTAAAGTATTTGTCCAACTTTAATTGTTTGCTCTTTGCTGTAAAATGGTTATATTAGATTTAATTTAATACGTGGACGCGTCCGCATCGGATATGTCACCACTTCTAGTCAGAGAATGCGCAGGTGTGGCTTCAGGCGACAAGTCATCCTCAGGGTGACCATCCTCGAACATGCTTCGTTTAGTTTGCAGAAGGCATTCGTCGAACTCAGAACACTTTACAAAGCGCACGAGTGATTTTGTCAAACGTTTCATGTAACCTGAAGCTCGCTTCGGCTTCTGTGTCAAAACCCTCTGTGTTCTTTTTTAGCCAAACCCGGTGAAACACATCTAGTGGAGCTTCGTTTGTTGGAACCCCAAAGATTTAACGAACACCTCTTTCGCACAACGATCCCGACTCTCTGGTTTCAATTCATGAAATTTTCCAGAAAAAGCGTACTTCAGATGTTTCTTTCAAAACGTTCCCGGTTCTCTCTGTATCCGATTGTGAATGGGACAAGAGCAAAGCAATTTCAATCAGCTCAACTACATCCGGTATCTCCAGGTGTAGGTTATGTTCAGGTACAAGAAAATGCGCCAGAGCGTTCGCTACACATAGGCTCTTTTCATTACCACGCCGTATGTACCAGCTTTCGCATAAGCGTATACGCTCCACTACGCGGCTCTTGAACATAACGAACTGATTTTCTAAACATGCACAATATCTTAGTTCACACATAGTTGAGCAGTGCTTCTTTGGAAAATGCAATAAGCCATCATCACTGAAATACTCGCATACAGCGAGAAACTCCTGATTCTGAAAACTTTGAAGGTAAGTCATGTCTTGTGGATATGTGGTGATATCAAATACGGAGGCCAAATTCGTTTCTACCTCATGCACATCAAGAAAATCATCAAACACTGAAATGAGCCTGACCGCGACTTCAACCTGACGCTCAAGTGACTTCTGAAATGCAAGCGCGTAATCTATTACGGCTGTCTCATCGCATGCCCTGCTATGTCGCGTGTGAGATGCTACCATATTCCTTGTTTCATTCAGATCGAAACCTTGAAATTTTCCCGTGTGATATTCACAACGATGCCTTCGAAGCAGAGCATTTGTCAAGGGATTTATTTTCAGCTGCTGTATCTTCCAGCGAAACTCTGTGATCGCATCACGATCATCCCACACAGAATAGTGATCTTTTTGACTCTTTTTGCTGATATTCAAAGCACACCGGATTGTATACATCAACACCAAGCAGGATGGCACAAAATCTGGGTCCGAGGTACCGTAAAGTGGACAAGCGAGATGGATCGTTCGCCTGCAAACGATCAGCATTTTCCACTGCCATAATGATATCACCGAGCTGACTCATGACGGACTGGAGCGAGGTGAATGTGTATTCCAAAATCGAGTTTCCACAGTGTTACGAAGTTTTTTGAAGGCAGGATTCACACTCCTTGCCAGTCGCTCCATCCTCGAAGAATTCCTGAATGTATTTATAATATGTGGTAAACGAGACTTCACTATTTCTCGCGCCCAGTCAAAGCACATCAATCCTGCATCCAGCAACTTCTCTACCTTGTGGGCTCTATCAATTAGATGCAAAAAACTTTTTGTTCCCAAATTTCTTCCTCCAAAGGGAAGCAACGCCGCTATGCACACCAGCGTAAACTGCCTCTTTATATGTGCTCAACGCAACACCATCTTTGAGATGTCATCATCATGCAAGGCAAGAATCACAGTACTCAGTGTGTTGACGATGTGTTCAAAGCAGCCAATGGCATCTGACTCGTGGCGAATGCCCAGCCCTCGATCCTCAGCCTGATGCACGGTTACGGATTACATCTATGGAGAGATTAACCACTTTCGGTTCACCATCCACATCTATGAATCTGGCATTAATGACCTGTCGAGTGATGTTACCTGTAGTCACCTTATCTGCACTCAATTGCAGGTGTCGCATTCTTCCCGTGACGACACTAGGTGAACAAAAGGAAATGGTTCAGCATGCCAGAGTATGATTTGAAGAAAACATCTGTGGCACTAGCTGCCGTTTTTCTGTGAACGTTGCGTTCTATCAACTTGAAGTTTGGACCGTTCTCCAAAGAAGTGAACAATGTCCGCATGAGAAGCTGAAAATCTCGGTATGAATGGTTCCTCATTACCCCATAGTATGCTATGCGCAGCACATCTCTAGTTAGAGAACGGTCGAGCTCCTGCCTTTTTGCGTCTAGTCTCTGGGAATCATTCATCAATGCAAGGTTTGACTTTGCTACCTTATGCATAGCACTTGTCTCGTGTCTCACACACCGAAACTTGAACACATGCGGTTTGGTGATTTTCACACCAGATATAACCCAATTAAGTGCCTTTGCTGCTCCATGTTTTGATGCAATAAAGTCTTTTTGTTCCATGCAAACAGAACAAAACCCAAAGGTTCCCTGCAGGGTATCTTTCTTGAGAACCCAATCCAATTTACAGCCACGGCTTTCGTTTTCGGTAGGTGCGTCCCTGCTGGCCGAGGGAGCCAGCCTGCTGCCCAGATCATTAACAGCAGTGTGCAATTTCGACAATTCTGTTAGGATGCTGTGAAGCTTGGTATGTGCCTCCATCTGATCTTTAGCATTCACAGAAGACTTGCCAAAAAAAACTTCAAATTTATAGTTCAAATTCCTGCAGCCTCATCACTGGTTTGTGTTTGTGTTGTTCTGCCAACCATCTGGATTAACTCACGAGGATTAGTCGAAGAATCTTCAGCAGCATCACATGGTTGTTCAATAACTTCTAGCTGTGGAGGAATTGTTTCTCCCACCTTGCGACTACTTGGTAAGGCCAGATCAGCTACCTGTGTGGCTGTCGAATAGCCTGCCAGATGACTATTGGTATGCTGTGAGGTATTAATACTTCCAAGTAAATTTCGGTCCGAGACACCGGCTACATGCAATTTGCCAAGTCCGGGTGTATGCGCCTCGGGCGACGTCTCGCCACGCACTGGATTACATGAATCATCCTTTTGACCATCAGATTCAGATGATTCCATCACATGAATGACATCTTCCATGGCTGATTTGGTAGATTCGCTCACACTAATCCCTTGTTCCTTATCAACAGGTGGCAGGCTTTTTGTTGATGCCTGTGTATAGGCCTTGTAGCGAATTCTCTTCGACATCAACAACAAATACTGAGACAACCGCCTTCCTTGTTTGCCGCCCAGCGAACCAAGTTCGTTTGCATGTCGACGATGGAAATGTCTGCTCAAGTTTTTCTCGTTACGAATGATGGCATTGCAAATGTAGCATGTTGCACTTTTTCTTTTTTCGTGGTGCCATATTTCAGTGCTTTCAGATGATGATATTTGAAGAGCAACTTCTCATCTCAGTAAATCACGTCCTTTTCGACAAACTCACTTTGCATCTCACCCTTAAGTACTCAAATAGAAGGATTGGCATCTGGGGAGGAAAAATTACATCACCACCACAAGACAGTAAACTATGGTTCAGAAACCAAGTCACTGCCCTACAATTTGTTTTCCTGGATTCTGAAAAAGAAAAGCAGGTGCTTCCTAACTCATGCAGCACTTCAGACTTGCAGGGCATATGTTCAGGTAAGCCTTAAGCTAACCTTCATAAAACAAGCTATATATCATTATCAGCTGGTTTCTATTCAGAATAGGCAGTCCCATGTTACCCCAGTAGGACACCGACATCGAATATGATACTAACAATATGACATACGACAATATGACATGACATCGAATATGATACTAAGCCAGGCAGCAAAATGTACCAGTTTTAAGCAAAATGTTTTCATGGTACAACATGTCCTATGGACATATCTGTCATGTATTAAGGCAGATGAGCATTACATATATCTATCACTTTTCATACTTTGCAAGCGTGAGAGGTAGGGGTGTGGGGGACACTACTGTAATTTGAGACATCCATGGCAAAAACTTCACATTTTGGATCATGTGTGCCTTGTACTCAAGGAAAGGAGATATTTTCAATGGGCAAAATGCACAATGCTCATGCTTCCCATAAACACCACAATATCATTTTGATGATCACTTTTTAAAAGTATTGTTAGCCTATGAGGGTACAATACTATAAATGCATCTAGGACAATTTTGAGCTAGGCAACATATGCTATGCACAAATCATTATAGGACAAAAGCATGTATTGTTTGCAGCTGTTTTTAAAACAGGACTTATTTTGCTAGAGGTTATGACCCCTACTTCATATATATACTCACACATGCATACACTATTGGCTTTTTTGTGGTAAACACAAAACAAATGCAGACTTAAAAATGGTAAACTTTGCATTAAGATCTATTCATTTTTGTGTGATGCAACCTCCAAATGCAATGTTTATGCAGCCTAAGCTGTTCTTGAAGAAAAACTATAAATTTTTGGTAAATTTGTGCTTTCAATTGTTTTATGAGTGCTTGGAATTGAACTTCCCAATACAAAGTTTATGAAGGTGACTAAGATGATAGGACCACTCATTTTCTGTGCAAATGCTTACTTTTCAGGTTGTGAGCAAGATAACTCCACACAAATTTGTTTTAGTTCAGATATACAATGAAAAGCATACAACAGTATGAAAATAAATGTTTAAAAAATAATAAAAATGCAACAAAATCTAACCTAGACTAACCTCTCTTTGCAGAAAAAGTCTGCAATAATTTTTTGTCTTCACAAACATAAACTATCCTAATCAAACTAAACTCATTTATACATGTGTAGCACTTTAGTTCCAGAGCACCACACACTTACAACTCATTGCCACCTGAGCTGACATGACTTCCTTTGTCGATCTTTGGTCACCACCTATTGGAGTACCTATTTGATGTGCCACCTGTGCCAGACTGATTGACTGCTCAACTTGGTGTATTTCATTTATTTTTATTTTATTATGTGATTTTAACACACTTTTTTTTTACCTTTTGTGCTGTGTTGTTTTATCTATTTCATGAGATGTCATAATAGCCAGAAGTCCATTGTGGGTGACCTCAACAAAGTCTGTCTGCCTATCTTTGTCTGCATCATGGAGGCAAATGTGTGTAAAATGTGTTGTGCAGATGGGGGAAACCTGCCCACCCAACATATTCTTCAAAAATGACTCCTGGTTATACCAGTTGATATATGCCACTCTTTGCATACATGGTTAGAAATGTCTGCTGCATTGCTTAAAACAAGAACACAAATCTTCAAATTTGTTTTTAGTTTAAGGCTGTCAGTCAAAACATTTTGTATCATCACACCACGAAAATCAGTGCTGATGCACTTCCAACATATCAGCAAGAGAAGTGTTCACAGCAATACTAGCTTCTTTGTTATATATATTATGTTATATTGTTTCAAGATCATGCTAGGTCACTAATGTCAACTCAGGTCAAGTTCATGACAGGTCAATGCAACCACTCATTCATTTGTAAGGTTCTCATAAACACAAACTGAAATAATAGTCCTGTGCTTCATGCAATTTTGCATGCTACTACTGCCTACTTAAAACTTGGTTTTGTCGTTGTGAACTAGGGTTAAAATAATGGTTCCTCATTAGGTGTGGGATGTTCAAACAAGCACAGTGGGATGTCAAAATTTGTCATACAATTAGTGTCATTTAAATAGCTTTTGATGCCCCAGACTCAACTTTGAGGTTGTCGTGTAGGTTCCAAAGAGCAGGATGTTGATACTTCTTGCAGAAGAATGTCAATTGAACATTTGGAAAGTGGTAGATTACACCCTATTTGTCAAATAATCTCTCACTGTGCCATGGAAACCAGGATGTCATTCTGGGCAATGGCATCACCAGACAATTGTGTCCAAATTCTGCATGTTCTTCTTTTAAAGGGTGACCAGAGGCATCACTAATGTTCATCAGGTCCTCATGCACTTTTGTAGACTTCTTGCCATGGGTATCACCACAATGTGATGCCAGGGCAACCAGGGCAACCTTCTGACCAGACATCACCAGAATGCAAACAGGGCAAACTCCAAATGCTTCAGGTCAGGGCATCAACAGTCAAGCAGTTATCTTTGGACACTGATTTAGTGTTGTTTTAGTTAGTTAGTTAGTTATTGGGGTTTAGGGGCGCATCAACTGCAGAGGTCATGCAGCGCCCTTAGTGTTGTTTTAGATCCATGCAAATTGGCTGCATCTTGGTGAGGTGTTGGAACATTGGAATGAAGTAATAAGTAGGATGAAACTAAATGAAAGTATTGTTGATTGACTTGTGAAAGTGGTGCAGAACTGAATTCAATTAGCATAAGTTGTGGAATGGGATGACAGGTTTACATTGAGGTTGATTGGTATTGTGCGACAATACAAGCAATCAGGATTTTGGGTGTGAGACATATGCATCTGGACATTGAGTTGATGCTTGCAAATAATTCTGGAAGGGGACAAATAATTTTAACAACAGAAAAAAGGGTGGGTGGGATGCAGGGTTAAAATAATTGTTTTTTGTTAGGTGTAACATATCGGAACAAGCAAAGCAGGATGTCAAAATTTGACATGGAATTAGTGTCATTAAAATGCTTTTAAAACCTTTCAGACTCAAATTTAAACAAATGGTTTAGGCATTTATGACTGTACCTATTAGTTGTTTTCAGATTCATGATATAGGAAGAGCTATATTCTGGATAGAGAAAATCATACCCATGCTACAAACTGGTATTATACTCTATATCGCATCACATATAAACACCTGAAATTGCATTGCAAAATGTTTGTGTATCATCATTCCTTATTGATAGTGCAAGGAAACACAAGGACTACATAAGCATGCATCAAGAATCAGGATGTCAATACTTCTTGGACAAGGATGTTGATTGGGTTTTCAGAGTGGTATATTCCACCCTATTTCACAAATAACTTATCCCTGTTGTGAACCTAAACATTTTCATACTTCACTCATGTATTTCAGCCCTTTCTTAGAGAATCGAATTGTACCAGGCCACCACCTGCCTGGCAGGTGGCCTGGTACTGGTAACTGCCCTGATAAATAGCTGACATGTGACCCGAGGTCAAACACCAAATCTTTCATCTGTAGTCAGTTTTACAGCAGAAATTTGCTCCCAGGTTATGTGTTCTAAGGACCAAGACAGAGGGTGAAGATCCTGCATAATTATGTGTATAAATTAAAAGCAACCACAGAATCAAATTCTTACATCAGTTTTAATCATTAAATTTATTTTACTATTGATGCTGCTGAAAATAAGTAGAAGTGAACTTACAACCATCAGCAAACTGCAATATGCCTTCTCATTTATGTGCAGACTGCACACAGCTCTATGTAATATGACAGCCAATGAATAACTGCCTGATGACAAATTGGCACTGTGGTTAAATTAGTGAAGGATGAGGTTATAAGCCATCTTCCTGAGCAACAGTAGAGGAAATGATAACATACCCATAGCCATACCTGTCACTTCTGACATCTGACATGCTCACAAAACACAACTAATAAATGTTCACAACACATCCCATGAGTACGATGTTTGTGCATCAACTGATGTTACTTGCTGACTATAGTTGTGTTGGTTTTGGAATAAAAAATGTTGTTTGTTTGTTTATTGGTTGGTTCACCACACACTTTATGCCCATTCACTGTTAATGTCGCCGCCCACTGTTTTGCGGGTGGGCCGCAGGATTGCAAAATGTCCAGTGGTGCTAGAGTGGAATATAAAATGGTTTAAGAAAAAATACACAGAACAATTTGTGAAATCTTTTATTCTCACCATGAAGCATATTTTCTGAAAAAGTTCAGAATATTTATTCAAACCAATTCTTATTAATATTAAGGTTTAATCAGCTTTTTTTAGTTCATGTCTGGAATGTTTAGTTGAAGCAAGGAATCCTTGCTTCAAGTCAATCCTTGCCAAGGTTTGACATGGAATGATCAAATGTGATGTGACTGGACAGGCAAGCAAATTGCCACTGCAAAACTGACTTGCATTTTACATAATTAGTTATATTCAAAACATCATTGATCCCAATTTAGGAGAATTTAAACAACTGCAGCAACCAATAATGCTGTCAAGGTAAACCATGCAAAACAAGTCAAATATGATGTAAGTTCACATCATATTTGAGGTCATAAGGTAAAGGCACCATAAGGTAAAATGAGGTCACATTGTGACCTCTTTTTAACTTGAAGCCATTGACCTAATGTCATGAAATTTGCACACAATAGAGGCTACCATCACATCCATCTACCCTGAAAATTGTGTTACTCTAGGTATAATAGGCGAGATCTTGCTTCCCCCTCCCACAAGGGAGGGAGAGTAAAATCCACAACCCAAATCTCCAGTCTGTTTGTTGTTATCTTGGTTTTTTTAATGTTGGATGTTTTTGGGAATAAATGTTGAACTTGGCATAGAAGCATAACCATACATAGCCCCCTTGCTTGCTCGTTTGCGTCTCGCTATGACTTTTTTTCTTTGTTCGGTGCCGATGCCGAGGAACAAAGGTGAGCGTTGGCGCTATAATTGCCAATGCTAGGTGCTTCACGTTTACGCTAGTTTCAACACTGGGCCAGGCGAAAAAAAAAAAAAAAAGCTACTTCACGTTTCACAATTTGCCTCCATAGTCCACCTAAATGCACGCACCCACCTCGTACCGACCTAACTCAACCGCATGAATACCATGGGCAAGTAGAAACCTACCCCACCAATGAACTTTCCTCCCACAGAAAACTTCGCCGAGCACGCGCCCGTCAAGGTGGTGTCATTCTAGCACCACGCGATTAACGATGCGTTCAAAGTTGCTAACTTTTGTGACGCCATAACAAAATTGCGTTGCTTCGATTCGTCGTCAGCCAGATTTCAGAACAGAAAACACCAACGCAGCCAATTCTGAACAGTGCACTCCGCGGCTCCGAAAGACGACTCTTAAAGATGTCACTTTTTCCCACTATAGGGTGGCTCGAAACCATTCTTCTGGAGACGCCTCGGCCGAATTCGGAGCGACCGGAGGGCACTTTCTTCAGTGCGCATGCGCACGGTCGGGCGCGTTGTTGTGGACATTTCTGGTGGTTGTGTTTGGGTGTGGGAGTGTGTGCAGGGAAGCTGTATGCGGTGTTTGATGGTACGAAAAGTGGCTAGTTTATTTGGTAATCGTAAGTAGAATAACATGCTGTTTGGTGGATGTTTCCTTCAGTCTTGTCTTTGTTTTTAGTGGTATATTTGTTCCTTCTGCATGTTTGTGTCGGAGTACATGTGAAGCCCATTCTATCCAGTATGAATTCGGAGTGCAAAAATGTTTTAAGAGATGAAATCTCTTAAAAAGTGCCTTAATTCCCACCCTGGTGCCTTCTCCTGACCATGAACACATTTAAATACCTCAATGAGGTCTCTCAGCCTTCTATATCTAATTCAAAGCATTCAATTTCTTCAATCTTTCCTCACATACCAAGTTGCTCATACCATTAACCATTTTTGTAGCCCTCTTTTGTACTCCCTCTAAAGGCCAGCAATCTTTTTCATAACTATAAGACCAAGCTTGCACACAGCATTCCAGATGTGGCCTGACATATGCACATTTGGAATACTGAATACAGTATCATACAATAATGTTAATATCTTAGCACATTTCCTCCACACCATACCTATGACATCAATTTGATTGCCCCATTCACTTTGAAGTACTCATTTGCAGATAAAAATGAGCGGTTGCATAGTCTCAATCACACTAAAAGGTGTGGTATTAAACAATCTAAAAAATTAAGTTACCTTGTTCTGCAAATTTCCTCACTAAAGAAGCCTCTTCCATCACTGACCTCTATACCTATATAGGGTCTGTTCCTGACCCTGCTCCAAAAAAAAGAGCATAACGACTTGGAGCAACTTGGAGGAGTTCAGAGCAGGCTCGGTAAAAACCAATGGTTAGTAAAAACGAACACTGGAACACAATCTGGAGCAACTTGGAGTATAAATCAGTTTGTGCCTGTATTATGACTACACAATTGACGCGTGGAGTGGTTCAGTGTGGATAAGTGCGCTGTTCATTGTCTAAATGAAAGGCAATTACATTCTCAAGGATAATACAATAAATATTGAAACACATTTTACAGCCTTGTTTTCTTATAAACAACCTCACTAGTCCGCTGAAACACTTCAAAATCTTCAGCGCCACGTTTGGGCTATTCCACGCTGCTCTAAGCCATCAAGCTGCTGAAAAATGGATGAAAACGGCTACCTTCGACCCAACTGCAAATGTAGTGTCCTTGCGTGGTTCATAAAACTCCCCAAATACGAATATATCGAGTGCGAATATGCCCTTATTACGTTACAATTCCTAGCGAATCGTACAAGATATATTAAATATATCTTAACCCGTCCCGTCTCGGGGGTCTTCAACTGCCCCCTCCAAGTTTTTCGCGGATAGCGGACGAATAGCGCGCGGTAGCTCGCCCAAATTTGGCATACCTTTTCCCACATTAATTTGACATGCTGATTCAAAAGTTTTAGGTCAGGTAATTTAGGGTGAACGAGTTAGTCAAGGTCAAGGGAGGTCACCTCCAAAAGAGTTCAACCAGTCGTCACGCTTTAACGGATATAGTTTTTTTTTAATGAAGCTTTCAGCGTTTGCTTTTCTTTACGGAGCAACAAGACGTACGAGTTCAATTTTTCTCTTTTTTGGGGGGTTTTTGACTACATATAAATTTTGCGTATTTGCCATATTGCAGTTCAAATACAGGATTATGGCTAACGTAAGCATTTTTTATTAGGGCAAGTTGGCTTCCAACAACGTTTCTCGGTCTGCTCTACCCATTGGAAAAGGAACATTAAAGAAAACTTGAAGACTCAAAGATTTGAAAATTCGAGAAAATGATTTTTTATTTTATTTTTGGGGGCAAACAAATTATAGGCCTGGTCGACTTTGCTGTCCTTTTCTCATTCCAAATAATTTTTTTTCTCATATCCCCAAAAGGAACTCCCCAGAATAAAAAGCATAATTTGAGTCGTGAAAAGTCGTGAAAATCTATCCCACTGGTGACGTCACTTTTTGGGAATTTTTTCCTTGGGTGGGGGGGATGGACCCGAACACCCGAGACGGGGTGTGAGGATTTGAGAGGAAAGACGGCGGGGGTTTATACGATTTACATGTGTATTTGCGCATACGTTTTTTAAGCACGAATGTATCGTGAACTTATAACGTAAGTAACAACGGCAGCAACACAATTACCTGAGTGGATCGTCAACCGTGATAGGCGAAAAACAAAACAAGCATGAACTCACAAAATAAGAATTTTCCACCTGTAGGTTCGCCTGCGTTCATTCATCACTCGCATCGCGGTCGTAATACACGAGTTGCCGGCGCACATGTGGTAACCGCCTCTGTCACAGAGCGGCATGGTTAAGCAGTGCTTGCATTAGGTTCCTTCTCTTATCAACTTTTTTGAAATGCTTGGAGGATACTATTGGTTCCCAAACATTCAACAACTTTAAGACATCTTTTATTGTGTGCTATGAGATTTGCTGAGGCATAATCCTGATAGAAACGGTGTAACCAGATTTCTTCTTTATTAAAGTTCCCTGCCCGGTTCCACTTCCATGCTCTGATACTGCACAGTAAGGGATGACACCTGAAACATTCAACATGAAACATTCGTTCAACATGGGCAGGAAGAGGAGACGACTGGACCAACTTGTTGAGATCGTATTTACATATTTAGGTGTGTCGTTTCCTAGTTTGCCCGGCATGCCAAACAACTGTGATCGCTTCATACTGCTATGGTTAGTTAGTTATTAGGGCTTGGGGCGCATAGACTACATTGGTCATGTAGCGCCAACTCGTCTTCCAGTAGGTACTGCAAGTTCCAGCGAAATACCGAGCATCGGAGGAATTTCTGCCGCTACGAAAACGCTTCCTGCTGGAGCTACCGCGCCAGCCCCCAACAACCAACGTGATAGACAGACAGACAGACAGACAGACTTTATTGACGTCATCCACAATTGACTTGTGGCTATTACGACATCGCGTCAAATAGATAAAACAACACAGCACAAAAGGTAAAAAAGAGGGTCAAAATCACAGACTACAAGTTAAACTATAAAAAAAAATATATATATATATAAAATAACAGCAAGTCGAGCAGTCTATCAGTCCGGCGCGGGCGGCACGTCACGTAGATATTCCCGTAGGTGGCGACCAAAGATCGACACGGGAAGTCGCGTCAGCTCAGGTGGCAGTGAGTTGTACATGTGTGGCGCTCTGGAACTAAAGCGTCTCTTCCCCATCTCGGTGCGGGACCGGGGGACATACAAGTTGTGGTCTTGACGGGTGGTCCGGTCACGAATCTCCGCCATGGTGGTGAGATCGTGAGCCAGTGACTCTGGCTCACCATGGAGACGCACCTTGTGTATGAGGCGAAGGGTGTGATAACTCGCCAGGTTCTCCGCGCTGAGCCAGCTCAACCTCCTCAGCAGATCCGAAACGTGGTCAAACTTTTTGCGGCCGAAAATTACCTTAGCCGAGTAGTTTATAATTTTTTGAATGCGAGATAGGTTCTTTTTGGCTCCGTTACCATACACAGAAATACAGTAGCGGATCTGCGAGAAGATCAGAGCATTGACCAGCGCGGAGATGACGGCAGGTGGAAGGTGCCCCCTCAGATGCGACAGACCACCCAGAACTCCGAAACAACGCCGAGTCAATTCTGAGACGTGCGAGTCCCAGCTGAGAGAGCGATCGAAAATAATACCGAGATTTTTGCATTCCGAAATGGTGGGTAGATGATGATCGCGAAATTTCACTGTGACATCCGGTAAGGCACGCAGATTTTGTGGGCTGCCCAACATCATCAGCTGTGTCTTTGCTACGTTAATTTTCAGTCCATTTGCTCGAAACCAGATATCGAGGGAGGCCAGAACTGTTTCCATATGAGTGACAACATTTTGAATTTGAGATTTCTTACCACTGACCAAAATTTGGGTGTCGTCAGCGTATTGAACAACTACTGCACCTTCGGCGAACAGGCTGAGGTCGTTGGCGAAGACGCAGTAGAGGAGAGGTCCGAGAGATGATCCTTGAAAAACGCCGATGCTGTTGGGCAACGGGGCAGATTTGTGGACGACACCCAGACTGTCAGTAAGGCTGACACTCTGGGTGTGGTTCTGAAGATAAGCCGAAAACCAGGAAGTATCGATGCCATGGAGACTCAATTTTGACAGGAGTTTCGAGTGATCTATTACATCAAAGCACTTGCTCAAATCCAGCAGGCAGAGAAGGGACACCTCTCCATGGTCACATGCGGATAGGATCTGGTCAGATATGGAGGTCAGTGCGGTTTCCGTCGAGTGACGAGGACGGAAGCCGTGCTGAGTTTGGGAGAGGAGGTGGTTATCGGACAGGTAATTGTAGAGTTGCTGGTGGACGGCACGCTCTACAATTTTCGCAATGACTGGGACGATGGAGATAGGACGGAAATTGGAAGGGTTACAGGGATCGCCGGACTTAAAGATGGGATGGACGAGGGAGTGCTTCCAAGAATCAGGAACATCGGATTGGGTAATGCTGGAATTGACCAAATGCAGGAGCACCCCACCTAACGAGTCGAAGCACACCCTGAACATGTGGATGCTGATGCCGTCTTCGCCACAGGCCGACGACCCGCTCATCCCGAAGACGATAGCTCGCAGCTGAGATAGCGACAACGACTCCAGGGTGAAAGCACAGGCACCGACACGCGGCAAACGGCAGGAGATACTCGGCGTCGCTCCCATACTCCTAACCTCGTCAGCCACGCACGGGCCCACGCGGACAAAAAATCGGTTAAGCTCATCAACTGTCGCGTCGGGCATCTTACGAATGGCCTGCTTGCCGCCGACAAATGACCTGATATGTCGCCACATTGACCTCTGCCCATCCTCACGGATTCGCCGCTCAACGTCGTTCCGGCTATCACGTCTAATCGCCGATCGTACAGCTCGGTTGGCTTCCCTGTACTCCGTGGACTGGTGCCCATAAACGGTCAGCGCACCACGGCGGCGACACATCAAAGCCTTAGTTCCATCTGATACGACCGGGGCGCTAGGGTTCCTGATTCTAACAGTCCTGATGGGAGCATGGATGTCAATGGTGGGTAAAAAGATGTTCAGAAAACAGTCCCACTTGAGCGTGACGGAGGGAGAATTAAAAACAGAACTCCAGTCAGCCAAACAAAGATCGTAAAGCAAAGCATTCGGATCGGTACGGCGAAAGCAACGCGTGCGAACGGTGGCGCCGCTCGGTCTGGATCTGGGCACATCGACTGAAAAACGAACGAATCTATGCGGACTAAAATGACAAAATTGTGTACGGCAGTGCTGCACAATGTCACGACAGTTGGTGATAACTACGTCAAGGAGAGAGCCAGTTGAATAGGTGGGCGAGGTCACACACTGAAATAACGAGTAATCAAAAATAAAATTAGACAGCACACGCCTACCTTGGTCCGAGTCTGGTTTCCGTAAGTCACAATTTAAATCTCCGCAAATAAAAAGTTTGGACTTCGGATAGTCAACAATCACACGCTGGAATTGTGCTTCTAGGTCTGCAAAGTCCGCTTTCAAGTCGGTCAGATTCCGTCTCGGTGGACGATATGCGGTGCAGATGATGAATTGGCGCTTGCTGTCTGGTTTAACCAACATCCACAACGTCTCCAGCTTGCTGTTGGGATGGTTGGCAGCCGTTGTGATTTTCAGCGGAGACGCGTTGGTACCTTCCCTGGCGGCCAGTGCCACTCCTCCGTACCCTCGCCCGTCGGGGCGATCGGCCCGGTACAGCTGGTACCCAGGCAGCAGCAGCAATCTGTTGGGCGTCTCAGGCTTCAGCCAGGTTTCGGCCAGGCATATGATGTCATACTTGTTGCGATGTAGTACTTCAGACATTTCCAGTAATTTTGGCTTAATGCTTTGGATGTTCAGCAAGCAAATCTTGAGTCTTGAACTGGGAGCTGGCCATATATTCCTCTGTCGGCGTTGGGCGCCTTTGCTCCCTCGCTTCCTCGCGCCAGGCGCGCGCCTGCCGCGCCTGCGCCGGCGAGGGTGGCGGCCGGAGTTCGCCGATAGGCCGCCTGACATCGCTGACCCAATGCCGGCGGGCACGCGGTCACCCAGCGATGTGCCGCCGCCTCCAAGGTCACCGGCGGGAATGCGCCGGACACCAGGCAGGGGCAGGCGAACAGCAGGATACCACATAATCACTGAATGAGACACTACTTTTTATGGGAAAACTGGTTTGAGAGAGATCCTCACATTGATTTGATACCTGGCGGCACCACTATTCCAGGACGAAAAGCCACATTCGCCTAATTCCAGCAAATCCGAGCCAGTCGCCACACTTCGCCTTAAAATATCGGAGACGCGGCCCAGGGGACCGACCGGTCACGAAACAAACGGAAACGAAGGGCGGTTGCATGACCTCAGGGCGCCTCAATCGTTGGTGATATACGCCGACCTTTCAATAAATTATAGCAAATGCTCTTGGTGAACAGTACCAGTATATTGCCGTAAGCAGTCCCAGCAGAACAGTCAGGATCTACGTAAGCTGTGCAGCAGCTATATGCCTCGTAGAAAGCAGCGTATCCAAACAGTCAGCATCCCCTTAAGCTGTGCAGCAGCTATATGCCTCGTAAAAAGCAGCGTATCCAAACAGTCAGCACCCCCTTAAGCTGTGCAGCAGTGATATGCCTTGTAGAAAGCAGCGTATCCAAACTACAAGTGTCGTCAACATCGAGTACATGGCTTACAACAGGGTCGTACAATATCGGTTAGTGCAGCAAATCTGGCGTCACAAACGAGTCGGATCAAAGGGGACGGTGGCGGGGGGTGCGCACAACACTACATGAAGCGGTCACACCTGCAGCCACTGGTGGCCGAGCTCGACTCAACACGTGCTCAGGCGGTCGCTCGCCCGACCACAGTCGGCCGGGTCCGCTGGCGCACCGGGGTTCAGCCGACCAGCTGGCGGCCGGCTCCACAGCACACAGCACGCTACACATGGCGGAAACGACCGACACGGGCAGATGGCAGTACAGGCGATACAGGCCTCGTGCCCGGGCAACGTCTGCACTGTGGCCGTCGCGCGGCCCGCGCAGTGTGGTTCGCCACACGGCTCTGAACAGCTCTCACGCGCCTGGCACAGTTCGTGTCCCCCGGTGCTTCTTGGAGTGAAGCTTCAGGCCTTGTGCAGAAACGAGTCGCTTACCACACACGCCGCAAATCTTGTAGTCGCGATCGCCAGAGTGCGTTCTAACGTGATCTCTCAGGAGATTTTTCTTAATAAAACGCTTCCCACACTCGTCACATTTAAACGGCCGCACGTCGGCGTGAATTCGGGTGTGCAGTTCCAGGCCCATTTTATCAGGAAACCGTTTGCCACATAAATCACACCCGAACGGCCGTTCACCAGTATGCGTTATAAAATGCCTTTTCAATCTTTCTCTAAAGGCAAACTTAAACCCACAGATATCACAAGTATATGGGCGATCGCTACTGTGAATTCTGGAGTGAGTTTTCAGTTCAGATACTGTCAGAAATCGCTTGTCGCAAACGTCACACGTGTATCGCCGGTCGTCGGTATGTCTCTTGGCGTGAACCTTCATATTGCCTTCACAATTAAACCGCTTTCCACATTCGCCACACTCGTATGGCCGTTCGCCGGTATGTATCCTCACATGACGTTGAAGATGAGCCTTCGAACGAAACAATTTTCCACACGTGTCACATTTGAGCTTTCCCTCACCAGTGTGCGTCCTGATGTGACTTGCCAGGCTGGACGTCGAGGCGAACTGCTTCTCACAAAAGTCACACTTGAATGGCCGCTCGCCTGTGTGTGTCCTAGTATGGACGATCAAGATGGCCTTCTGAGCAAATTGCTTTCCACATACGTCACATGTGAACGACCGTTCACCTGTGTGTGCCAGAGTATGACGTTTCAGATTACCCTTCTGACGAAATGACCTTCCACATATGTCACACCGGTGTGGCCGTTCGCCGGTATGACTCTTCATGTGCGTGTTCAGGTGGGATTGAGAAGAAAGTACAGCTGCACACACGTCACATTTGTACTCTTTTCCGCTGTGAACCCTGCCGTGAAGTTTCAGCTGGATTTCGTGAGCGAAATGCTTGCCACATACATCACATGGCAGGTTTCGTTCGACAGAGTGCACCATGACATGACGCTTCAAAGTATTGGAAAGGGGAAAGGATTTGCCACACGTGTCGCACTTGTACCGTCGCGCACAGGGCGTTTTCACGTGACATTTAAATTTACGTTCCGTGGTAAATTGTGTGCCACACTTGTTACAGCGATTCGACGGCCTCTTTACGTGAGCAGCCTTCGTCTTCATATTGCGATATGATCTGTCCAACACCGACTTCCACCACAGGGCAACACTCTGAGCAGCTTCGGTAGCTCGGCCACTTCTACATGTGTGCTATGGTAGGTCGGGCAAGCCCTGCAACGACAGGCAAACACATCATCACGCCTGTAACACGGGAAGTTCAATTTCAATAAGTGCAAAATCATGCATGTAGGTAGACAGCACATAAAGGTTCCATACTTGATGGGTGACCAAGTACTATCAGTGACTCAACAGGAGAAGGATTTAGGTGATATTCTGAACACTTATAATATAGAAGGCTGAGAGGAGATCTCATCAAGGTCTCTGAAGTTGCCCATGGCCTGGAAATGGGATATCTTGGGGAAATGCTTGAATTTAGCAGAAACGATGCAATTAGAGATCATCAATTCAAAATTGAAGTTAACCACAGCAGGACAAGGCTAAGCCAGTCCTTCTTAACCAACAGGGTAGTAGAACATTGGAACTGGCTGCCAGAGACCATGGTCAGTAGCAGCACATTTGAACATTTTAAAAGCAGCATAGACAATCATTATAAGAATAGAAGGCTTGTTTTTCAGGATTCCAGAGGGCTGATCAATGGATTTAGTGGGCAACTGGTTGAGTGTCCAGAGTGCCACCAAGAAGGGCCCTTGTGGCTCATAGTTGCACTAATCTTGTATGTCTTAATGTCTTTATGAACAAGCAGAAGTCAGCTGACAAGTCACACTGGTCACACAGTGATGCATATCAGTGTAAGTACAGGCTTGCCATATACATGTTGCACTCAAATACCTAACACAACTACTAAGCATTCTTTTGAAGGCAATCAAACAATTTGTTTTAACATCAGTGTCATCCCCAGCAAGGTCATTTTCCAAAACCTGTCAAGGGTCTGCCAAGAGTTGCTTTTGAAAGAATTACATGGTCACAAGATGAATCATTTACTTATCAAAGCATCACAGCTTCATGAGGTCCAGTCAGAGGGTATCCTTCAAGTACTGAAACTTTCCTTTAGTATCACACTTCCCTTATCTCAACAATAGTCATCTTTACAGTGTCAATCTGCTCTCCTGACTAGTCATTTTTGATCATTCCAAGCCATTCCTTATTTCAGCCAAGCATTCAAGACATGAACCAAAAGGTACATCAAAGAATATTTAGTTTTAATAAGAATGGCTTTAAATAATTTTTATCAGCTTTCCCAGTAATACAAATTGTTTCTTAGTGGTGAGAACAAAATGATTTGAGCCATATTATTTTAGTATAATTTTCCTTAAACCATGTTATATTACAAAACCCATATCCCAATAGATGGCAAGTAACCAATTAAATGGTGCAAGAGCATCATACTCACAGGGTGTGTTGTGAATATTTTTTAGTTGTGCAGTATGAGCATGTCAGGAGTGTCAAGTATGGATGTACAGACTTGGTTGACATCCATTAAATATACATTTATGATTTTCTTTGCCATCACTCAGGAGGTTGGCTTATAACTGTACCATATGGCAATCATTTGTTGACTGGCAGATGCAGTAGAGCTGAGTGCAGTCTCCATATACATCAGAAAGCATGTTGAAATTTGCAGAGGTTTGTAAGCTTAAGTCTACTTATTTCAGCTGTGTACATAGTAAAACCAATTTTGTTATTAAAACTGAGGTGAGAATTAGATATGGTGGTTATTTTTAATGTTAGTTAGTTAGTTATTTGGGCTTAGGGGCACTTTGACTGCTTCGGTCATACAGCACCCAGGTCATTTTTAATGTAGGCAGATCATTATGCTGGGTCCTTTCCCTCTATCATGTTCCTGAGACCAAGTGACATGGGAGCAAATTTTCACTGTAAAACTGGCTAATGTATTCAAGCCATCATCAGCTGACTGCCAGTCAGCTGTTGGTGAAATCACTCAAACATACCAAGACACACCCAGCTCAGTGCACTGAATGACCTAAGGGTATCACCATGAATATGAGGGTCAGGTTTAATTAGGTTAGTATTAGGTTAGGTTAGGTTAGGTTTTCACCCCTTAGAAATATGCCTGGTGACACCATGTATTCATTGCATTCATTCATTCATTCATTCATTGCATCTGGTTGGAGGTGTGCCTGTACAATTGAGTGATGTCACCACCACATGACCAGAAGTCAGCTCAAGGTGACCCATGACCTGACTGCCAGTCAGGTCATGATGAGGTGATATGGTCAGTTCATGATGCATTGTTGATATATAGAAAGTGTCAGAGGTAATGCTTGAAGATTACCCAGTCAGAGCACCATGCTGGTAGGTGAATACCATTAAGGCACACAAGGACAAACCACAGGCTGCATGTATTAAAGTATGTAAATATTGCAGCACTGCAGTTAGTTCATAAAGATGTAAAGATGAAGACATAAAAAGATCACTTGAACTATGAACCACAAGAGCCCTTCTTGGTCACACTCTAAACACACAATGCTGTTTATAAAGATGCTCAATGTGCTGCTACTGACAATGGTTTCTGGCAGCTGGTTCCAGTGTTCTATTGCCATGTTCATGAAGAAAGACTGTCTTAACCTTATCCTGGTGTGGTTAACTTAAATTTTGAATTCATGACTTCTAATTGCATTATTTCTGTTACATTTAAAACATTTCCATGAGATGTGCCTTCTCCTGACCATGAACACATTTAAATACCTCAATGAGGTCTCTCAGCCTTCTATACCTAATTCAAAACATTCAATTTCTTCAATCTTTCCTCACATACCAAGTTGCTCATACCATTAACCATTTTTGTAGCCCTCTTTTTGTACTCCCTCTAAAGGCCAGCAATCTTTTTCATAACTATAAGACCAAGCTTGGACACAGCATTCCAGATGTGGCCTGACATGCACATTTTGAATACTGAATACACTATCATACAATAATGTTAATATCTTAGCACATTTCCTCCACACCATACCTATGACATCAATTTGATTGCCCCATTGACTTTGAAGTACTCATTTGCAGAGAAAAATGAGCGGTTGCATAGTCTCAATCACACTAAAAGGTGTGGTATTAAACAATCTAAAAAATTAAGTTACCTTGTTGTGCAAATTTCCTAACTGAAGAAGCCTCTTCCATCACTGACCTCTATACCTATATAGGGTCTGTTCCTGACCCTGCTCCAAAAAAAGAGCATAACGACTTGGAGCAACTTGGAGGAGTTCAGAGCAGGCTCGGTAAAAACCAATGGTTAGTAAAAACGAACACTGGAACACAATCTGGAGAAACTTGGAGTATAAATCAGTTTGTGCCTGTATTATGACCACATAATTGACGCGTGGAGTGGTTCAGTGTGGATAAGTGCGCTGTTCATTGTCTAAATGAAAGACAATTACATTCTCAAGGATAATACAATAAATATTGAAACACATTTTCTAGCCTTGTTTTCTTACAAAACACCTCACTAGTTCGCTGAAACACTTCAAAATGGAAGCTTCGCAAATGTATCTTCAGCGCCACGTTTGGGCTATTCCACGCTGCTCTAAGCCATCAAGCTGCTGAAAAATATAGGGATTTTTCCCCATATTGGTAGGCTCCCTCTACCGTCCATTTTAGCTGGTCAAGATGTCACACGTTCAAGAGCGGAAGAAATGACAGCTAGGGCGAGGGGGCTAAGTGCGCCAAATCTTCTTCCCATCAGTAGCAGGAAAGTTTCTGGAAAGTAATCACAGAAGACCGCGTGAAATGATCTGACCGCACCAGGAGGCCCCCTGTGGTCATAAAGAGGTCCCATAGCCAACACAAGAAGCCCATAGCTGCCAATAGTTGCCACAGAAACCCATAGGCGCCAATGGCTGAAGAATTCGAGAGGGATGGGGTGCATTTATGTGAACCCAACTCCCTCAGGCTTTGCGGAGGGCCGCAGGGACGCTATCTTCCATGGGGGGGGGGGGCTTATACCTCAACTTCCCTCCCTGGGTCCGCCACCGACAGGAGGCCCTATATAGCCGGAACAAGAGGCTCCTCACTGCTACAGGCCCCTTTGGGATAGATGCCCCTCAGATAGCCCACGTAATATATATTTTTGTGTTTGTGTGTGCATCTGCATCAGTTTGCCCCAAAAGACATTGTAAATGATTTCCCTTTACAACATACTTATTTCCTTGTGAAATATGGACTTCCCGATTCATAAATATGGAATCACATGGGCTAGGCTTAACCATAAGCCATATACATGAATGGATGCAAGCGTTTGGTTTCTGGGTGCATATGCAGTCTGGATATATTGGTGGATAATTGTGAAAGTAATTAGTGTGACAGGGTTTGTTTGTCCATACCCGTTGATGATATCTCTTTGCTATATCTGTGTGCAGGAAGCAGGCTGCACCTGTTCTTAAAGATGCAAGTCACAAATTGGAAAATTGGATGAAAACGGCTACCTTCGACCCAACTGCAAATGTAGTGTCCTTGCGTGGTTCATAAAACTCCCCAAATACGAATATATCGAGTGCGAATATGCCCTTATTACGTTACAATTCCTAGCGAATCGTACAAGATATATTAAATATATCTTAACCCGTCCCGTCTCGGGGGTCTTCAACTGCCCCCTCCAAGTTTTTCGCGGATAGCGGACGAATAGCGCGCGGTGGCTCGCCCAAATTTGGCATACCTTTTCCCACATTAATTTGACATGCTGATTCAAAAGTTGTAGGTCAGGTAATTTAGGGTGAACGAGTTAGTCAAGGTCAAGGGAGGTCACCTCCAAAAGAGTTCAACCAGTCGTCACGCTTTAACGGATAGTTTTTTTTTTAATGAAGCTTTCAGCGTTTGCTTTTCTTTACGGAGCAACAAGACGTACGAGTTCAATTTTTCTCTTTTTTTTGGTTTTTGACTACATATAAATTTTGCGTATTTGCCATATTGCAGTTCAAATACAGGATTATGGCTAACGTAAGCATTTTTTATTAGGGCAAGTTGGCTTCCAACAACGTTTCTTGGTCTGCTCTACCCATTGGAAAAGGAACATTAAAGAAAACTTGAAGACTCAAAGATTTGAAAATTCGAGAAAATGATTTTTTATTTTATTTTTGGGGGCAAACAAATTATAGGCCTGGTCGATTGCGCTGTCCTTTTCTCATTCCAAATAATTTGTTTTCTCATATCCCCAAAATGAACTCCCCAGAATAAAAAGCATAATGTGAGTCGTGAAAAGTCGTGAAAATCTATCCCACTGGTGACGTCACTTTTGGGGAATTTTTTCCTTGGGGGAGGGGGGGGGATGGACCCGAACACCCGAGACGGGGTGTGAGGATTTGAGAGGAAAGACGGCGGGGGTTTATACGATTTACATGTGTATTTGCGCATACGTTTTTTAAGCACGAATGTATCCTGAACTTATAACATAAGTAACAACGGCAGCAACACAGTTACTTGAGTGGATCGTGAACCGTGATTGGCGAAAAACAAAACAAGCATGAACTCACAAAATAAGAATTTTCCACCTGTAGGTTCGCCTGCGTTCATTCATCACTCGCATCGCGGTCGTAATACACGAGTTGCCGGCGCACATGTGGTAACCGCCTCTGTCACAGAGCGGCATGGTTAAGCAGTGCTTGCATTAGGTTCCTTCTCTTATCAACTTTTTTGAAATGCTTGGAGGATACTATTGGTTCCCAAACATTCAACAACTTTAAGACATCTTTTATTGTGTGCTATGAGATTTGCTGAGGCATAATCCTGATAGAAACGGTGTAACCAGATTTCTTCTTTATTAAAGTTCCCTGCCCGGTTCCACTTCCATGCTCTGATACTGCACAGTAAGGGATGACACCTGAAACATTCAACATGAAACATTCGTTCAACATGGGCAGGAAGAGGAGACGACTGGACCAACTTGTTGAGATCGTATTTACATATTTAGGTGTGTCGTTTCCTAGTTTGCCCGGCATGCCAAACAACTGTGATCGCTTCATGCTGCTATGGTTAGTTAGTTATTAGGGCTTGGGGCGCATAGACTACATTGGTCATGTAGCGCCAACTCGTCTTCCAGTAGGTACTGCAAGTTCCAGCGAAATACCGAGCATCGGAGGAATTTCTGCCGCTACGAAAACGCTTCCTGCTGGAGCTACCGCGCCAGCCCCCAACAACCAACGTGACACCACATAATCACTGAATGAGACACTACTTTTTATGGGAAAACTGGTTTGAGAGAGATCCTCACATTGATTTGATACCTGGCGGCACCACTATTCCAGGACGAAAAGCCACATTCGCCTAATTCCAGCAAATCCGAGCCAGTCGCCACACTTCGCCTTAAAATATCGGAGACGCGGCCCAGGGGACCGACCGGTCACGAAACAAACGGAAACGAAGGGCTAGCTAGATGGGCGGTTGCATGACCTCGGGGCGTCTCAATCGTTGGTGATATACGCCGACCTTTCAATAAATTATAGCAAATGCTCTTGGTGAACAGCACCAGTATATTGCCGTAAGCAGTCCCAGCAGAACAGTCAGGATCTCCGTAAGCTGTGCAGCAGCTATATGCCTCGTAAAAAGCAGCGTATCCAAACAGTCAGCACCCCCTTAAGCTGTGCAGCAGTGATATGCCTTGTAGAAAGCAGCGTATCCAAACTACAAATGTCGTCAACATCGAGTACATGGCCTACAACAGGGTCGTACAATATCGGTTAGTGCAGCAAATCTGGCGTCACAAACGAGTCGGATCAAAGGGGAGGGTGGCGGGGGGTGTGCACAACACCACATGAAGCGGTCACACCTGCAGCCACTGGTGGCCGAGCTCGACTCAACACGTGCTCAGGCGGTCGCTCGCCCGGCCACAGTCGGCCGGGTCCGCTGGCGCACCGGGGTTCAGCCGACCAGCTGGCGGCCGGCTCCACAGCACACAGCACGCTACACATGGCGGAAACGACCGACACGGGCAGATGGCAGTACAGGCGATACAGGCCTCGTGCCCGGGCAACGTCTGCACTGTGGCCGTCGCGCGGCCCGCGCAGTGTGGTTCGCCACACGGCTCTGAACAGCTCTCACGCGCCTGGCACAGTTCGTGTCCCCCGGTGCTTCTTGGAGTGAAGCTTCAGGCCTTGTGCAGAAACGAGTCGCTTACCACACACGCCGCAAATCTTGTAGTCGCGATCGCCAGAGTGCGTTCTAACGTGATCTCTCAGGAGATTTTTCTTAATAAAACGCTTCCCACACTCGTCACATTTAAACGGCCGCACGTCGGCGTGAATTCGGGTGTGCAGTTCCAGGCCCATTTTATCAGGAAACCGTTTGCCACATAAATCACACCCGAACGGCCGTTCACCAGTATGCGTTATAAAATGCCTTTTCAATCTTTCTCTAAAGGCAAACTTAAACCCACAGATACCACAAGTATACGGGCGATCGCTACTGTGAATCCTGGAGTGAGTTTTCAGTTTAGATACTGTCAGAAATCGCTTGCCGCAAACGTCACACGCGTATCGCCGGTCGTCGGTATGTCTCTTGGCGTGAACCTTCATATTGCCTTCACAATTAAACCGCTTTCCACATTCGCCACACTCGTATGGCCGTTCGCCGGTATGTATCCTCACATGACGTTTAAGATGAGCCTTCGAACGAAAGAATTTCCCGCACGTGTCACATTTGAGCTTTCCCTCACCAGTGTGCGTCCTGATGTGACTTGACAGGCTGGACGTCGAAGCGAACTGCTTCTCACAAAAGTCACACTTGAATGGCCGCTCGCCTGTGTGTGTCCTAGTATGGACGATCAAGATGGCCTTCTGAGCAAATTGCTTTCCACATACGCCACATGTGAACGACCGTTCACCTGTGTGTGCCAGAGTGTGACGTTTCAGATTACCCTTCTGACGAAATGACCTTCCACATATGTCACACCCGTGTGGCCGTTCGCCGGTATGACTCATCATGTGCGTGTTCAGGTGGGATTGAGAAGAAAGTACAGCTGCACACACGTCACATTTGTACTCTTTTCCGCTGTGAACCCTGCCGTGAATTTTCAGCTGGATTTCGTGAGCGAAATGCTTGCCACATACATCACATGGCAGGTTTCGTTCGACAGAGTGCATCATGACATGACGCTTCAAAGTATTGGAAAGGGGAAAGGATTCGCCACACGTGTCGCACTTGTACCGTCGCACACAGGGCGTTTGCATGTGACATTTAAATTTACGTTCCGTGGTAAATTGTGTGCCACACTTGTTACAGCGATTCGACGGCCTCTTTACGTGAGCAGCCTTCGTCTTCATATTGCGATATGATCTGTCCAACACCGACTTCCACCACAGGGCAACACTCTGAGCAGCTTCGGTAGCTCGGCCACTTCTACATGTGTGCTATGGTAGGTCGGGCAAGCCCTGCAACGACAGGCAAACACATCATCACGCCTGTAACACGGGAAGTTCAATTTCAATAAGTGCAAAATCATGCATGTAGGTAGACAGCACATAAAGGTTCCATACTTGATGGGTGACCAAGTACTATCAGTGACTCAACAGGAGAAGGATTTAGGTGATATTCTGAACACAAAATGTGGGGCATCAGAACAGACCAAGGAAGCCAGGAAGAAGGCACTGAGAATGCTTGGGGTAATAAATAGGAATGTATCATACAGAAGTGAGGAGGTCATCAGGAAGCTCTGCTGTGCATATTCCAGGCCACATTTGGAATACTGCATCCAAGCTTGGTCTCCTAGCTATGAAAAAGAGTGGTAGCTTTTAGAGAGAGTACAAAAAGAGGGCTACAAAAGTGGTTAATGGTACAAGCAACCTGACATATGAGGAAAGGTTGAAGAAATTGAAAGTGTTTTCACTTAGATATAGAAGGCTGAGAGGAGATCTCATCAAGGTCTCTAAAGTTGCCCATGGCCTGGAAATGGGATACCTTGGGGAAATGCTTGAATTTAGCAGAAACGATGCAATTAGAGGTCATCAATTCAAAATTGAAGTTAACCACAGCAGGACAAGGCTAAGCCAGTCCTTCTTAACCAACAGGGTAGTAGAACATTGGAACTGGCTGCCAGAGACCATGGTTAGTAGCAGCACATTTGAAAATTTTAAAAGCAACATAGACAATCATTATAAGAATAGAGGGCTTGTTTTTCAGTATTCCAGAGGGCTGATCAATGGATTTAGTGGGCAACTGGTTGAGTGTCCAGAGTGCCACCAAGAAGGGCCCTTGTGGCTCATAGTTGCACTAATCTTGTATGTCTTAATGTCTTTATGAACAAGCAGAAGTCAGCTGACAAGTCACACTGGTCACACAGCGATGCATATCAGTGTAAGTACAGGCTTGCCATATACATGTTGCACTCAAATACCTAACACAACTACTAAGCATTCTTTTGAAGGCAATCAAACAATTTGTTTTAACATCACAGTGTCATCCCCAGCAAGGTCATTTTCCAAAACCTGTCAAGGGTCTGCCAAGAGTTATTTTTGAAATAATTACATGGTCACAAGATGAATCATTTACTTATCAAAGCATCACAGCTTCATGAGGTCCAGTCAGAGTGTATCCTTCAAGTACTGAAACGTCCCTTTAGTATCACACTTCCCTTATCTCAACAATAGTCATCTTTACAGTGTCAATCTGCTCTCCTGACTAGTCATTTTTGATCATTCCAAGCCATTCCTTACTTCAGCCAAGCATTCAAGACATGAACCAAAAGGTACATCAAAGAATATTTAGTTTTAATAAGAATTGCTTTAAATAGTTTTTCTCAGCTTTCCCAGTAATACAAATTGTTTCTTAGTGGTGAGAACAAAATGATTTGAGCCATATTATTTTAGTATAATTTTCCTTAAACCATGTTATATTCCAAAACCCATATCCAATAGATGGCAAGTAACCAATTAATTGGTGCAAGAGCATCATACTCACAGGGCGTCAGTGTAAAATAATTGACCACGTGGCCTGGAAATTCACAGTTAATGGAATTGTGCTATTTCATCCTTGCCATAGGTTTTTACCATTTTGCCACATGTGTGGGCAGTCATTATGCACACGACTGCTAAATAATGTAAAATGCATGTGACTGAAGTGAAAGGCATTCAACTTTTTTCATCCTTAAGTGACGATCCTTTATTTTCTTCCAATCTTTCACTATTCCAAAGCAACTTCTTTCTTCATCCTCACAGTTAATGGTGAAGTAATTTTAGGACACTGCAGGGCGTGTCGTGAATATTTATTAGTTGTGCAATATGAGCATGTCAGGAGTGTCAAGCATGGATGACTTGGTTGACATCCATTAAGTATACATTTATGATTTTCTTTGCCATCACTCAGGAGGTTGGCTTATAACTGTACAATATGGCAATCATTTGTTGACTGGCAGATGCAGTAGAGCTGAGTGCAGTCTCCACATACATCAGAAAGCATGTAGGAATTTGCAGAGGTTTGTAAGTTTAAGTCTACTTATTTCAGCTGTGTACATAGTAAAACCAATTTTGTTATTAGAACTGAGGTGAGAATTAGATATGGTGGTCATTTTTAATATTAGTTAGTTGGTTATTTGGGCTTAGGGGCACTTTGACTGCTTTGGTCATACAGTGCCCAGGTCATTTTTAATGTAGGCAGATCACTATGCTGGGTCTTTTCCCTCTACCAAGTTCCTGAGACCAAGTGATCTGGGAGCAAATTTTCACTGTAAAACTGGCTAATGTATTCAAGCCATCATCAGCTGACTGCCAGTCAGCTGTTGATGAAATCACTCAAACATACCAAGACACACCCAGCTCAGTGCACTGAATGCCCTAAGGGTATCACCATGAATATTTATAAGGGTCAGGTTTAATCAGGTTAGTATTAGGTTAGGTTAGGTTAGGTTTTCACCCCTTAGAAATATGCCTGGTGACACCATGGGGTCATTCATTGCATCTAGCTGGAGGTGTGTCTGTACATTTGAGTGATGTCACCACCACATGACTGGAAGTCAGCTCAAGGTGACCCATGAACTGACTGCCACTCAGGTCATGATGAGGTGATATGGTCAGTTCATGATGCATTGTCGATATATAGAAAGTGTGAGAGGTAATGCTTGAAGATTACCCAGTCAGAGCACCATGCTGGTAGGTGAATACCATTAAGGCACAAAAGGACAAACCACAGGCTGCATGTATTAAAATATGTAAATATGTGCAGCACTGCAGTAAGTTCATAAAGATGTAAAGATGAAGACATAAAAAGATCACTGGAACTATGGACCACAAGGGACCTTCTTGGTCACACTCTAAACACACAATGCTGTTTATAAAGATGCTCAATGCACTGCTACTGACAATGGTTTCTGGCAGCTGATTCCAGTGTTCTATTACCATGTTCATGAAGAAAGACTGTCTTAATCTTATCCTGCTGTGGTTAACTTAAATTTTGAATTCATGACTTCTAATTGCATCATTTCTGTTACATTAAAACATTTCCATGAGATGTGCCTTCTCCTGACCATGAACACATTTAAATACCTCAATGAGGTCTCTCAGCCTTCTATATCTAATTCAAAGCATTGAATTTCTTCAATCTTTCCTCACATACCAAGTTGCTCATACCATTAACCATTTTTGTAGCCCTCTTTTGTACTCCCTCTAAAGGCCAGCAATCTTTTTCATAACTATAAGACCAAGCTTGGATACAGCATTCCAGATGTGGCCTGACATATGCACATTTGGAATACTGAATACAGTATCATACAATAATGTTAATATCTTAGCACATTTCCTCCACACCATACCTATGACATCAATTTGATTGCCCCATTCACTTTGAAGTACTCATTTGCAGATAAAAATGAGCGGTTGCATAGTCTCAATCACACTAAAAGGTGTGGTATTAAACAATCTAAAAAATTAAGTTACCTTGTTCTGCAAATTTCCTCACTAAAGAAGCCTCTTCCATCACTGACCTCTATACCTATATAGGGTCTGTTCCTGACCCTGCTCCAAAAAAAAGAGCATAACGACTTGGAGCAACTTGGAGGAGTTCAGAGCAGGCTCGGTAAAAACCAATGGTTAGTAAAAACGAACACTGGAACACAATCTGGAGCAACTTGGAGTATAAATCAGTTTGTGCCTGTATTATGACTACACAATTGACGCGTGGAGTGGTTCAGTGTGGATAAGTGCGCTGTTCATTGTCTAAATGAAAGGCAATTACATTCTCAAGGATAATACAATAAATATTGAAACACATTTTCCAGCCTTGTTTTCTTATAAACAACCTCACTAGTCCGCTGAAACACTTCAAAATCTTCAGCGCCACGTTTGGGCTATTCCACGCTGCTCTAAGCCATCAAGCTGCTGAAAAATATAGGGATTTTTCCCCATATTGGTAGGCTCCCTCTACCGTCCATTTTAGCTGGTCAAGATGTCACACGTTCAAGAGCGGAAGAAATGACAGCTAGGGCGAGGGGGCTAAGTGCGCCAAATCTTCTTCCCATCAGTAGCAGGAAAGTTTCTGGAAAGTAATCACAGAAGACCGCGTGAAATGATCTGACCGCACCAGGAGGCCCCCTGTGGTCATAAAGAGGTCCCATAGCCAACACAAGAAGCCCATAGCTGCCAATAGTTGCCACAGAAACCCATAGGCGCCAATGGCTGAAGAATTCGAGAGGGATGGGGTGCATTTATGTGAACCCAACTCCCTCAGGCTTTGCGGAGGGCCGCATTTTTCTGGCCGCAGGGACGCTATCTTCCATGGGGGGGGGGCCTTATACCTCAACTTCCCTCCCTGGGTCCGCCACCGACAGGAGGCCCTATATAGCCGGAACAAGAGGCTCCTCACTGCTACAGGCCCCCTTGGGATAGATGCCCCTCAGATAGCCCACGTAATATATATTTTTGTGTTTGTGTGTGCATCTGCATCAGTTGGCCCCAAAAGACATTGTAAATGATTTCCCTTTACAACATACTTATTTCCTTGCGAAATATGGACTTCCCGATTCATAAGTATGGAATCACATGGGCTAGTCTTAACCATAAGCCATATACATGAATGGATGCAAGCGTTTGGTTTCTGGGTGCATATGCAGTCTGGATATATTGGTGGATAATTGTGAAAGTAATTAGTGTGACAGGGGTTGTTTGGCCATACCCGTTGATGATATCTCTTTGTCATATCTGTGTGCAGGAAGCAGGCTGCACCTGTTCTTAAAGATGCAAGTCACAAATTGGAAAATTGGAAAATTGGATGGAAACGGCTACCTTCGACCCAACTGCAAAAGTAGTGTCCTTGCGTGGTTCATAAAACTCCCCAAATACGAATATATCGAGTGCGAATATGCCCTTATTACGTTACAATTCCTAGCGAATCGTACAAGATATATTAAATATATCTTAACCCGTCCCGTCTCGGGGGTCTTCAACTGCCCCCTCCAAGTTTTTCGCGGATAGCGGACGAATAGCGCGCGGTAGCTCGCCCAAATTTGGCATACCTTTTCCCACATCAATTTGACATGCTGATTCAAAAGTTTTAGGTCAGGTAATTTAGGGTGAACGAGTTAGTCAAGGTCAAGGGAGGTCACCTCGAAAAGAGTTCAACCAGTCGTCACGCTTTAACGGATATAGTTTTTTTTTAATGAAGCTTTCAGCGTTCGCTTTTCTTTACGGAGCAACAAGACGTACGAGTTCAATTTTTCTTTTTTTTTGGGTTTTTGAATACATATAAATTTTGCGTATTTGCCATATTGCAGTTCAAATACAGTATTATGGCTAACGTAAGCATTTTTCATTAGGGCAAGTTGGCTTCCAACAACGTTTCTCGGTCTGCTCTACCCATTGAAAAAGGAACATTAAAGAAAACTTGAAGACTCAAAGATTTGAAAATTCGAGAAAATGATTTTTTATTTTATTTTTGGGGGCAAACAAATTATAGGCCTGGTCGACTTTGCTGTCCTTTTCTCATTCCAAATAATTTTTTTTCTCATATCCCCAAAAGGAACTCCCCAGAATAAAAAGCATAATTTGAGTCGTGAAAAGTCGTGAAAATCTATCCCACTGGTGACGTCACTTTTTGGGAATTTTTTCCTTGGGTGGGGGGGATGGACCCGAACACCCGAGACGGGGTGTGAGGATTTGAGAGGAAAGACGGCGGGGGTTTATACGATTTACATGTGTATTTGCGCATACGTTTTTTAAGCACGAATGTATCTTTATTATTATTCTCGGATTTAAGTGACTTGGTTCAAGACTTGACTGTAGGCGAAACTCTGGGTAAAAGTGACCATAACATAGTTAGATTCAATGCACATGTAGGGGAAATTATCAAGGATAATTTGGTAAAGGTTCCAAATTTCAACAGAGCAGACTTTAACGGCATGAGAGCGGCTTTAAGTGCCATCAGATGGGAAGAAGAATTCTCCAATTTAAATGCCTGTGAAATGTGGGAAAAGTTCAAATCTTACTTAAAGGAAACTCAGATTAGACATGTCCCCCGAAAGCAAAGACGCAAAAGAAGGGTAGGAAAGCCAGCATGGCTTACACCAGACGTGATAAAAGCAATTAGGGCTAAGAAAACTGCATTTAGAGTTTTTAAAGAAGCCTCAAATGTCATTAATCTAAAGGCGTATCAAAAAAGCTAGAGACACTGTGAAGCAAAAAACCAGAGCAGCAAAGCGAGCAAAGGAACTGGATTTAGCTAGAAACTGTAATGGGGACAGTAAAAAGTTCTTTAGTTTCTACAAGCTGAGTAAAGTTTCTAGCACAATTGGTCCACTGGAAGTAAACGGGACTACATTGGGTGAGGATAGTGAGATGGTTGAGGAGCTGAGCAAGCAGTTCAAATCAGTGTTTACATTGGAAGATATGACCAATCTGCCGACCGTACACCATAGTTCAGTTACATGGGATGTGACAAATGATGTTGATTTCATTGGTAGTGATGTTGTTTATAATCATATCAGGAAAATAAAGCCAAATAATGCCGCAGGACCTGATGATCTTTATGCTAGGGTGTTGCGGGAAACTGAAAAGGAACTGACATTTCCACTTAGTATAATATTTTGTAGATCAGTTTCACATAATGAAATTCCAACCGATTGGAAAAGGGCAAATGTAGTTCCTATTTTCAAGAAAGGAGAAAGAGGGAAAGTTGAAAACTATAGGCCAATAAGTCTCACATCCCTAGTCTGCAAGGTACTCGAATCAATTATCAAGGAAAGAATAGTTAGTTATCTGGAAGGTAGCAGATTGATTCAAGATACTCAACATGGATTTAGAAAAGGACGATCGTGTCTCACAAACCTCTTGGACTTTTTGAACTTCGCCACAGAACAATTTGATCAGGGAAATCAGGTTGATGTAGCATATCTTGACTTTAGTAAGGCCTTTGACAAGGTACCCCATAAACGGTTAATGATACAGCTTCAGTCCCATGGTATTGCAGGTAGCATCTTAAAATTGATAGAGTTGTGGCTTTCAGATAGACAGCAAAGAGTGATGCTAAATGGTACAAAGTCATCATGGCAAAATGTTCTTAGTGGAGTCCCCCAGGGGTCAGTACTAGGGCCATTACTGTTCATTTTATTTGTAAATAACATTGAACGTGGCCTAAGCAGTAAAGTTTTGAAATTTGCAGATGATTTGAAGGTCTTTAGGGCAATAACAGGTCCGGATGAGCATATCTCGCTGCAAAAAGACTTAGACGAACTTGTGAAGTGGTCCGAAGAATGGCAAATGAAATTTAACTTTGATAAGTGCAAAATCATGCATTTAGGTAAGCAGCATATGGAGGCTCCATACTTGATGGGTGGCCAAGTGCTATCAGTGACTCAACAGGGGAAGGATTTAGGTGTTATTCTAAACACAAAACTGGGGGCATCAGAACAGACCAAGGAAGCCAGGAAGAAGGCACTGATAATGCTCGGGGCAATAAATAGGAATGTATCATACAGAAGTGAGGAAGTGATCAGGAAGCTTTACTGTGCATACGTCAGGCCACATTTGGAATACTGCATCCAAGCTTGGTCTCCTAGCTATGAAAAAAGATTGTTGGCTTTTAGAGAGAGTACAAAAGAGGGCTACAAAAATGGTTAATGGCATAAGCAACCTGCCATATGAGGAAAGATTGAAGAAATTGAATATGTTTTCACTTAGATATAGAAGGCTGAGAGGAGATCTCATCGAGATCTTTAAATTTGTCAATGGTCTGGAGAGGGGTTACCTTGGGGAAATGTTTGAATTTAACAGAAATGATGCAATTAGAGGTCATACATTCAAAATTAAAATTAACCACAGCAGAACAAGGTTAAGGCAAACTTTCTTCACCAACAGGGTAGTGGAACACTGGAACCAGCTGCCAGAAAACATCGTCAGTAGCAGCACATTGAACATCTTTAAAAACAGCATATACAATCATTATAAGAATAGAGGGCTTGCTTTTCAGTATTACAGGGAGGGCTGATTGGCAGATTTGGTGGGCAACTGGTTCAGTGTACAGAGTGCAACCAAGAAGGGCCCTTGTGGCTCAGAGTTGCACTAATCTTTTTATGTCTGTATGTCTTTATGTCTTTATGTATCGTGAACTTATAACGTAAGTAACAACGGCAGCAACACAATTACCTGAGTGGATCGTCAACCGTGATAGGCGAAAAACAAAACAAGCATGAACTCACAAAATAAGAATTTTCCACCTGTAGGTTCGCCTGCGTTCATTCATCACTCGCATCGCGGTCGTAATACACGAGTTGCCGGCGCACATGTGGCGACCGCCTCTGTCACAGAGCGGCATGGTTAAGCAGTGCTTGCATTAGGTTCCTTCTCTTATCAATTTTTGGGAAATGCTCTGAGGATACTATTGGTTCCCAAACATTCAACAACTTTAAGACATCTTTTATTGTGTGCTATGAGATTTGCTGAGGCATAATCCTGATAGAAACGGTGTAACCAGATTTCTTCTTTATTAAAGTTCCCTGCCCGGTTCCACTTCCATGCTCTGATACTGCACAGTAAGGGATGACACCTGAAACAGGTCTGTTCCCGTGGCTCCACCAGAAGGAACTCAGTGGAGGTTAGTTGAGGCTAGTTGAGACCCGGCCCCTGTCAATGTCTATTGGCAGCCCGGGACGTCATCTGGGCGCTGATTTGGGTTCAGCAGATTATCACGACAGCAAGAAATGGTACTTTTCCGCGTACGTTCCTGACTAACAAGTATAAGTGAGTGGTGAAAATTATGCGTCATCTGAAACCTTGTTTCATGGTATTTCGATAATCATGGGAGAATTTCACATGAATGTGTTAGTTATTGTGTAAAATGGTGTTATTTAGACCCATGTCATATCCATCGACACTATTTAACTTAAGCGGGCCGAGCGACTCCGCGTTGGTAGCGCAGTTGGTAGCGCGTCGGTTTGCCGACTCGGAGGTAGCCGGTTCGAGCCTGGAGGCCGGCAGCTTTTTGTGCGCGCTGTGGGAAGTCCTTGTAATAAGCGACAGTGAATTAAGACACTGTTCACATGGGACGATCTTTTCATAAAGATAAGGGAAATACGCAGATATTCTGCAAGGCTGGGGTTCTGCCACCTTAACTTTATGGTTGGGCACTTCTTCTAATCAGCCAGCCATAGGAACTACGGAACACGTCACCGCTTATGGCAGTGTCCAGGCCCACAGTCCCTTCCTGACACAGCCCACAGTCCCTTCCTGGGGTGGGACAGGAGACAGGATCCCCTGAATTTAGTCATTTGTGGCACTACGGCCAGTGCATTGCAAATATTGAGCTAAAAACTAACGGTTGCCCTTTCCCTCTCACCAGTACATGCCGACCAACATTAGTCCCTGCTCCTCGAGGTGTGCCTATAATAACAGTACATGATTATCAAGATGACAAAACCAACAATTGTGCATGCTGCCGAACAGTCAAATAATTGGACCCGAGCTGGAGTCAGAGCGATGCCAGTTCTAAGCTCGGCTCCATGCCTTTTACGATACACGGCGAACACACGCCACCAGGACTGCGACAAGCATTGCTTTGACAGGAGCAGACGTTTGCTAAAATATTTCGGTGACAATCCTGAACTTTCTGGAGTGCCGGCGCAAAATGAAAAATCACGCTTTTCGTACCATGAACGCTCGATTTAGATTCGGCAACAACTTTGTGGAACCCGTAAGCGCTAAGACGAATTTTAGATGCCCGCATGAGGATTTCAGTTCGATTATCATGCATTGTCAAAGGCTTAACGCGGAACTTGGCAAAATTGGGGAAGCATCCCGGTTCATTCCCCACCGTGGCTTTGCCCATGTTCGCACACCGTTATTCGGCATTTTCAGTCGAAATGAATTGGCTGAGTCGCTGACGCCATGTGAATCAAACTTCTGTCATGCATGCAATAATGCATGGGTAACAGCAATTTCTATGCCAGACCAGCTCGGAAGCAACTTTAATCACAGCTTAATTTGTGGTTGGAATGGAAAATTACCACGTAGTACCACACATCTTTTGAATTAAATGTGTTCTACTTTAAACTAAAGAAAACATTCTCCTTTTAAAATATGATTTCTTTATTCGCGTCGTGCAACCTGAAATGCCACCCCGGTAGCTCAGTTGGTTAGAGCGCTAGCCTGTGCTGGTCTCCCCCTGTCCTGGCAACACAGGGTTCGAGTCGCTTCGCGCGCTCGCGTTTAGCCCCCGGCCGGGAGTGTGAGTTGGCAGCTGGCCCGATAAGGTCGGGGACGAGCTACCGGGCGGCCGTGTCGGTGTATTGACGGCACGTTAAACTTTCGATAAAAATTCTGCCGTTGAAAAGGAATTCGTGGATCGGGTGGTGGGGCGAGAGATCACGCGACGAGCTCTGCTTAGCAATAGAACCCTGGTTCCTAAACCCACCCCAGCAACAACTGGGACTAAATTTTAAATAAAAAAATCACGCATTTTGCAGTACAGCACGACATAAATACGGCAACAAAAGTTGTTTATCAATCAGACTTTAAGACGATGAGCATGCATCTGGAAAAGACGAGACTGCCAAGATTGGGGAAGGCCGTCGCTCCCACTGCCGATTGTTTCTCGCTTGTGTACTCTGTGGTGGAAGTGAATGTGCATTTTTGGCGCATGGACTGCGTTCGTCATTTTGCGCACATGAATATATATATTCCGGCGCCCAGCAGGGTGCGTATTAAAACGACATGTTGGGGAAGCACAACGCAAGACATATATTAGAAGCAGGCACATGAAGCAGAAAAAGAACCTTGGGTTCATTTACGACGCAATTAACTGCTAGGCCATATAGCGTCGCCAACTTCTCAAACCGATTGGTCGCGGATGGACTCGGTAATTCCGCTGGTTGCGGGACTCGAACCCATAATTTTGCGGTCAAGAGCCCAACACCCTACGGACTAAGCTACCGCGGCTCCACCAAACGCGTGACATAAGAGGTTATCGGTAGCAGGTGCAGATAAGCCACGGTACTTAATGAGATTGCATTGCGGCAATACATTACAATACCTAACATTACAGTACGTACATATCTGGCACCTTATAAAATCGGACGAACTGGCAATAATAGATGGAACATTCTTATCGTGACATCTGTGGCTGAGAACAACTCGACATGCATACATACACAGACTACTCACGAACACCGTAGTGGGACGATGAGTACGTGTAAACCGACAGGCTACGCTCTACCGCCTTCACAAACACAGGCACATATCAGTTGTTGAGCTTGACATACACTCGGTGCGACTGCAACACGTACGTTTAGTCTCGTGTAATATTTGTGTAGAAAGTCCTGATATGCTGCTATATGATCAACGGCAGGTGATGCACCAATACGTCCAAACAATGAAAGATTCAAACACTGATCTGAATGTGAAGTATCGCCCAAGTGCGGCCCATACTTCGCAGTCGCTGAACAAACTGCTCGGCTTTCCGCTGCTGCCGTTTTGCGAGCTTGGCGACGTTCACCTTGTTCACCAGCCCGAGATGAATAAATGTCCGGATCCTCGCAAAGCACTTAATTATATTTTGTCTATGGAATTGAATCTGGATTCCAACACCTGGCGGAAACTTTCAATGACCTTTGGATGTCTGCTGAGATTGTTGGGTTCTTGGGCATGGTGAACACAAAACGCTGCATCCATCTCTCTGAATGTGTGGAAGAATTCCTCGGTGGGGACCGTCAGGCCGCTAAGGCTTAGGAGGTGAGTCCAGAACGCTTCTCGTGGTTCATCTTCGGGATACGCAAATGGGTGCCCAGCGATCGGTCCGCTGGTTTCTTTCTGGCCATGGACCAGGCCACACATCATTCCCCCCCCCCCCCACCGTCACGTTTAGCATTTAACATTCCTTCAATTCACATCATTATCTGATGTGATTTGAAGGAAGCTGATATTCATTTCAACGGGAAATGAAATCTCAGCAAATCGGCAGTTCAAGTTCACGTGCTGATATCTAGAAAAAAAGTAATTTCACTCAAAAATAACATTAACATCATTCAACTAAGATTTTTCCAACACTAGGAAAACACTAATGTTGACAATGACAGTACATGCAATCCCCCACGCGATAAGACGTAAGAGGTTATGGAAAGTGTGGGGAGAATATGGAATAATATGGAAAATATGGAAAATGTGGGGAAATGGGGTTTTTGGTGGCTAACAAAGAACACTGATGTCACATTACAAAAATATCCTAACTGAATCTAACCTAAACAACTGATGTTGGACCTCCTAAAACATACTCATGTTCGGTCATCTAAAACCTACTGATATTGTATTCTGGATGTTGAACGTGATTCACGAAGGAAATGGTAGATCCGTTGTACCTTAATTACACACTCACATCAATTGTGCACGGTATATTCATTCACCTCGTGACATGGAAACTCAGTTAATGGAAGCATAAATTTTGTATCCTAGGCTGAATCTGTTATCCTTACTCCATGTAGAAAGGGCTGGCCATTATTCTGCTGGAATATCATGATACAAATATTAGAAATAGCCACATGCAAATATATGTATTCATTTTTTTGGTATAATTAAACCTGGTTTTGGCTTTCCGTGCATGACTGCCTATCCTGTCTTCTTTTGATCTTTCACTACTCCCAAGTAGCCTTGTTCTTCATTCAACACAGTTTATGGAAAATTATTTTTAGGATACTGGGAAGAAGTTGCTAGTAAGCTTCAAGAATTCAGTCCATACATCTGTCTAAAAAAATGTCTTCATTTGGGCTTCTTATATATAAATATAAAGGTTTTTGGAATTTGTAGGATAGAATAGAAACAACAGTGTTTTTCCTGAAAAAGAGGTAGGTTAGGTTTGGACTGGGGAAGGATTGTGGTGATAACTCAACCAGCATCGTTGCATATGTGATATCAAAGATATTCAATGGATGACATTGGTTTGGATGCACTGTTTATACATTTAACATTATCCTTCATTACCAATTACCCCACTGAAAGGAACACATTTCACATTACTTCACTTACGAACTGAAAAGCATGCATTTGCGCTGGAATACAATGGTCATATCATCTTAATGACATTCAGAAACATGCATTTACAATTTTTTCTTCAAATGCCACCTCAACTAAAATGCAAATCTTCTTCTGCAGGTGCAATTGTAAAAAACTCACACAGCTCCAGCCTTGCCTCTTTTCAGAAGGGAACATAAATTAGCTTCCAATTTAAAAAAATCACATTCATGAACAATTCAATCTGAAAATTGAGGAAGCTAAAGAAATGCCAAACTTATCCCAACCTCATTTTAGCTTTGCCTAGGTAAAAATGTGCAAAACGTCACTTGTAAACACTAAAAACTGCAATAATGAAACCTTAAATCACATCTCACACAGTACAGGTGAGAGTGGTCACATTTTAACCACATCAATGAACTTTGCATTGGAAAGGGAAATCAAGAAGTCAAATATTAACTAAAAAGCACATATTTCCCTGAAAATTTACTTTCAGGTCTGATATTTTTGGCAATTAAACCAGTATTTTTAGTGGCTACTAATAATTGGTACCACAACAGCTACAGTGAAGTAATCCTGCATAACCACTTTCATGTTCAGAATATGGCACAACACTACAAAACAATTATATGTTTTAAAGTAGCTCTATGTGAGTGGTTAGATGACTTTGATAGAGAGAACCATCTGAAAATGGATACCATCTTCATTTTTTGAAATTCAGTAAACAGTATAATTACTGGTTTGGCCACACAAAAGCAGCAGTAGAGCAATTTGTTCCATGCATTAAGTGTTTGGAAACTCCCTCTTACCCTACTACCACTACTGCCCAGCCATGATACAATGGGCAAGCAATTACCAAATTGTCCACAAGTTGGTGAATGGCACAGTATGGCATGATTACATATAGCACACAGAAACAATATGATAACTGACAGGGGATCAACGCACATGCTAACATTATCACCAGATTGCATCAATGATATGCTGACCAAGTTGACATTGTGGGTATAAGGCCTTAATTCACATAAATTTTCTGAGGTGTGTGTTCTCAATATCAACCACGCCATGGATAAATTAATTTTGCGGATGGTGCCTTTCGGTTCAAAGCCACCGGCACGCTAGCAGAATAAGATAGAATATTCAAGCTTCAATGAATGACTGATATGCTTTACAACCAACGGGGAAACTAATCGTGAGAAAAGCGCCATAATTGTGCTAAAATGAAAGCACCATATGTAGTATATTTATTGGTATAGTCCAAAACTAGGAATATAATTCAGCAGTATTCTGGAATAAAAAAGCGCGTCTGGTATATGACGTCACTTGGCGTAGGTTTTGTCTAGTTTAAACTAACTATACTAGAACAGCCAACTTTGGAGTACCTGTTGTCTCTAGTTATCTTGGTTGAGACCTGCCCACGGGAACGACCGGTGGAGAAATCAGCTGACAGTGGTCTGAATTCCGCGACAAAAAGGAAGTGTTTGGTGCTGTATCTGGCGCTATTGGTCAAATTGCTCCTGAAATGTTTGTCCAGATGATCGCACAATGTTTATGGTATGACTTATGATACAAAGTCCCAAAGTTGTCTTTATTTCTAGCAATGTATGTGCCCTCAGGGACTGCGGGAGAACAGATGTTCTTTTCCCCTGTAGGATGAACCAAGCAATCTCTCTTCCCTCTCGGTTGAGCACCAGACATCGTCTGCCCAGTTTTGCGGTTGGTTACAGCCTACCTTCTTAATGTACAGCATATAATCTGGTGTCTGGCTACCTGGGCCCAGAGACGCTCTTCTGCCCGATGCTGGCTTTTGTCCATCTCAACTTGCTCGACCTCGTCGATCGGGCTCGAGTGGAATCTTATTGGCGCCGCATTGCGGCAGTTGCGGCACGGAGATTGTGGCGGTCCCGCCGGTAAAGTAACATCTTCCCCTTTGGACGAATGACGTAGATCAACGGCCACAAAAAGGATGTTATGTGGCCTGCATCTGTTACTTCGATTATTGTTCATAGTTGTAATTTCATGTTTCATGTTTTCATGTTTCACCTTTGCGAAGGATGATCCTGGTATTCAGTTGATGCATGCAGATGATGTTCATATGACGGAGGACTTTGTTTACGCGCAAATATATGAAACAAGTGCGCCATGATTGAGCTCCACTGAAAAATCACAATTGGACCCTGCTCCTCGGCTGGTGGAGCTTTTGCTCCACTGGTGGAGGTTGGTGGAGGAAAAATCTCCACTGGGTTGGCCACGGGAACGACCAGTGGAGGTTTGTGGAGGTTAGTGGAACCACGGGAACAGACCCATAGATGTCACATTCAAACATTTTATATAGATGCTAAATTCATACTACAGGAAATCAGACTACAACTGACAGAAAGCTGCAGGGAAGGATTCCTAGCATGACAATTGTATTGCACATAAATGTTCAATTATGCATGCATTGTCAGTAATCCATGCAAAATTCATCAAGGAAGAATGCATCATGCCCTGCGTTTAGCTAGCCTAAAAAAGCTATGTTTTCAACAACCGCTGTGTGTCAATGTAGGTAGGTAGGTTCACGTTTGGAAAAATAGGCTGCTTGTAGATTTTTGGAATCCAGAAAAACATCCTCATCATAATTTTTTTTGTTCTCTCATCTGGAGGTTGAAAATCTTAAGTTATTAACTGCTTGACAATTAACTACTTTGACTAAGCAAAAGTGCTCAAAATTCACTGGAACGGGTGCAAAGTGAGTCATGATGCATAAGGTTTAAAGAAAAATATCCTTCATACTGGATGACTACGAAATATTCCCCTCAGCATGCAGAATTGCAACGCACAAATCCAACAAAGAAATAAAGTAACTATAGCGTATGATTTGAGAAAAGCCTTCTGCAACCATATTGATACCATATTAAAACCTTCGGATGACGTCATGTGGGCTTGAAGGAAAACTTACATCTACCTTCTAGTAAAGGTATCTTGATCGTCGTATGCTGTAGCGCAGGCGAGCAGTGTTTTGATAGGGTTGAGCTACAGGTAAATCTGGGAAGGGGTTGAAGGTGGCTGAAAAAAATATGGGTCGTATTTTTTTATATTAAAAAGAGTGTAATTGACGTGGTATAAAAAGCCAAACCAGCGAAGTAGGTAACTAGATACCTACCTCAACCTGGCTAGAGGGTGACACGGACTGGGTGCAAGATAGGTAGGTAGTCCCAACATGAAAATGTGGTTGGGTTGGATTATTAACACTAGGTGTGTTGACTCACAAATACTGTAATGAATGAAGAACATCTCTTACAGAAATGTTTTATATTATGACAAAACCTAATTTTTCAGTTTCTGTGGAGTTTTCTGTTCATAATCCTTGACAAATTTATCAATGGACTGGTCTATATGAGCTGGGCAGGGGTTGATATGAAAAATATATTGACAACTTGCAGTGGTTATTTCATGTTTTATTGAAGACGAGTGCTCCTGATCTGACCAAATATTCAGGATGATGGGCTTTATATGTGTTTACCACTCAGACAACACTTGGAATGCCCCCATAGAAATTTCCCAGTGAGGACATTTGTGGAGCCAGTAATATCAGAGCATTCTGATAAATCTGGAGGGTAACTATTTTCTCCATGGGGAACCACTGCAAATATCCTGGAAGGTCCTTGGAAAAAACATCTGTCCCTGATTGGGGAGGTGGACAGTGCCTGGCACTGGTCATTACACATTCCCTCCATATTACAGTACATTTGTAGATCAAAATATAATCTGATCCTTTGGATTTTTTAATACCATGTTTTTATGTAACAAAGAAGATGTAACCATTGTTTTTTAATGCCATGTTTTTATGTTGCAAAGAAGATGTAACCATGGATTCTCTCCATAAATGATAACTTTTTAAGTTGATGGAGGTTGATGCAATTAATGATGTCATAGACAAGATACTGAGGAAATGTACTATGATGTAAGTGATGTTTCATGAGCTAATGCTACAAACATTTGCATATATTGGTGTGATTGTTCTGGCTGCGGCTTGTCCATTTGTACCTCTATGGTGTTGGATTGACCAGCATGGTATTCATACTAAGGCATATGAGGCTATGATGCTTCAACAAGGATATTTTGAATCTTGTGGCCATGCAATTCCTTAAAAAAGCATACTGAGGGATCTTTGAGCAATTTGAGCAAATTGCCTTGCTGGGAATGACAGTGATGGTGGAAAATTATATACTTGTGTTACCATCCTGAAAAAGCTTAATAACTCTTTGATCTGGGAGATATTTGCCAAATGAAAGGCAATCACTTGCAGAGGAAATGAGTGGTCACATTATCATTTTCACATTAAAATACATGGTATTAAAAATTCCAAAGAATACAAATTTGCCTTGATCACCAATCATACCATCTTACTTGGAGTGGGAGTTTGGTTGACCATACTCTAACACTGTTGGCCCTGCATTACCAATGGACCTAGCTGTCCTGCCATAATCTGCCTGCAGAGCCTTGGTGCAAACAACCATCATAACTGCTTGCCATTGAACCAAACAACCAAGTTTATCATGTGGAGGCACCATCCCTTGGATAAATGGCTTTGGCTGACAACTCAAAAGGGCACCTTTTTCTGTAAATGAAGCAACTTCAGAAAAATCAGTTCAGAGGGGAGGGGAGGGCATGCACCAAAGCATTTAAACACAGACCTATCCCAGTGGGAAGGGTGCCAAATTTCCAAGGAAGGTAGCACACCCCTCCAATACCCCCCCCCCCCTCTGCACCCTCCAATGGTATGCTCATGAGCAATGCCTGCAAGGCCTCTGGAGTCTCAACTGTTTGTCTCCACGTGGGACCGCAGTGGGGATGCTCAGCAAAGGCACACCCTCTGCAGTGAACGATGGGCTGTGTGCAGACATTCAAACATTGCTGCTGAAGTCCCCATGGCTGTGTGAATTTTTTTAAAATTAATAGGGTGGAATATACCACTTTCTGAGCACTGAATAGACATCCTTTCCAATGAAGTATCAACATTGTGCTTGTTGATGTGTGCTTATGAAGTATTTACAACTCATTTGTGAACATTTTGTGTATAAGTATCATGCTGGTGTTCACCATTATACATTATGATACACAAGCATCTTGCAACACAATTCCAAGAATAGGTTATCTATCATGTGGTCTGTGAGGCAATGTTGTCTTCTGATACTATATTATTGCAATGGATATTGTTAGCATAGGTATCCATATATTTAATGTTTCACAAATTGGACAAAGCAGACTGCCTGATGAGTGTACTGGTGGCCCAAATTGAGTTTCAAAAACTGAACCAATATTTTAATTGATATACCCCCCATGTCAAAATGTTGACATCCTACTGTAATCATTTCAGCTTCTTACACCTAACAAGAAAAACAACATTATTTTAACACTGCTCTGTGCTGCATGACCAACGCAGTCGACGCGCCCCTAAATTCCAATAATACTACTCTGTGGACACAAACAATAAGTGAGAACAACTAGTTAACTAGCAGGACACAGGCACGGCACCGACACATCCCTCATATACGATGTCTGTGACTGCTTCTTCATCACTATCGTCGTCGCATTCAACCCAGTGAACATGCTGATACCGGCCCGTTGTCAGCTGGGGGGAGGGAATGCGTGGAATGTCCTTTTGTGCCGAGATGCAGCCGGCACCTGGCCGACATGTAACCGACGTGGGGGCGACGTCGGGAAATCTGATATGTTGGGACGACAGCGGCCCACTGTCAGCTGGATATGAGCGCTAAATGACCAGACCTAGTCGATGCACCATAAAGCTCAAATATCCAACCAACTAACCACTGTCAGCTGGGGAGGGAATGTTGGGCAACGGCCCGACTTCGGCTGGCCATTATTGATTTGTCAAACGCAATCCGACATATGTTGGCATTCCAGGTTAGCTTGCTGACGTCGGCCGAGAACGACCGGATGTCGATATGCCACGTACAAGGTGCCAAGCTCGCCCCGACACATGCTGACGGCGGCCGACATAGCCGTGCTTACTGGGTTTCCACACCGTTGTCGTGTTCTTGGCGCCAGGTGGCTGAGCATTTTATTCAAATCCAATTTGCATCTGTCCTGAGTGAAAGACGTCTTTTTCGTCTTTGGTCGTCACCTATGGCAGTACTTGTTTGACGTGCCGCCCGTGTCGGACTGATTGACTGCTCGACTTGCTGTATTCTATTTTTATTTGTATTCTGTGAGTTTGACCTTTCGTGCTGCGTTGCTTCATCCATTTTACGCGATGCCATAATAGTCACGAGTCAATTGTGGATGACCTCGATAAAGTCTGTCTGTCTGCCTGTCTGAGTGCTGTGTGCGCCGATTTGCTCCGGGAAGTAGGCGAGACACTGCTCGGCCTACTGGGCCGGCGGGGACACGGCTGCCAGTCGACTACGCCTTCGGCTCAGGACATTTCCCAATCCCGCGGCCCACCGGCGAAACAGTGTGGGCGGCACCATTAGCCGTAAATGTGCATAAAGTGTGTCGTGAACCACCGAATAAACAAACAAACAAACTACGCCTTCGGGACGGCTGGAGTCGGCGAACTCGCTGGCGTGCCTCCTGCCCCCTCTGCTGCTCATGGTAGTGACGCCGGTCAAGGGCCGAGATACAGGGTGGAAGATGTTCTGTTCTCTCCTTCTCACCCACATGGTTGGTTGGTTATTGGGTTTGCGACACATCGACCGTTGGGTCATGTAGCGTCGCCAATCTCTCACGCCGATTGGTCGCGGGCGAAGAGTAGCGACAGGTGAGACTCGAACCCGCAACCTTTCGATTGTGAGACGGGCAACTTACCCCTAGGCTACTCGTCCCCTTCCCACTCACAGTACACTGCTTTGTTGGCATGAACAAGTGCTAGGGAAAGGCATCCCTTTCCCCTAACTATTGACCCCATGCAGGATGCTGAGGACGGCGGATGAATGACATCGCCGTGACCTAGCTTGTGGTTAGTGGCAACGGTCGCCGCCGACTGGTCGCCAGTCTTAGTTCGAGCTCGATCTGCAGCCCATCCCACTCCCCCTTTGGCTGGGGAGGCGATACCCTGGAGAGGCGATACCCCTTCGGCTGGGGAAGGTGCCCATTCAAGAAGGCTAGGATGCATCCTCCACACCCTATGCTCAACATATTTGCAATACACAAATGCATCTCTGATATGCTGAAGGACCACACATCTTTCCATAGGCAATACCACACTGGAAACATTGATAGTACATGAATAGGCAAGTATCTCACTATGTTTTGCACTAGATCAGGGATGGATGTATGTGACACTGTGCTACAGTAAGCTCTAACATGTGCCCCACATAGAAAACAGGGGGAGGACGTCCTCTCGCGAAGGCTGGAGTTCACACCTGCTCAACGATTTTCTTCTCAGTCAATGCCCCTCTCAGAGGAAAAGGCTCGAGTATACTTGAGTGCACACCACTGCTCAGTCGATATTTTTTTCTTTGCAAATGGCGCCCCTCCAGGAACTTTGTGCCCCCATGCAAGTTTCTCGATTCTCCCCTACACTAGGTACACATGAAATAATTGCATAACAGGTTTTGCATTTTCCTCAGCTTGGCATGAAAGTTCCTCACATAGTGTATACTTCAACAATTTTGTAATATATTCAGCTGGTTGGCTGTTGTAAATGAATGGCCCAGAAGCTTCAAGCACTTGGCATCTAGCGAGAACCAAGCGAAGTAGAGATGTAGATTGGGGATGTCGATCAGCTGAATTTTCAGAGTTAATTTAGCTGCCAGAAATCAGCACCGCAAACTCATCCAGAAGCATGACAGTTGTATTTTGTGTTTACAGGAAGCTGCCACGACAGTTGTATTTGATGTTTACAGGGAGTCGCCATGCGGAGCGTGTCTCTGCTATTACTTCTCACCTGGCCATGGGCACCACCAGGCAGCTGGTGCTCTACACACTGGATCATGACCGAGGATGGTCGCATTCAGGCGCAGGTTAGTTATTCGTGCGCCGTATTGAAGGACAGGTCAGTTATTCGTGCGCCGTATTCAGGGACAGGTCAGTTATTCGTGCGCCATATTCAGGCGCAGGTCAGTTATTCGTGCGCCGTATTGAAGGACAGGTCAGTTATTCGTGCGCCGTATTGAAGGACAGGTCAGTTATTCGTGCGCCGTATTCAGGGACAGGTCAGTTATTCGTGCGCCGTATTGAAGGACAGGTCAGTTATTCGTGTGCCGTATTCAGGGACAGGTCAGTTATTCGTGCGCCATATTCAGGCGCAGGTCAGTTATTCGCCGCCAGTTAGCAGTGTGCCATCCGGCCTGCCAGTGGCAGGCGGTCACCCCTACCACGCATTCTAGTAGACGGATCAGAAGCTCTCGGACGGCACTTTGACGTTTGCGACCACCGATCGATACAAGCGACATCTATTGTACAATCGGAAAACTAATCCTGGATAGGAGATGCGAAGTACACCCCATAGAAAAAGCTTGACGGGATGGGAAATATAGCTGTATCTGCTTTCTACCACGCATTTTTTGAAAAACTGCTCCTTCGGCGCCAGCCGGGGAGGAATTCTCCAGTAGTTCCCATCCCTTTGGGCGACATATAGAACCATGAAATTCGTGGCCAACTAACCTGTGCCGACTAACTGAGGGAAGTGAAGTGTCAGGAGAGCTGGCAGAAAACAAGAGAGCACCTGCCCCCTCCCTTCCAACCGTATATGCCTGGAACTCATCTGGGGCAAGCCAATTCCATTCCGATGCCCCCCCCCCCCCACCACCACCATAAATTGTTTCTGATTGGCTAAAGACCGATTGGCTAATTGGTCCTGGCAGTCACATTTCCACTGAGGTATCTTCTTTGACAAACGAGGGGGCCCTGAGCGGGCATAGAAGAACATGATGGACATTGACTGGGCCGAGGGGCCTCAGAACAGCATTCATTCATTCATCCAACATCATATCGAATTTGAATGCAAATCGTCGTATTTACCAGTTGGCGCAATTTCTCTGTTCTAAATAATGTTTTCTAGCGTTATTCGAACAAATGATGTTATCAACTGGGATGCGATCTTTGCGAAGTCAGTTGCCGGCTGGTACATATAAAAGTGGCCAGTAAAACCTCCAGGTACATGGGCGCTGCATGACCTCTGCAGTCGATGCGCCCCTAAACCCAAATAACCAACCAACCAACCTCCAGGCACGGGGACGAATAGACTAGGGGTAAGTTGCTCGTCTCACAATCGAAAGGTTCTGAGTTGGAGTCTCACCTGTCGCTACTCTTCGCCCGCGACCAATCGGCGTGGGCGATTGGCGACGCTACATGACTCAACGGTCGATGTGTCGTAAAACCAATGACCAACCAACCCCCAGGTACAAGCTAACGAAGACCGTTGTTACTGGAGCGCTGCCTCAGTTCACTGTTGTCCCTGTCTCGCTGCGTGCGTGCCGTGTTTATAGATCAACAATAAATGTATTGTGCAACATTGACAATGCCTTTGACGAGGCTCCGCCGGGTGGATTATTGTCTAAGTTTCCTGGATGTGATATAGCAATGCATTTTTGTGTCCCTCTTTTTTCTCAAATAACTAACAAGTTCCATCGTTCATTTTGTCTACGTGAGTCTACTTTTCGTGATGGGGAACATCGTGGAAGGATGACATCATGCATACGCTGATTGTTGTTACCCTCCAGCCGTCACCCCACCCATGTCTGCATTGCATCTGCAAGCGTGCGACGGCAGCCCTACTTGTCGACAGATGGACTCGATATTCTTCATGAAGCGGCCGTACGACTTCATAGCTTTGGCCCAGCAGGAGCGCCGCGCTTCCATGGTCGAGTCCCTGCGGAAAGATCTGCTGTCGCATAAGGCAAGTTGGAGGAGCAGTGCTCCCTTGAATTAATGCAAGGAAAAATTTAGGCACTGAGAACTCAGTTGTCTTGTTGGCTGTATTGATGTTTGATAAGTTAAGGCAAGTCAAACTCAATGTGTAAGTTAGTATTCCAGTGGAAATGGGCCCCGATTGACATTCAACGGAGTAGTTACGATGTATTTGCAAACTAAGATAAACTGTATTTGATGGTGCTTGATCACTAAAGTAGTGACATATTGGCGTGACTTCCCGTGTGTTTCCAGGTATATACTAACCAGGTTGGGCCTGATTGTCTGTACGTCTCCAGGTGGAGACTGTTCATATTGGGCCTGACTATCGATAGATCGATGGAAGGTGGAGATTGTTCAGACTGCACCTGACTGCCTGTATACCGCCAGGTGGAGATTGTTCAGACTGCACCTGACTGCCTGTACACCGCCAGGTGGAGATTGTTCAGACTGCACCTGACTGTATACCGCCAGGTGGAGATTGTTCAGACTGCACCTGACTGCCTGTATACCGCCAGGTGGAGATTGTTCAGACTGCACCTGACTTTATACCGCCAGGTGGAGATTGTTCAGACTGCATCTGACTGACTGTATACCGCCAGGTGGAGATTGTTCAGACTGCACCTGACTGCCTGTACACCGCCAGGTGGAGATTGTTCAGACTGCACCTGACTGTATACCGCCAGGTGGAGATTGTTCAGACTGCATCTGACTGACTGTATACCGCCAGGTGGAGATTGTTCAGACTGCATCTGACTGACTGTACACTGCCAGGTGGAGATTGTTCGGACTGCACCTGACTGCCTGTACACCGCCAGGTGGAGATTGTTCGGACTGCACCTGACTGCCTGTATACCGCCAGGTGGAGATTGTTCAGACTGCACCTGACTGCCTGTACACCGCCAGGTGGAGATTGTTCAGACTGCACCTGACTGCCTGTACACCGCCAGGTGGAGATTGACCAGAACGACGACCGTGACCAGGACGTGGAGAAGAAGCTGTACACGGAGGATGCCCACTGTCTGGTGGCGGGGCAGCCGCTGACAGAGTTCGACCTCTACCCCAGCGTGGCCGTCAACCTGCGCAAGTACGGCATCAGGTCAGTGTCAGCCGCCGAGGTCACACACTGGTGGGGCAGCGCCGTGTCAACCCGACCCCCTCGACTTGGCGCCGGCTGTGGTCGTGTGGGTGTAGAGGTCCAGCAAACGGGCTGGCTTCGGCCAGATGGTTGTTTGGAGAGCCGGTCAGCCAAGTGACACTGGAGGGGCGGGGATGGCCGAGTGGTTCAGGTGCTGGGTTCGGGGTCCCAAAGGCCCGCGTTCGACACTAGCGCCGCTCTGAACATTTCCCAATCCCGCGGCCCACCGGCGAAACAGTGTGGGCGGCGCCATTAGCCGTGAATGTGCACAAAGTGCGTCGTGAACCACCCAATAAACAAACAAACAAACAAACAAACAAGTGTCACTGGAGCCGGGCAGCAAGCGAGAGTGTGGTCTGGCAAACTGTTCCGGTTCGGTCTGCCGTATGAGAGATGGTTGCGGTCCGAACTGGCCCTTGTCACGCTGGCCCGGCATGACCTCACCCATGTGTGCCAGCTATGTCTGATACTCTGGTATGTCCCATTGCCAACTTGCACTGCTCTCCAGGATCGAGGACCACGTCGACGCCAAGCACGTGACCGGGGAGCTGAGTCAGCCGGACTGCGAGTCACACATGAACCTCGACTACAGCATGGCCACGTTCCAGCATCTTGTGGTGAGGGTCGTGTCCACCTCGTCCCCATTTCGGCATCACTGCACTGAAGTCGGCCCTGGTACCATCACACTGTCACCTACACCACCCTGCTGTCGGCCCTGACACCAACACCACCCTGCTGTCGGCCCTGATACCAACCCACCGCCACCAACACCACCCTACTGACGGCCCTGATACCAATCCACCGCCACCAACACCACCCTACTGTCGGCCCTGATACCAACCCACCGCCACCAACATCACCATACTGACGGCCCTGATACCGAGCCACCGCCACCAACACCACCCTACTGACGACCCTGATACCAATCCACCGCCACCAACACCACCCTGCTGTCGGCCCTGATACCAACCCACCGCCACCAACACCACCCTGCTGTCGGCCCTGATACCAACCCACCGCCACCAACACCACCCTACTGTCGGCCCTGATACCAACCCACCACCACCACCAACACCACCATGCTGTCGGCCCCAACACCAACCTGCCACCATCAACATCACCCTACTGTCGGCCCTGATACCAAACCACCACCGCCAACACCACCCTACTGACGACCCTGATACCGAGCCACCGCCACCAACACCACCATACTGACGGCCCTGATACCAACCCACCACCACCACCAACACCACCCTGCTGTCGGCCCTGACACCAAGTCACCGCCACCAACACCATCCTACTGTCGGCCCTGATACCAAGCCACCACCGCCAACACCACCCTACTGACGACCCTGATACCGAGCCACCGCCACCAACACCACCATACTGTCGGCCCTGACACCAACCCACCGCCACCAACACCGCCATGCTGACGACCCTGACACCAACCCACCGCCACCAACACCACCCTACTGACGGCCCTGATACCAAGCCACCGCCACCAACACCACCCTGCTGTCGGCCCTGATACCAACCCACCGCCACCAACACCACCCTACTGACGGCCCTGATACCAACCCACCACCGCCACCAACACCACCCTACTGTCGCCCTTATACAAAGCCACCACCAACACCACCATACTATCGGCCCTGATACCAACCCACCACCGCCAACATCACCCTACTGTCGGCCCTGATACCAACCCACCGCCACCAACACCACCCTGCTGTCGGCCCTGATACCAACCCACCGCCACCAACACCACCCTACTGTCGGCCCTGATACCAACCCACCACCACCAACACCACCATACTGACGATCCTGGCACCAAGCCACCGCCACCAACACCACCCTACTGTCGGCCCTGATACCAACCCACCGCCACCAACACCAACCCTGCTGTCGGCCCTGATACCAAGCCACCGCCGCCAACACCACCCTACTGTCGGCCCTTATACAAAGCCACCACCACCAACACCACCATACTGACGACCCTGACACCAACCCACCGTCACCAACACCACTCTACTGTCGGCCCTTATACAAAGCCACCACCACCAACACCACCATACTGACGACCCTGACACCAACCCACCGCCACCAACACCACCCTACTGACGGCCCTGATACCAAGCCACCGCCACCAACACCACCCTACTGACGGCCCTGATACCAAGCCACCGCCACCAACACCACCCTGCTGACGACCCTGACACCAACCCACCGCCACCAACACCACCCTACTGACGACCCTGATACCAAGCCACCGCCACCAACACCACCCTACTGACGGCCCTGATACCAACCCACCACCACCGACTGCACCCTACTGTCGGTCCTGATACCAACCCACCACCGCCAACACCACCCTACTGTCGGCCCTGATACCAAGCCACCGCCACCAACACCACCATACTGACGAGACATACTGATCATTTTGACTCACAAGTGATTTGTGAAATACGTACAAGGATCCGAACTTTAAGCCCTCTGCAAGACTTCTGAAGATGAAAAAGAAAACACTACACTCGCAAATATAAAAACTCTGCAAGGCCTCTAAACATTAATATAAAAAAACTACATAAACTTTTGTGTCCAATCATACAACCTGCGTGGGCATCCCGATAGAGATTCAAAACTTCGGACATAAGTCGCACCCTATTATTTATAGCTGTATATGTACATATATATATATATATATATATATATATATATATATATATATATATATATATATATATATATATGTGTATGTATGTATATATGTATGTGTGTGTGTATTTGTAGCGCGGCTGAGCGCAACTCACCGTGAGCACCCTGTACCTCAGGCGATGAAGGATCGACAGCAGCTGTCGATGGGACCGGAGTTGTCGCTGGCCGACATGGTGGGCGAGCAGAACGTGCACGAGTTTGGACACCGGGTGGAACTGGCCCTTCGGCGACGGCCGAACGCCTGGGTGCTCTACCAGCTGGCCAGTCTCTACTGGCGTATCCAGGGCGACGCACCGCGTGCCGTCGAGTGTAGTCGCCGCGCCATTCATCTGTCCAGCAGGTGAGGCTCACCCTGGCCGTCTGCACACCGACCAGGCGCGGATCAACTACAACGCAAAAGTATATATATATATATATATATATATATATGCATGTTATGTATTTATGTATATATATGTATATATATATAGTATATGTATGCATGTATCTATACATGTACACTGGATATTTACATATAACAATATGTGTATCATGTATATCGTTTTTAAAATCTGTCTTACGACGAATGTGCTGATCGACTATGATACCGTTGACTGATCGTACCTGTTTGGTTGTTTGGTTATTTGGGCTTACTGGCACATCGACTGCGTTGGTCATACAGCGCCCATATCGTACCTGTTTGAAGACTATGCAAGGCTACTTGAGCACCTGTGACGACTGTGTAGGGTGTTGTGTGCCGTGTGACGGCTGTGGCTACTGACCGGTTGTGGCCGCTGTGACGACTGTGTAGAGTGGTGTGTGCCATGTGACAGCTGAGGCTAGTGACCGGCTGTGGCCGCTGTGACGACTGTGTAGAGTGGTGTGTGCCGTGTGACAGCTGTAGCTACTGACCGGCTGTGGCTACTGTGACGACTGTCGTGTGTTGTGTGCCGCGTGACAACTGTGGCCGCTGTGACGACTGTCGTGTGTTGTGTGCCATGTGACGGCTGTGGCTACTGACCGGCTGTGGCCGCTGTGACGACTGTGTAGAGTGTTGTGTGCCGTGTGACAGCTGTGGCTACTGACTGGCTGTGGCCGCTGTGACGACTGTCGTGTGTTGTGTGCCGCGTGACAACTGTGGCCGCTGTGACGACTGTCGTGTGTTGTGTGCCATGTGACGGCTGTGGCTACTGACCGGCTGTGGCTGCTGTGACGACTGTCGTGTGTTGTGTGCCATGTGACGGTTGTGGCTACTGACCGGCTGTGGCTGCTGTGACGACTGTCGTGTGTTGTGTGCCATGTGGCGGCTGTGGCTACTGACCGGCTGTGGCCGCTGTGACGACTGTGTAGTGTTGTGTGCCGTGTGACAGCTGAGGCTACTGACCGGCTGTGGCCGCTGTGACGACTGTGTAGAGTGTTGTGTGCTATGTGACAGCTGTGGCTACTGACCGGCTGTGGCCGCTGTGACGACTGTCGTGTGTTGTGTGCCATGTGACAGCTGTGGCCGCTGTGACAACTGTGTAGAGTGTTGTGTGCCATGTGACAGCTGTGGCCGCTGTGACGACTGTCGTGTGTTGTGTGCCATGTGACGGCTGTGGCTACTGACCGGCTGTGGCCGCTGTGACGACTGTGTAGAGTGTTGTGTGCCATGTGACAGCTCTGGCTACTGACTGGCTGTGGCTGCTGTGACGACTATGTAGAGTGTTGTGTGCCGTGTGACAGCTGTGGCTACTGACTTGCTGTGGCCGCTGTGGCGACTGTGTAGTGTGTTGTGTGCCGTGTGACAGCTGTGGCCGCTGTGACGACTGTCGTGTGTTGTGTGACATGTGACAGCTGTGGCTACTGACCGGCTGTGGCCGCTGTGAGGACTGTGTTAGAGTGTTGTGTGCCATGTGACAGCGGTGGCTACTGACCGGCTGTGGCTGCTGTGGCGACTGTCGTGTGTTGTGTGCCATGTGACGGCTGTGGCCGCTGTGACGACTGTGTAGTGTGTTGTGTGCCGTGTGACAGCTGTGGCCGCTGTGACGACTGTCGTGTGTTGTGTGCCGCTGCCGACGACAGCCGTGCCGCCGGCAGAGTGGAGCGGTTCGTCAGCCTGGTGGACCTGGGCGTGGTGCTGCACCGGTGCCGCCACAGCGAGAGCGGCGCCGTCGTGCTGCACGCCGCCGTCGACCACCACGACCAGAGCCCGCAGGCGCACTACGGCCTCGGCAACGCCTACGCCGTGCTCGGCGACTACAACCGCTCGGCCACCTGCTTCAACAACACCGTCAAGCTGGACCCGAAGCACGAGGGCGCGCTGAAGAGGCGGCACGCGGTGCTGTGCCACGACAGGCTGGAGACGGCACTGGAGAACCAGCACAAGTGAGTCTGTCTGTCTATTGGGTGGTTCACGACGCACTTTACGCACATTCACGGCTAATGGCGCCGCCCACACTGTTTCGCCGGTGGGCCGCGGTATTGGGAAATGTCCAGAGTGACGCGAGTGTCGATCCCGGGAGGGACCTTTGGTACCCATAGCCCAACACCCTAACCACTCGGCCATCCCCGCCCCAGCAGCACAAGTGAGCGGCCGCGGCGGCCCCGAGGGACCGGCTACGTGTGTGGTCGGATCAAGTTGACTGGAATATCCGTCACTTGGACGAGAGTTCTAGTCCGATCTCAAGTTGCGCGTGCCAACTGATGTTAATTGATTGGTTATGTGGGTTTCATGCAAGGCATGAGCCACGATGCCACCGGCATCCAATGCACCGTGTTTGGTGTGGCCACACATTTTAATGTACCAGCATGTTGTAATATGGTGTGATGACAGTATGTTCGGTATGGCGTCTCTGCGATATGGTATGGACAGTATGTTTGGTATGGCGTCAGTATGGACATGATATGGCTGCACAGTATGTTTGGTATGGCGTCAGTATGGACATGATATGGCTGGACAGTATGTTTGGTATGGCGTCAGCATGGACATGATATGGCTGGACAGTAAGTTTGGTATGGGGTCAGTATGGAGATGATATGGCTGGACAGTATGTTTGGTATGGCGTCAGCATGGACATGATATGGCTGGACAGTATGTTTGGTATGGCGTGTATGGCGTCAGCATGGACATGATATGGCTGGACAGTATGTTTGATATGGCGTCAGTATGGTGATGATATGGCTGGACAGTATGTTTCGTATGGCGTCAGTATGCAGTCTCTGCGACAGTGTGTTTGGCACGGCGTCGTGTTGTGGTGGTGGTATCTCCGTTGCGCTGACCAGCCGTGCGGGCCGCCACAGCTCGCTGCAGAACACGCTGACGGAGCTGCGCAGCTACCAGAAGCAGCACACCATGTGGCTGCAGCAGCAGGAGAAGCTGCTGCGCGAGCAGGCGGAGCTCGACACAAAAATAGAGTCGCGACTCAACTACGAGGAGCAGAAGATACGCGAGAGTGCCGACGGAAAGGGTATGCAGTGTTTCGCGTGCCTGAAGTAGAAATGGCCACTAAAATGGTTAGTTCAGCAGCAATGATGTTGGTGAGGGAATGGCGAATGGTCAGGGTAGTGGTCATGTGAGCAGTAGCGGCCCTGGTGGTGGAAAGGGAAGGTGGAATGATCATGATGGCTATTTGAGCAACAGTACCACTGGTGGTGGAAAGGGAAGGTGGAATAGTCATGATGGTGGCCATTTGAGCAACAGCAGCACTGGTGGTGGAAATGGAGGGGCAAATGACCAGGGTGATGGCTAGTTCGGCAGCGATGCTGGTGGCGTGGGCAGAGGAAATGGAAAGGCTAGTGGCAAGTTGAGCAGCACTGGTCGTGGCAATGGAAGAGGGATGGGACCAGAATGGGATGAGTTCGGGATTTCACTACAATAATCATATGTTGGTTGGAATATACTGGGGTTTCAGTTCGCTGGGGATGGTGGCTTTTGGCACTTGCGAAAAGCAGGTTATGAGAGAATACATGCAGCTGGTCGCAACTTAAATGCTACCCCACCTAATGGGAATTCTTATTCTCCTTGTCTCATTAGAAAATTCGTGGGATGTGCATTGACCAACAAGGGCAAGTTGTTGCTAATTGTGGAGGAAGGATGACATTGATCCTAGGCATTCCAAATATGTCGGAGGTTCATATGCCAGTACATACTGTAGTCGATTTGCGTTTGTAGCACCTTCGGTTTGCGTGCATGTTCTGTAACTAGGAGACTTATGTTTGTGTTCTCGATATTCCAGATAGTATTACCCGAGCTCGATTCTTCATCGAGTCTCTATTGTTATACATTGTTTGGGCTTCTGATTAGCTGAGGGCAGTTGGCGCCCGATGCAGGTAAGTCGCGGACGGCCGTCTGCTTGGCCTGTGTGTAAACCTGGTTGGGCCATAAAACTCAAATAACCAACCAAGCAACTTGGACTGTGTGGCGATCGAGTGTGTAGACGCGCCGGAAGCGCTCGCCGGGCAGACGTCCGCCCACCGCCACGTCCGACCGCCGCCAGGTCACACGTGCTTCCGCTACTACCAGAACGGACAGAGCATCCTCAAGTGCAACATGGCGCCGTCGGCGGCGGAGGCCGGCTCGGAGGCCGTCTCGGACCTGCAGACCAAGCTGTCCGACCTGCAGACCAAGGTCGGCCGCTCGTCTCCGGCCCGGTCTGGTGGCCTGCCCGCGGCACACGCGGAGACGATAAGGCTCCGGTGACTTGGCCGCAGTGTCGTGCCTCCCAAGTTGACGTGTCCCCTCGCAAGACTGCGTTTATTGTGGTTGCGTGTGCAATTGCGTCTCGACCCGAGTTTGATTGGTGTTTTGTGGGCACACACCTCATGTGCACTTTATACATACATGACCTAAGGTAGAGCATTTCACTGGCGATGTTATGGGCGCTGCATGACCGATGTAGTCGACGCGCCCCTAAACTCCAATAACCTCCAATAACCAACCAAGGTAGAGCAGCTAGCCAAGTTGCGTGATGGAGTGGATATTGATATGCTGTGGGTACACACCTCATGTACACTATATACATACATGTCCCAAGGTAAAGCAGTTAGCCAAGTTGTGTGATTGAGAGGAGCAGCTGTCCAGGTGATGTAAGTTATGCCTCCAGTGTGCTGGTTGGAGGGGCGTCTCAGGCTGGTGATGGAGCAGGTCCACAGGTGACGTACCCCATGTCCCAGGCTGGAGAAGCAGGTCCCCAGGTGACGTACCCTGTGTCCCAGGCGGACCGACTGGAGGAGCAGGTCCCCAGGTGACGTACCCCATGTCCCAGGCTGGAGGAGCAGGTCCCCAGGTGACGTACCCTGTGTCCCAGGCGGACAGACTGGAGGAGTAGGTCCCCAGGTGACGTACCCCATGTCCCAGGCTGGAAGAGCAGGTCCCCAGGTGACGTACCCCATGTCCCAGGCGGACCGACTGGAGGAGCAGGTCCCCAGGTGATGTACCCTATGTCTCAGGCTGGAGGAGCAGGTCCCCAGGTGACGTACCCCATGTCCCAGGCTAACCGGATGGAGGAGTAGGTCCCCAGGTGACGTGCCCTATGTCTCAGGCTGGAGGAGCAAGTCCCCAGGTGACGTACCCCATGTCCCAGGCGAACCGGATGGAGGAGTAGGTCCCCAGGTGACCTATGTCCCCAGGTGCCCTATGTCTCAGGCTGGAGGAGCAAGTCCCCAGGTGACGTACCTCATGTCCCAGGCGGACCAGATGAAGGAGCAGGTCCCCAGGTGACGTACCCCATGTCCCAGGCGGACCGGCCGTGGGAGCAGGTCCCCAGGTGACGTACCCCATGTCCCAGGCGGACCAGATGAAGGAGCAGGTCCCCAGGTGACGTACCCCATGTCCCAGGCGGACCGGCCGTGGGAGCAGGTCCCCAGGTGACGTACCCCATGTCCCAGGCGGACCAGATGAAGGAGCAGGTCCCCAGGTGACGTACCCCATGTCCCAGGCGGACCGGCCGTGGGAGCAGGTCCCCAGGTGACGTACCCCATGTCCCAGGCGGACCAGATGAAGGAGCAGGTCCCCAGGTGACGTACCCCATGTCCCAGGCGGACCGGCCGTGGGAGCAGGTCCCCAGGTGACGTACCCCATGTCCCAGGCGGACCAGATGAAGGAGCAGGTCCCCAGGTGACGTACCCCATGTCCCAGGCAGACCGGCCGTGGGAGCAGGTCACCAGGTGACGCACCCCATGTCCCAGGCTGGAGGAGCAGGTCCCCAGGTGACGCACCCCATGTCCCAGGCTGGAGGAGCAGGTCCCCAGGTGACGTACCCTATGTCCCAGGCTGGAGGAGCAGGTCCCCAGGTGACGTACCCCATGTCCCAGGCTGGAGGAGCAGGTCACCAGGTGACCTACCCCATGTCCCAGGCGGACCAGATGAAGGAGCAGGTCCCCAGGTGACGTACCCCATGTCCCAGGCTGGAGGAGCAGGTCCCCAGGTGACGTACCCCATGTCCCAGGCGGACCGGCCGTGGGAGCAGGTCACCAGGTGACCTACCCCATGTCCCAGGCGGACCGGCCGTGGGAGCAGGTCACCAGGTGACGTACCCCATGTCCCAGGCGGACCGGCTGGAGGAGCAGGTGTCGAAGCTAAGCCGCGGCTCGGAGCCGACGGCCGGCAGCCAGCGGCGGCCGAGTCGGCAGCGCCGCTACTCGGTGCTGAACGAGTCGGCGCCGGCCGAGCTGCTGCGGCCCGACTGGCCGAGCCAGGTCGAGTGCGGCCACAAGGTCACCAAGTTCCCCAGCGCCGACGAGTTCCCGTCGGTGTTCCTGGCGCCCGACAACAAAGGCTTCGAGTGAGTGGCCGACCGACCGCAGGGTTCCTGTCCGTGGACTCTGGTATCTCGTGACTTCGAACACATGGCGTTCGATGGGTTCTTGGTGGACTCTGAGATCTCGTGACATTTTGGTGCGCGTGCGTGGCGTTCGGAGGGTGTTTATCAGACAGGAGTTGTGAAGTCAGCCTGGGCGCAATATAGTCCCGCATTATACGCCCTCTTGGACAGCAGCAACCGCTAGCTTCGGGTACCAGCCGGACAATACTTTTAGATATGCGACACCACACCTGGCTTATTGGGCGGCCGTCCTAATCCTCATCCGTGCAGGCTCGTAGGTCGATGCAGCTCCAGGCTATTTTGTGCGGCCATGGAACAACTATACTGTCAGCGCGCCGCCGCTTGTAGCTGGTTAGGCATCTTTTGGCAGATGTGTATGAGAAACATTTAAGATGTCGTGTCAGCCCGCTGAGCTGTAACCTCATAGTTTGGAACATGTTAGACCAAATTGTCGGCAATTAATCTTCAAGTAATGCTTCCAAGTTCCCAATGCTGCATGTCGTATGGTTGTGGATAACTTAGCTGACGTGTTTGCATAGGTTATTGGCCAAATCATCGGAAATTAATATCCAAGTAATGCTTCCAAGTTCGCAATGCTACATGTCCTATGATGGTGGACAAATTACCTGGTGTGTTTGCATAGGTCATTGGCCTTTTGTAGGTCATCTACAGTCATTAAGTAATCGTGGTCTCATGTATGTCTATTGTAGTTGATAGCCATCAACTACATTAACTGCCATTCTGGATCACACTGATAATATTTTTGGCAGGGAATCTGAATTTGGCATACATTTTTATTCCTGGATACCGGAAAATAATGTTTTCGGAAACTATTCGGAAGTTTCCAAAGCGAGGTGAACACTTCGAGCTCATGTGACCCTTGACGTAGGAGTCGAAATGCAACATATCGCACACTGGTACTGTGTATAGATGCTGAGTAGTGCTATGTTGAACATTGAAAGTGCTTATCTATTATTGGTTTAATAGAAGGCACTACTTAACTTGAATATTATTGATTATGAAAATTAACCTCATACTGACCTGGGAGTTTAACTAATAACCAGAAGTATACATATAGCGCATTAATCGTGAACTGATCTCGTGTGCAAAATGCTGCCTTTTATTCTGTCATTGGTGCTCCCTATTTAGAAATGCTACACAGTTGCAAGCCCCGCCCCCTCCGTACACCAGCGTATGTGGCAAAATACCGCGAGCGTGTGAGGATTAAGCTGAAGTAATTTTGTTTGAGGTCACACTTTAGTTTTGAGCTATTCATGATCAAGCTTTACATGATACTAAATATTCGCTTGTACCTGCACCGTACTCGATTACTCTGGTGTAAGCAGTTTTCCGCGGCGGTTTTGTTTGTCAAAGGTATTGCAGAGACCAACCTAGTGCCGGCCTTCCTTCTTTTCTCGTGATCGTCTTCCGGTAGCCTGCAGGAACCAAAAATAGGATCTGCCGTTGACGATCACTTCGGCCGACTGAACCCGCCCGTACCGGCATGACGAACGAGGCTGACAATGCTGAATTAAAAAAAAATTAGCAGATGCAGAGTGCCATCCGCTAGAGATTTGTTGCGTTAAAGAAAGGGTTACGCTAATCCGGCTTATGAGGCATCCGGCTATATCAATTAAGCAAGAGATGAAAGATGAGACGCCGGCAAACAAAGAACGTGGCGTAAAGGGCCGATACATACATGAACGCTGAATGACGGCACCAGCTTAACGCGTCGCGGAAGCGCCCGGCGTTGCCGTGGTGGCTGCGTGTATAACCAGCGTTGCCGTGGTGGCTGTCCGTATGACCAGCGTTGCCGTGGTGGCTGTCTGTATAACCGGCGTTGCCGTGGTGGCTGTCCGTATGACTGGTGTTGCCGTGGTGGCTGTCTGTATGACTGGTGTTGCCGTGGTGGCTGTCCGTATGACTGGTGTTGCCGTGGTGGCTGTCTGTATAACCGGTGTTGCCGTGGTGGCTGTCTGTATGACCGGTGTTGCCGTGGTGGCTGTCTGTATAACCGGTGTTGCCGTGGTGTCCGTCTGTATGACCAGTGTTGCCGTGGTGGCTGTCCGTATGACCAGTGTTGCCGTGGTGGCTGTCCGTATGACTGGTGTTGCCGTGGTGGCTGTCTGTATAACCAGCGTTGCCGTGGTGGCTGTCCGTATGACCGGTGTTGCCGTGGTGGCTGTCTGTATGACCGGTGTTGCCGTGGTGGCTGTCTGTATGACCGGTGTTGCCGTGGTGGCTGTCCGTATGACCGGTGTTGCCGTGGTGGCTGTCTGTATGACCGGTGTTGCCGTGGTGGCTGTCTGTATGACCGGTGTTGCCGTGGTGGCTGTCTGTATGACCGGTGTTGCCGTGGTGGCTGTCTGTATGACCGGTGTTGCCGTGGTGGCTGTCTGTATGACCGGTGTTGCCGTGGTGGCTGTCTGTATGACTGGTGTTGCCGTGGTGGCTGTCTGTATGACCAGTGTTGCCGTGGTGGCTGTCTGTATGACTGGTGTTGCCGTGGTGGCTGTCTGTATGACTGGTGTTGCCGTGGTGGCTGTCCGTATGACCGGTGTTGCCGTCGTGGCTGTCCGTATATCTGGTGTTGCCGTCGTGTCTGTCCGTATAACTGGCGTTGCCGTGGTGGCTGTTTGTATAACTGGTGTCGCTGTGGTGGCTGTCTGTATAACTGGTGTCGCTGTGGTGGCTGTCTGTATGACCAGTGTTGCTGTGGTGGCTGTCCGTATATCTGGTGTTGCCGTGGTGGCTGTCCGTATAACCGGTGTTGCCGTGGTGGCTGCGTGCATAACCAGCGTTGCCGTGGTGGCTGTCTGTATGACCGGCGTTGCCGTCGTGGCTGTCTGTATAACCAGCGTTGCCGTGGTGGCTGTCTGTATGACTGGTGTTGCCGTGGTGGCTGTCTGTATGACTGGTGTTGCCGTGGTGGCTGTCCGTATGACCGGCGTTGCCGTGGTGGCTGTCCGTATGACCGGTGTTGCCGTGGTGGCTGTCCGTATAACCGGTGTTGCCGTGGTGGCTGTCCGTATAACTGGTGTTGCCGTGGTGGCTGTCCGTATAACTGGTGTTGCCGTCGTGGCTGTCTGCATAACCGGTGTTACCGTGGTGGCTGTCCGTATGACTGGTGTTGCTGTGGTGGCTGTCTGTATGACCGGTGTTGCCGTGGTGGCTGTCTGTATGACTGGTGTTGCCGTGGTGCCTGTCTGTATGACCGGTGTTGCTGTCGTGGCTGTCTGTATGACTGGTGTTGCCGTGGTGGCTGTCCGTATGACCGGCGTTGCCGTGGTGGCTGTCTGTATGACTGGTGTTGCCGTGGTGGCTGTGTGTATAACCGGTGTTGCCGTGGTGGCTGTCTGTATGACCAGCGTTGCCGTCGTGGCTGTCTGTATGACCGGTGTTGCCGTGGTGGCTGTCTGTATGACCGGCGTTGCCGTGGTGGCTGTCCGTATGACCGGTGTTGCCGTGGTGGCTGTCTGTATAACCAGCGTCGCCGTGGCTGTCCGTATGACCGGTGTTGCCGTCGTGGCTGTCCGTATAACCACCGTTGCCGTGGTGGCTGTCTGTATGACCGGCGTTGCCGTGGTGGCTGTCTGTATGACCGGTGTTGCCGTGGTGGCTGTCCGTATAACCGGTGTTGCCGTCGTGGCGCTTGCACCTGCAGCGTGGACCAGGTGCTGAACGCCGACGTCGGCCTGTCGGTGACCGACGACCACGCGCTGCCGTGGTACCCGCCCGTGTGCGAGCCGGTGCCGGAGCCGGTGCTGCCCTACGACACGATGAAGACGGTGCGGTGGCGGGCGCGCGTCACCCAGCGCCGGCCCGACCCGGTGGCGTCGCGCGCGCTGCTGGCCTACGCCCGCGACCGGCCCACCGTGGAGGCCGAGCTGGGACAGCGCATCACGTCCGCGCTCAAACAGGTGATGGCGAGACGGCGCATCACGTCCGCGCTCAAACAGGTGATGGCGAGACGGCGCAATTAGGTCCGCGCTCGAGCAGGTGATGGCGAGACGGCGCATCGCGTCCGCGCTCAAACAGGTGATGGCGAGACGGCGCATCACGTCCGCGCTCAAACAGGTGATGGCGAGACGGCGCATCACGTCCGCGCTCAAACAGATGATGGCGAGACGGCGCATCACGTCCGCGCTCGAGCAGGTGATGGCGAGACGGCGCATCACGTCCGCGCTCGAGCAGGTGATGGCGAGACGGCGCGTCACGTCCGCGCTCAGACAGGTGATGGCGAGACGGCGCGTCACGTCCGCGCTCAAACAGGTGATGGCGAGACGGCGCATCACGTCCGCGCTCAAACAGGTGATGGCGAGACGGCGCATCACGTCCGCGCTCAAACAGGTGATGGCGAGACGGCGCGTCACGTCCGCGCTCAAACAGGTGATGGCGAGACGGCGCATCACGTCCGCGCTCAGACAGGTGATGGCGAGACGGCGCATCACGTCCGCGCTCAGACAGGTGATGGCGAGACGGCGCATCACGTCCGCGCTCGAGCAGGTGATGGCGAGACGGCGCGTCACGTCCGCGCTCAAACAGGTGATGGCGAGACGGCGCAGCTGTGTCCCGGCGCTGAGTGTCGGGCGTGCTGGTGGTGAAGACAGGCTGTGATCTGCTGCCAGTGTGTCAACGTGCAGCTTCAAAAGTGTCGGGGTGTTAATTTTCAAACTGCTGCCTGTAACTGGGTGGGAGATGAGATGTGGTGCTTCCGGTGATGGCGTATGTTTTGTGGTGCTATGGCAATTGATGGCACATGCCATGACCATGGACCATTACACAATGCCATTACTTCGCCTCCAACTCTTGCCATATCGTACCTCACAATTTCCACTTCTCTGCGGCTTCTTGATATCACTTGTGATAGACAAAAAAGGGTTTTTTCTTCAAATTTCCATCAGTGTTGTCATCTGCGTGCATTTCTTAGCCAGCGCAAGTGTGACGTCTGATGAAGCTGCGCCACAGTATCAAAACAACTTCGACTACAAAGTTGGTCCGGCGCATTGCACGCTAAATGGGCGCTGAGTGACCTTGTAGTCGGCGCGCCCTTAAGCCCAAATAATCAATCAAGCACATTGCACGCTCACCAGCAATTCGCTGTGACACGTTGTTATATGATCAACATGGTGGATGCATCCTAAAATCCAAATAACTAACTAACTAGTTGCGGCACGTTATCGCCCACACGGAGCCAAGTCCGTCTTCGTCGGCCAGCTGCACACTTCTCACCCGCACAGCTACCCGCCGCGGCCGCAGCACCAGGCGCACGTGGCCCGGCACGGGCTGGGCACGGGCCGATCACGGGCCGGTCACGGGCCGGTCACGGGCCGGTCACGGGCCGGTCACGGGCCGGTCACGGGCCGGTCACGGGCCGGTCACGGGCCGGTCACGGGCCGGTCACGGGCCGGTCACGGGCCGGTCACGGGCCGGTCACGGGCCGGGCACGGGCCGCTCACGGGCCGCTCACGGGCCGGACACGGGCCGCTCACGGGCCGCTCACGGGCCGGACACGGGCCGGACACGGGCCGGACACAGGCCACGTCTGACAGCGCCGCCGGCTGACACTGGCGCCGCTGGCTGACACTGGCGCCGCCGGCTGACACTGGCGCCGCCGGCTGACACTGGCGCCGCCGGCTGACACTGGCGCCGCCGGCTGACACTGGCGCCGCCGGCTGACACTGGCGCCGCCGGCTGACACTGGCGCCGCCGGCTGACACTGGCGCCGCTGGCTGACACTGGCGCCGTCGGCTGACACTGGCGCCGCTGGCTGACACTGGCGCCGTCGGCTGACACTGGCGCCGCCGGCTGACACTGGCGCCGCCGGCTAACACTGGCGCCGCTGGCTGACACTGGCGCCGCCGGCTGACACTGGCGCCGCCGTCTGACTGACGCCGCCCTGGCCGGCAGAGCTCGGCGCCCGCCTGGATCGTGCTGACGCTGGCGTCGCTCTACTGGCGCGCCCAGGGCAACCTGGCCAACGGCATCGAGTGTCTGCGCTCGGCGCTGCACGGCGCGCCCGCCGAGCTGGCCGACGTGCCGCTGGCCAACCTGGCCGCCGTGCTCTACCGGCTGGACGACGTCGACGGCGCGCTGCAGCTGGCGCGGGCCGCCTTCGCCACCGACTCGATAGAGGTGGGCGACTCGGCTGGGTCGGTGCCGGGGTGGGGGTGGTGGGTGTACTCGGTAGAGGTGGATAACTCGGCTGGGTCGATGCCGGGGTGGGGTGGTGGTTGTGCTTGATAGAGATGGACAACTCTGCAGAGCCGGGCTGCCATGGTTCTCTGTGCATGCTCCATAAAGGTGGACATCAGGGTGGGACTGGTGTTCTGCAGTGTTAAGATAACGATTCTCATTAGATGTGGGATGTCGAAACGAGTTCAGCAGTATATTGAAATCACCATGGACGTAAAGCTATATACAATCTTGCTAAGTCCTGCAAACTCAGTTTTAAAACAATTACGTACATATCTAATCTCTTCACCTGAAATTGCACCACGGGATGTTCGTTATCACAATCTAGGATCCGTTATGGTAAGCAAAGTATGATATTTGTAAGCAGGGTGCAGTTAGGAAAGGGGAAAAATGACCTCACAAGAACACACCAAGAGGGATGATATCGAAACTTCCTTGGGATGGATGTCGATTCAATGTTCAGTAAGTGATATTCGCGAATGATTTATCACTAATTTTCGCGAATAATTTATCACCACCTTAATTCACGAATAACGTATCACCGGTGTTGCGTGTAGATTGCATGGAGATGTGCAACTCAGTCAGCCTTGTTTCGGGTGATAGTTTATGCAGATTACATATGAGTGTGGGTGGGCTAAACTGTGGAGTTTGTTGTATGGATGCTCCTCGTGCACTCCGGTACGGGGCTGTACACAATGAACTGTCTCTCAGAGACTGTTGAATGTTGTGCTATGTGTGCCAACCCAGTATGACAGATATTGATGTGCAGTAGGATCCTATCGATAGTGATTAACAGCCTGATCCTTCACTCATATATTTATTTGTGGATGCAAACAAACGACCGATCGGTACATCGTTGGCGTCGGCCGCATGAACAAGTTCCGTTGTGCTTACGCGCTGCCGGGTAATCCGCTCTCTTCTCAATTGTGGATTATTTATTTGATTTCAAGTTTCCCAATCCATTCTTATTCTGTATTCTGGTATCCTATCACCCGTTCGTTTGCCCTTGTTTTTGGTCGGATGTCGTGTAGACGTTTGTCGTGCCCTCTGCCAGAGGGTCAGACGTTCCAGAGCGGTCACCAGTATGGTGTTGTGTGTGTTCGAAGCTTCTAGCACGGCCACACATGCAATTTGTACGCGCCATGCATTTCGTACCGCCAAGCATAGCTCCGAGTACGTGGAGCGGCCTCAACATGGGACTGTGTCGGTGAGTCCGGCGGCCAGTTATTGCGTCGGTGGTAGTCATGAACAGCGGTTCCACAACTCCGTCTGTGAGGAGAAATAGCCTCGGCGTGTGGCGGTGGCGTGATTTTAGTCGGACGTCGCTCACCAATTGTGATGGGCGCAAAATGACCAAGGCAGTCTACGCACCCTAAAGCACGAATCCACCACCGCTCACCAGTTGTGGACAATTGCGGTCACACCGTCACACCGAAGTTCGGCGAAAACGACGAGCTGACGTTGCGGTTTTGGAAGGTGTTCCGTCAGCCGGATGTCGATGTCCGGTGGAGGCTCTGTCCACTGCACACTGACGGCCGTTTCCACATGCAGCCCGACACGAACTTCCTGCTGGGTAACCTGCTGGCGGCCAAGGGGAACTTCTCGGGGGCGGTGTGGCACTACCGGCGCACGCTGCAGGCCGAGTCGACGCACGCCGACGCTCTCGAGTACCTGCGCGTGGTCTCCTGCTACACCCGCTACCATGGCAACCAGCGCAGCGAGCAGCAGTGCCAGACGCCGGCTCAGGTCAGTCGCGCACACCCGCGGCGCGTCAGACGTCAGGTTAGGTCAAACATTGTCAGGTTGGGTCGGTCACATCTGCGCAGCTCAGGTTGGACGTCGGCTGAGGTCGAGTGACACCTTAGATCAGACGCCGGATCAGGTCATCTGCTAGCACAGAGACCAGACACCAGGTCGGGTCAGATGAAACTCCGACTCAGTTCAGTGGCGCACGCGTAGGCTCAACGTCGAAGCGGCATATTGACCTTGCCTCTGCGGCGCGCGCTGGACACACATTTCGACGAAGAACAGAACGTTCGATAACTATATCGCGATAACCCGTGTTTTGTGCGGTGTGATCGTCGTGTGACCTCGTCGGCCGCCATGTGGCTACGGACGCCGGAGGGGGGGCGTGACCCCTGTTTGTGTGGTGTGATCGACCTCGTCGGCCGTCGTGTGGTCACAGACGCCGGCGGAGCGCGACCCGATGCTGGAGAAGCTGTCCAAGATGCCGCCCGACTCCGTCGTGTGCACGTCCGAGTGCGCCGACGGCCAGAGCCGCGACTCGTGCGAGAGCAAGATCAGCTGCTACAACGCCCGCAACGAGAACGGCCGCTGGATCCTGACGCCGGCGCTGGCCGACCAGCTGGACTGCGGCGGCGCCGACGGCGCCGACTTCGCCGCCGGTGAGACCGGCGCGGACGCGTCCGGCTCGTGCACGGACCGACACGCGACACCGCCCTCTGCGGTCTCGCCTGGACTCGCTACACGTGCACACATACCTGGCGCACCCGACGGATCCGTACCTGGCTTTCACGCCTGTACCCCCGGAGGATGTCCACATGTCGACCTCTGCAGACATACAAACACCTGCCCCTCTGGAGACCCACAGCTGACTTCCATGCCTGCATCCGAGATGTGGACATCCATCAAGATGAGGATGTCCACATCTCGACCCCTGTAGATATGCAACCCCCACAGATCCACACCTGACTCCCACGTCTGCATCCCCGGAGGATATCCATATCTCGACCCCTGCAGATATGCAACCCCCCACAGATCCACATCCGACTCCCACGCCTGCACCCCAGGGGATATCCATACCTTGACTCCCGCAGACATACAAACACCTGCCCCTCTGCAGACCCACAACTGACTTCCATGCTTGCATCCTCAGAGGATATCCACACATCAACCCTTACAGGTTTGCAGACATTTGGAGTACACTTGGATCCTTCACAAATGGTTGGGTAATGGAGCATTGCAGGTGCAGCACAAAGCCATGCAACTGTAAGCTAAACCTGTAGATTGATCTTTCATTACTCAATTTGCTACTCTTCACAACATTAGCTTTCCTCTCACGACGCCGGCTTTGTGGTTTGCAAGAGTCGTTTTGCTTATGATTTGCCACCAATCGTCCACGAATGTGCACACCCGGGGCTCCAGCTGCAACCACACCGACACTCCCGTATACCTTCACCTACAACCGCGCTGCCCATTCGTCGATCCCGGCAGGTGTATTCCCTCCCTCTGCGGTCCTCCATCAGACAGACGTCTTCCTGAACCCGACGATCGTGCACACACCCACACCTTTCCAGCATGCTTTCTGGATCGCAGCACGGGCGACATCTGGATGTATCGTGATATAGTGTGGGAAAGCCAGGTGTGGCGACGTGACACGTACACGTTGGCACAGCAGGGTGGCGTAGCTTAGCCCGTAAATGCAAATAGGAAGGAACAGACGACGAGGAATTGAAAATCGTATTCGATTTAGATTGTCATATGTAAGCCACAGCCCTTACTAACTAGGAGACGTCAATCAATATGCAATCAATATGCAACATATGTCTCCAGTTCACCCTGATGAGGTGTAAAGGTAACATGGTGATCAGTGAATATGCCATGGGTCGCTGGATTTTCCATCAGCAACCCCTCTTCACCTGCCCTGCCAGCCCTGCAGCAGTAAGACACCTGCTGTCCCACCAGCCCTGTCAGTCCTGTAGCAGTAAGACACCCGCTGTCTCCACCAGCCCTGCCAGCCCTGCAGCAGTAAGACACCTGCTGTCCCACCAGCCCTGCCAGCCCTGCAGCAGTAAGACACCTGCTAGCACACCAGCCCTGCCAGCCCTGTAGCTGTAAGAACACCTGCCGTCCCACCTGCCCTGCTAGCCCTGCAGCAGTAAGACACCTGCTGTCTCCACCAGTCCTGTCAGTCCTGTAGCAATAAGACGCCTGCTAGCACACCAGCCCTGTATCTGTAAGTCATCTGCTGTCTCCGTCAACCCCGCTAGCCTCATAACAGTAAGACACGTGCCGTCCAACCAGCCCTGCCAGCCCTGTAGCTGTAAGTCATCTGCTGTCTCCGTCAACCCCGCTAGCCTTATAGCAGTAAGACACGTGCTGTCCCACCAGCCCTGCCAGTCCCGCAGCAGTAAGACACCTGCTGTCCCACCATCCCCGCCAGTCCTGTAGCAGTAAGACACGTGGTGTCCCACCAGCCCTGCCGGTCCCGCAGCAGTAAGACACGTGCCGTCCCACCAGCCCGCCAGCCCTGTAGCTGTAGGTCATCTGCTGTCCCACCAGCCCTGCCAGCCCTGCAGCAGTAAGACACGTGCTGTCCCACCAGCCCGGCCAGTCCCGCAGCAGTAAGACACCTGCTGTCCCACCAGCCCTGCCAGCCCTGCAGCAGTAAGACACCTGCTAGCACACCAGCCCTGCCAGCCCTGTAGCTGTAAGTCATCTGCTGTCTCCGTCAACCCCGCTAGCCTTATAGCAGTAAGACACGTGCTGTCCCACCATCCCCGCCAGTCCCGCAGCAGTGAGTCTAACACACCCGGCTGCGCAGTGGGCCAGGCGCCGCTGTTCCCGCTGCCCGAGGACGTGGCGCCGTTCATACCGGAGGAGCAGCTGCGCTGCGAGCGGCCGCCGCAGCCGGGCCAGCCGGACGACGACGAGTACGAGGTGGAGGAGCAGCTGGACGTCATCACCGAGCCGGTGCCGTCGCAGCACGAGCTCGGCATCCAGGTACTGGCGCCGCTGCCCACGCCCCCGGTGACGCTAGCCTAGCTGACGCCACCGGTGCTGTGTGCTGGTGACGTCAGCGGTCTCCGGTGCGCGTGTGTGTGCTGTGGCCCGATGCACTTGGGCGGTTGCAACTTGGAGAACCGAGTTGTTAAACTGGCTGCCGTGTACAGGGGAATGGTGTCGCAGAAAAATGCAAGTAGGAAGCATGAGGTAAATGTCTCTAACTTGTTCACACACGAGTAGAATTACGCATGGCGTCAATGTGTGGGAAGTAGGATGCTTGGACATTGCCACGATGAGTGTGTCTGTTCAAGTAGGAAGGCAATCTCGGCTTAATGCAAGGGGAAGTTAATGGGCCCTGCTTTACTTCCACAGTAGACATGCCCTTCGACTCCAAGAAACGGCTAACCAGAATTTGTGCAGTTAGGTGTTCTTGCTTCCTCACTGTCTGCCGTTGTCGAAATACGGCCGGCGTGCTGAATGACACATGTCATGTCGCATGACATGTCACACACGTCATGAACCACGGCTCGTGCCTACGAGTCGTCCAACATGTGACCTTGTTTACCCGTGCACCTTGCAATCATTCGTGGAGCCGAATGTCGACGGTGCTAATATAAGGGGACGAGTGGTCTGGGGTTGAGTTACCGTCTCACAATCGAACGATTGTGGGTTCGAGTCTGGCCTGTCGCTACTCTTCGCCCGCGACCAATCGGCGTGAGAGATTGCTGACGCTACGTGACTCGACGGTCGATGTGTCGTAAAACCAACAACCACCGATAGTAATATCTATGCTCCAATTATGTCCTATTTCGGAAACACCTCAACACGGCGAGTCGCTGGCGCTTCAGGTGGCCTTGATGCTCATGTGATAGGGCTGACGCGGCACATCCCGTGCAGGACGACCCCCTGCCGGAGGTGCTGCTGCGAGTGCGGGAGCACGCCGTGGCACCGCCGCCCACCGACCAGCAGTGCTCGGACGTGAAGCAGATCAACTGGGGCCAGTACACGTCCACCTGGCTGTCCGTGTCGGCCAAGAACGTCGTGTGAGTTGCCAGCCCGCATCCGGGCCGGCGGACTGCTGTGGGACGGTGTGTCCCACTCGACTGACGCCCTCTGTGTGCGTGTGGGGGGGGGGGGACATTATGGACCAGTGGACTGACACCCTCTTTGTGTGGGACAGTGTGGACCGCTCGACTGACACCCTCAGTGTGTGTGGGACGGTATAAACCCGTGGACTGACACCCTCAGTGTGTGTATGGGACAGTGTGGACCAGTGGACTGACACCCTCTGTGTGTGTGTGTATGGGACAGTGTGGACCAGTGGACTGACACCCTCTGTGTGTGTGTGTATGGGACAGTGCGGACCGCTCGACTGACACCCTCTGTGTGTGTGTGTATGGGACAGTGCGGACCGCTCGACTGACACCCTCTGTGTATGGGACAGTGCGGACCGCTCGACTGACACCTTCTGTGTGTGTGGTACGGTATAGACCCGTGGACTGACACCCTCTGTGTGTGTGTGTATGGGACAGTGCGGACCAGTGGACTGACACCTTCTGTGTGTGTGGGACAGTGTGGACCAGAGGACTGACACCCTCTGTGTGTGTGTGTGTGGGACAGTGCGGACCAGAGGACTGACGCCCTCTGTGTGTGCGGGACAGTGTGGACCGCTCGTCATGACGACCCTCTGTGTGTGCGGGACAGTGTGGACCGCTCGTCATGACGACCCTCTGTGTGTGCGGGACAGTGTGGACCAGAGGACTGACACCCTCTGTGTGTGTGTGTGTGGGACAGTGCGGACCAGTGGACTGACGCCCTCTGTGTGTGTGGGACAGTGCGGACCAGAGGACTGACACCCTCAGTGTGTGCGGGACAGTGTGGACCGCTCGTGTACCGGACTGACACCCTCTGTGTGTGTGTGTGGGACAGTGCGGACCAGAGGACTGACACCTCTGTGTGTGCGGGACAGTGCGGACCAGAGGACTGACACCCTCTGTGTGTGTGTGTGTGGGACAGTGCGGACCAGAGGACTGACGCCCTCTGTGTGTGCGGGACAGTGTGGACCGCTCGTCATGACGACCCTCTGTGTGTGCGGGACAGTGTGGACCAGAGGACTGACACCCTCTGTGTGTGTGTGTGTGGGACAGTGCGGACCAGTGGACTGACGCCCTCTGTGTGTGTGGGACAGTGCGGACCAGAGGACTGACACCCTCTGTGTGTGTGTGTGTGGGACAGTGCGGACCAGAGGACTGACACCCTCAGTGTGTGCGGGACAGTGTGGACCAGAGGACTGACACCCTCTGTGTGTGTGTGTGTGGGACAGTGCGGACCAGAGGACTGACACCCTCAGTGTGTGCGGGACAGTGTGGACCGCTCGTCATGACGACCCTCTGTGTGTGCGGGACAGTGTGGACCAGAGGACTGACACCCTCTGTGTGTGTGTGTGTGTGGGACAGTGCGGACCAGAGGACTGACACCCTCAGTGTGTGCGGGACAGTGTGGACCGCTCGTCATGACGACCCTCTGTGTGTGCGGGACAGTGTGGACCGCTCGACTGACACCCTCCGTGTGTGCGGGACAGTGTGGACCGCCCGTCATGACGACCCTCTGTGTGTGCGGGACAGTGTGGACCGCTCGACTGACACCCTCCGTGTGTGCGGGACAGTGTGGACCGCCCGTCATGACGACCCTCTTTGTGTGGGACAGTGTGGACCTGGTTCCCGCGCCGGCGGGCGTGTACCAGCCGCGACAGCCGGTCTGCCCCGACCAGTTCCCGGCGTCGATGGCCACGCTGGACAACCTGTCGGGCGTGCGGCACCGGCGCCAGCTGGTCATCAGCCCCGAGACGGGCCTCAAGGACGCGCTGCAGGCGCTCACCGCCGACCAGCCGCGCACCGTCGACGAGACGGCCACGCGCATCGCCATGAGCATGGACAAGGTGAGGCGCCGGCCGACAGTGCAGACTTGCCACCGGCGGACCGGCGGCCGTGACCGGCCTTCAGAGCGAACATGTCTGAGACAGGCAGTTGCGTTGAGCGCTTGGGTATGGGCCAGGTTATTTCATAAGGTGGGTTGACCAGTCGCTGCCTCAAGTTCCAGTTGACCTTGTTCAACTTGCATGGTGGTTCGATATAAAAACCTAGCGCCGACCTGAACATAACAGCAGCACACACTCTTATGCGAACATGGCGTTTTCTATAGTTCTTCACACGGGGCGGAAATATTTTGGGATGCAGATAATATGCACATTCCATAGAGTGAACAGAAACACTAAATATTCTTATCTGGCAGAAACAAAACGATAATATGCACATAATAAGATAATAAGATAATATGCACGTTCCATAGAGTAAACAGAGACACTAAATATTCTTATCTGGCAGAAACAAAACACTTATTTTTATCTTACCAACAATGCCTTTTTCATTTGCTTATTGGAAATCAGATGCCTTGGTGAGGGCGTAACTGATGCGCTGGAAACATTGTCGGCGATATAATCGGGGAAATACGGCAATAGTCAGGGTATAATGATTCGTTTAAGACGCTTAGAAGGTGCCATAGATACCAGAGGGTGCCTCTTACCATAATGCTCTTGCTTTATTTCGTCTATCATTCGAAAACCGCTACTATCTACTTTGGTATTTTCTTGTGCAGTGGTCACCACTGTTTCTAGTTTCAATAGTATTATTCATGCTTAATAGTCTAAATCATGTGTACTGTGGTCGTTGGTTACTAGAAATCTTGCAAGTTGTAAGTTTTGCCTGTTAGTTAGTTTTTAGGGCGCATCGACTACATTGGTCATGTAGCGCCCATAAGTTTTGCCTGTAAGCACACAAACGAATACTACCATTATTCGAGTTATACTTATATTAACATGAATGGTGTATTGGTTGGGCTGAGTAAAACTGTATTGAGGAATGGTCAATGAGATAATTTATGTAGGCAGTGTCTTGCTGTAATCCGCCAATGGCGCGCCATTTTCTATCGGCGTTCATGATTTCGGCATTGACTCATAAAGTCATAAAGTGTTAAGGCTTAATAAGAGCCACAGGGGCCATCTGGGTCAGGCCTATCTAGAAAAAATGCCAGAAAAGTACATTCCGATATATTAGATTCTTGCACATTCGCAGTCTTGCCAAGCCCTATGCGAATATGTCCTTACGCGCACCATAATGCTAAAATGTCTGGGGCGGGGTTGCCCAAGTGGTTAAGGTGTTGAGCTCTGGGTACCAAATCCCCCGGGTTCAACACTCACCACTTGAGACCTTTCTCAATGTCACGGTCCACCGGCGAAACAGTTTGGGCGGCGCCAGCAGCCGTGATCGTGCAAAAAGTACGTCGAGAACCACCCAGTAAACAAACAAATACTAAAATGGCATAAGGTATTGGAGTCAAAGTGGTCTTGTCCCACCAGGGTTAAAATATTGGTTTTCGTTAGGTGTGAGACGTCGAAACGAGAATAGCAGGATGTCGAAATTTGGCATGTAGGTAGTGTAATTAAATTGCTTTTGATGTTTTCAAACCAAAATTAGAGTTGATGGTGTAGGTAATTATGACTGGACCTTTATCATTTGTTTTGAGGTTTATAATTTAGGAAGAGCTGTATTTCATGAACGAGATACTGTTAGAAAGGAGACATGAATAGTTCATATCCAGGAGCTGGATGCGGATACTTCTTGGAGAAGGATGTTGATTGAGTGTTCAGAAAGTGGTATATTCCACCCTATTTCGCGAATAATTTATAACTGTGTCCCACAGCTGTGAAACAAAACCGGTGGCGTCTCCGTACCGGAGCAGATGTATTGAGCCCAACCCATGCGGCTTCGCCGTTAGTTCGCGGCTTCGCCTCCAGGTGGCATGGCAATCATGCTCCCCGGGGTAGGATGTATGGGCAGGACTTGGTCTTGCTGCCATGACGTACTAGCGATACATATATACAAGGATGACGTTCACGCCCTGGCCCTGAGGCTATCGTGTCTGATTTGATGACATCTGCGGCTGATTTACGGTCGGGAAAAGATCCTGATCCCAGTTAATCCAGAATGTCATCTTAGGAAAATTATCATTTGCGGTTGATTCAGTGTCGGGATAAAAGCTTTGTCCGAGTTGTTCATCATCCAAAACGTTGTCTTCTTAGGAAAATTGTCCTCTCCTTCCCACCTCAAAGTTGCATGGTGCTGTTAGATATTGAATTGGTGCAATCTCTTCGCCGTTTGGTAATAATCCAAGATTGTTGGGCTCTAAAACTCTTTTTTGCCAGGAATACTATGTGGTCATTGAAAACAATTATGACTTTTGAATATGTTTTTATTCATTTGATATATTTAATCTCATTATTTTGACACAAACGACAATTAACTATTTACCATTAAGTCGAGAAGTAGAATGAGTGTGGTGCAAAAGCAAAATTAAAATTATCCTCTCCCAATATGGTGAAACTCGAATGGTCCGATCGTCTCGATTTAGAGTGGTCTGAAGCCCGCCGAGGTGCGCGTTAGCATTTGGAACTACAGCGGCAGGTGCTATTTACATGTACCCTGTATGACTACTTGATGGTGCACCCTGTATTACTATGGTTTGACAAACAATTCCGTGGACTGGACACCACAATCATGCGCAATATATAAGCAGCCAAATATATACAGTGTTGGAGCCCATTGTGGGGCTCGGGACATTTCCCAAACCCGCGGCCCACCGGCGAAACAGTGTGGGCGGCGCCATTAGCCGTGAATGTGCACAAAGTGCTTCGTGAGCCACCCAATAAACAAACGAACACGCCCATCGTGTGGGTCCGTGTGACCAGTGGCGGCCTCTGCCACAGAACGGCACCTCGTGGGTGCTGACGACGGCCGCCTCCCTGTACTGGCGCGTGCGCGGTGACGGGCCTCGGGCCGCCAGCTGTCTCCGCATCGCGCTCCATCACGCGCCCAGACACCTGAAGGACATCCCGCTCATCTCACTGGCCAACATCCTGCACAGGTAACGGCAGCGGGGCTGCGCTGTCCGCCGGCTGTGTTCGAGACTGACTGCCGCCTGCAGTCTCCACTAATGACGATCCTCTTGTGCTGTCCACACTCGAGGCTGTGACTGCCCACCTACAGTCTCCCTGATAACGTTCCTCTTGTGCTGTCCACACTTGAGTCTGTAACTGTCCACCTACAGTCTCCCTGATAACGTTCCTCTTGTGCTGTCCACGCTCGAGTCTGTGACTGTCCACCTACAGTCTCCCTGATAACGTTCCTCTTGTGCTGTCCACGCTCGAGTCTGTGACTACCTGCCTACAGTCTCCCCTAATGACGCTCCTCTTGTGTTGTCCACGCTCGAGGCTGTGACTGTCCACCTACAGTCTCCCCTAATGACGCTCCCCTTGTGCTGTCCACACTGGAGGCTGTGACTACCCACCTACAGTCTCCCATGTTGACGCTCCTCTGAGCGGACACAGTCGCCAGCATCCAACGACGTAAATGGCTGGTATGGGTCATTTAAGCATAATCTAACACATCTGTATGACCAACGCTGTCGGTACGCCCACAACCCCAAATAACCAACCAACCCAACACATTACATGCCTTTGGTGGTCCCCTTTGAACTGTGCATTTTTGTATGACGCCAGGATCGGTACTGGTGATACCTGCGCTATCGCAGCTATACAAATGACAATACCGTGAAGCGACGCGCAGGAATTTTCGGAGCGAGTCTCCATCGGTGATGGCGCTCTCAGTGGCCGGAACTGGCACGGTCCTAAGCGTATGTCGTCGGCGTTTTTCTCGCCACCTGCCTGTGTCTGTGCACACGTGACGCGGATTCGACTAGCGCACGTGTCATGCCAACAGGGCTGGCCTGTACAATGATGCGCTGATCGTGTGCAATATGGCGCTGGAGATTTCGCCCAAGTTCGTCGGCATCCACTTCACAATGGCCAACATATACGCCGCCAAGGTGAGCACTGAGTCGGCCGGCGACGGCGCCGAGGGCCGTCGTCCCCGCCGCCCTGCCAGCTTGTGATTGCAACTGTTCACCGATGTGTTATTTGACTATTGCACTCCGGGTGTCTGTCATTAAGACCTCATGCTGCAGTTTTCATGTGGCCTTGTGTGTCCTGTCGACGCTGGCTGAACAGGCTGTGTCTGCATTGCGCTAAGATGCTCCCCATGTCCGTGAAATATCGCGTCACGGTCTCTTACTAATCACTGATTCCAAGAGGAGTACCACAGTTGTGGGCGCTGTATAACCACTGCAGTTGATGCGCCCTAAAACCCTAATAACTAACGATACCACAGTTGGATTTCAATAACAAAACCGGTAAGTGCTCTTCATGTGATGTATGGTATTCGTTACGTTACATGATATCGTTCTGAACCGTCTCTCGAACAATTTACGAACGTGTCATCGTGAACTGCTTTCGGGCCAGTTCGGCAACTGCAGTAAAGAGGGCGCTGGTGTCGTCGTTTCGGTCACGTAATACGTCATCGCAACACGCGTCGGTAGTTGATCGGCATGGGCTAGATGAATGTGTGGAATGTCAGGTCGTACCTACAGGCTGGAACAAGATGCGGACCAGGGGTCCGTGGCGCTGCCGACGGGGACATGCGCGACCTCAAAACTCCATATGAATATACAGGTTTTGCAGAAGCAGTTGCATAACCCCGATTCTACTTTTATACTTAATGTTTGAAGAAAAAGAAATACCACGGCACCCGAGTTTTTATGCTGTACTTGCTGATGATATCCGCACCTTTTGCAACTACTTTCGATAATTTGAAGCTCAAAAGCGTGTGAGCAAAAGTGTTCAATCACTGGTATCATGACTGGCCTGTTCAATCACTGGCATCATCAACTTCGTGGTAATGAAATATGTGCAGCGTGCTGATGGCCAATGGACATTTATAGTTTTGACTGGCCTAATAATTGTGTCCAGAGGCAAATATAACCTCGAGTACAATTTAGCATTAAAGCTGGAGGGAATTCGGCGATGGCTTGCCTCCAATCTGTCATTTGCCTCCAATCTGTCATGTACTCCCAGAGTAGTAGGCTAGTTGGTAGTCAGTACCCTAGGCAGTAGGTTACCGATCTACTGCCTACTTCATGTTTATTTGGTCTGAAGAATGTTATCCCATACAACATGAAAAATTATTCATCTACATCAGATATGTACACATCAGTACCTACAAACGGTTGATAGAACTTTCATTGGCTGCCTGAATATATGTTCAAGGCTCTAATTATTTCCAAAAGTTCAGTAGGTACAAATGAGGGAAACTGAAAATGACCAAGGTCCTGGAATTCATAGTTTTATGCGGAAAACAACATCTTCCAGGAACTTGTTTCGACTTCCTGCAGGCGAAGTGTTGACGTCATGAATTGATTTCAATGAAGCTTTACGACACACACCCGTGGCAGCTGTTCCTTTTTCACTATGGGTTCCTGGCATCCGTGTCATCACGATCTTGTGTCAACCGACGCAGTGTTCATCTGCAATTATCATTTGTCCGCGATTTTCCCTGCAATATTACCAACTTGTTTCGACGCCGTCAGGGTTTTGACGTTTACGCCTGCCACTATCCACTCTACGGAAAATGAATCCCAGGACATTGAGATCAAGTCATGTAATGTGAACGTATTGGACAGTCGCTGAATTGCCACTTTGGTTTTTTCTCTGATTCGGACTGTTTATTCATCTTTTCGTTGATATTGCTTGAGGAAAAAGATGATATCCTATTACCCAGGTTGTGTCCACCGGGAAGAGAAGTATTGATGCAAGCAGTTCCATTTTCCTACCGATCCAGAAAAGACGAAAATATTGAGAAAAACACTGAGCTAAGTCGGCGGGACAAGGGCAGCCGCAAGCCTGGTTTTCATGTCGTTTATGTACACGCAACGCCATATAGCGGTAATGTTGCATTGCTCCAAAACACGGGGCGAGTAAGTGGTCTGTTCACCTGCCGCCGAGCCTGTTGTCGCCGACCACCACGGGCCAATCCTCAGTCCAACCGACTCCAAATAGTGAGGCAGTGGATGACGCCTGGGCGAGAGAACAAGCTCAGTATAGCCACGGCAGCTGACGCGCCCTACAACTGCAATACCGGGTGCGGGAGGGACTTGAGTCGCTTCAGGGTATGGGTAGGGCCTCGTAGTCAACACTTGGTGGATGTGTGGCATCACTTGTGGCTGCCCAAACCCACACTGTGATGGCTGTCCCTGCCCTCACCCGCCCTGTGATGGCCGTGCCTGTTTCCGGTCACTCAACAGTTCCCATTGTTATAGCGTTGCTAGGGTGGGCGCGGAATCTCGTAGCCTGGGATGGTGGTTCTGCATTCGCCAGTGGTCGCATCCGCCAGTCAAAATTATTTAGAAGAATGAAGGTGAAAATTGTCTTCGCTCCTCAAGTTCATTACAATTTTCAGAATTTCCTGTCATCGAGTTTGAACGTTTGGTGAACATTTACGATATTTACCAATATTTTATTTGCGTATACCATACGTTATTGACGCAGTCATGCATTACCGGAAGTGATATTTGTTGACGCCATTGTGCGAGTCTGCTACCATTAACGACGCTTGTAGCTGGGAACAATTGGCTGCTGCTGATGTTCGTGCTGGTGTCCCCTGTGGGGTAAACGCGGGTGAGTGAAATGCTTTCTGATCAGGTTGTGGTATCGCCAGCATCGCTAACGACTCGAGTATTGCGGTGTCATGTGTATCGTGTTGGGCGCTGTATGACCAACGCAGTCGATGCGCCCGTAAGCCCAAGTAACTGACATGTGTATGGTGTTGACTATCTGTGCACACGCATGACGTGGGTGGTGACGGTCGGCGTTCACCTCGCGAGCGGTTGTGCCGGGCAGGGCGACCTGGAGAAGGCCATCTCGTTCTACCAGTCGACGCTGGCGCTGCAGTCGTCGTTCGAGCCGGCCAAGGAGCGGCTGCGGGCCATCCAGTGCAGTCTGGAGGCGTGGCGTCGCGCTCAGCAGGAGGTGTGAGAGCAGCAGCAGTCGTCGTTCGAGCCGGCCAAGGAGCGGCTGCGGGCCATCCAGTGCAGTCTGGAGGCGTGGCGTCGCGCTCAGCAGGAGGTGTGAGAGCAGCAGCAGTCGTCGTTCGAGCCGGCCAAGAAGCGGCTGCGGGCCATCCAGTGCAGTCTGGAGGCGTGGCGTCGCGCTCAGCAGGAGGTGTGAGAGCAGCAGCAGTCGTCGTTCGAGCCGGCCAAGCACCAGTAGCTGAGGGTGGCGTCGCGCCAGCAGGAGTGTGAGAGAGCGGCTGCGGGCCATCCAGTGCAGTCTGGAGGCGTGGCGTCGCGCTCAGCAGGAGGTGTGAGAGCAGCAGCAGCCGACGGCAGCGCGGCCGCTGCGGCTCGTGATCGGCCGCGGGCCTGCCGGGTGTGACGGTGTGACGGTGACGTGCACGCGGTTCCATAGACGTGTGGTGATCTGATGACGAGGGCACTGGACGGAACTCCGTCCGTGCTGACGGCCCGGCGGGTGCAATCTGTAGCCATGTGAATGCTATATATCTTTACAGCTGGGCGAGTGCATTTCGACCGGGTTTTAAGTTTGGGACGAGCAAGCAAAGCTTGGGATGGCTTCGGATTCGAACGCTCTGCCGTTCGATCCGGCCGGGACAGTACTTCGATTGACGATTGCCGGCGGCGCGATTTTTAGTCTCACCGACGTAGTGATAAGTTGAGGCACCCCACCCCACCCCACCCCTGCCCTGCCCTGCCCTCCCCTCCCGCCGTCGTGCTGGGATACGTGCCCTTCTAGTGGCGAACTGTGGAGCTGCGGACCTACCGCATCCGGACCATGTGATACTCTCCCTGGGATGTACTCAATGCAAGGGATAGGTGATACTAGGACAGGTCGACTGCGGTGTGCTCTCCAAGAGCGATGAATAAACAATACCTGTGATGCTGTTAGCCAAGTTCCTGCCGGCTGCGACGTACAGTGACTGATGACGTTGGTCGCTCGACAAAACGTCTTCGACTTGTCCACCTCCGCGATGCCGACGCAGCCGAACTCTGCAATGTCGCAATGGTCGCGAGGGCGGATCCACTGTCAGGATGTGCGCTGGCGTGGACGCCGAGAGTCGTTAGCTCGTGCGAAGCTGTAAATATGCATACTCGGCGTTGGCAGAGTGCGGATAAAACCACCCAACACGTGTGACGTCAGTAGCCCGAGGCGGATCTGCAGTCACGGCGCGGGTTATTGGATTCGTGGCAGAATGTCCACCGCGTTCGGAGCGGTTCGCCCTCACCTGCCGGAGCGTTTCCCTGGTAAAGCAGCTTTGCCTGGTGATTATGACGACGTCGCCTGGCGCGGCCGGCCTGCAGGACACTGGAGAGCGGCGGAACGTGCCGCCTCGGGCTGACTGACGCCAGGCGGGCAGCCGCCACTCGATCACGAGCCGTCGCCGTCACGACTCGAGCACGTCCCACGCCCGCGGCCCCCTCACGGACGCGCCGACCGGCGTCCCCGTCGGCCGGTGCCCCTGCCGAGACCGAGCGGCTGCCCGGAGGAGCCGGAGCTGGTGCGTCCTGGCCAGAGGAACCAGAGCTGACGCGTCCTGGCCGAGACGTTCAGCCAGAACGGAAACGATCGTTTGTGAAATTGCTAGTTACGTAGTTTGTTTGTTTATTGGTTGGTTCACGACACACTTTATGCACATTCACGGCTAATAGCGCCGCCCACACTGTTTCGCCGGTGGGCCGCGGGATTGGGAAATGTCCTGAGTGGCGCTAGAGTCGAACCCGGGACCTTTGGTACCCATAGCCCGACACCTTAACCACTCGGCCATCCCCGCCCCTAGTTACGTAGTTGTGCACCAAACAAGGAGCAACGTCGTTGAATTATATTTACAGAATAGCAAGGGCGCTATGGCCTCGGCCTAAGAACGGCAGCTGGCATGCCAGGGCCTCCCCGGTGCGCCGCATCGCAGTGCAGCTACCATGCATGCCAGGCATGGTACTACTGATATACCAGATATACCAGGCACGCCAGGCTGCCGTGCCAGTTCCGAGCAGTCAGCGGCCCAAATGCTCAGCTCCGTGCCGGGTGAAGCAGCCACATGCGCCAGACAGCGACCGGCGGGGCGCCCGCGACTGCTGACCCAGTGTGAGGTCACGCCGGCCGAGCAGACCCAGGCCCGACCGTCGCCGCTGCCTCCTCAGCGCGGTCACAATCAATAGGTGTGACGTCATCCGCGGCCCTCGCCAACGCCAATAACCGTCCGCGCTCGCCATCCTGCCGCGTGACGTCATACCTCGGCCGGACGAATAGGAGCGATGGCTCATTCATAAGGACGGCACTGCATCCTAGTTTGATTCAAGCAATATTTAGTTGCGCGACGGCGGCGGCGGCACGCAGAGAACACTGGACCGCGCCCGCCGGCGCCCGGCCTCGCGGCGCTGCCGACCTCCCGGCGCACCGGGTACAGGTGAGCACACCGCCGGCCTGTAATACCTGCCGCCGGCCACGCTCGTCTATTTCGGGTCGTAGTAGGCTAACTTTGGAACCGGGAAACTGTGCGCCCGGCGCTGTCACCGTCAGCGCCGGGTGCGTGCTGCTCGTGATGCCGGCTGGCCCTCCTCGGAGGGTGTCGGCGGCGCGGCCGGCGCCGCGGCGGACGCCTGCGTCGCGGGGGCGCGCGTGCCCGGCGGCGGGGTTTACGGGCGCCCCGCGTGACGGACGATCGGCGCGGACGCCGGCTCCTGGCTGGTGCACGCGACGCGGCGCTGTTGACGCGTCGGCAGGCCGCACGAACGTCACGCGTGACACACATCCGCTGCGGAAAGAAAATGAAAAACAGCCGGCGGATGGTATCTCGAGCGACGTGCTCCTGGCTCTACCTGAAGGCACGCGTTGAGCAAGCTTCGGGCAATTAATCGCTCGCATCCGGCAATACGGTACTTTGTGTCCTGGCGGATCCAAAAGGGACATCCCGACTGTGACCTCCAAACCGACCAACTTGAGTTGGACGTTTATTGTTTCTGCTAAAGAAAAGTAGGAGCTTGCGGTGGAGATAACTTTGCTTTGACGTATTTCTTATTATATTTCACGTCCGTCAAGTTCCTTTTTTCGAAATCACAGTAAAAAATGTCCATATGATCAAAATAGTCGATGCTCCGTGAAGCCCAAATAATACTAATAGTAAACGTGTGTGCGTTCTTGGTCACCTGGACCTGTGGCTTCCCAATAGGGTCTGATGCCTGGCGGCTAGATCCACCAGTAGGGGGAGGGGAAACGCGAGGACCTTAGCGTTCCATTACTTCCGACATTAACACATCGCAACCTGTTCAAAATGTTTTGACTTCAAGCTGAGCTTTGGAACGTCTAGCGTCATCGTGTACTACATTTAGCCGCCCACATAGTTTTGCTTAAGCTCAGCACTGGTGCAACGTAGGCTTTTCCTTTTCTCATCTTTCCCCACCCAGGAGGAAACATGAGACAGAGGACGAAGGAACATGGGGAGCTAGCATATGCATGTAACACATCAGTGTCCTAAAATTACTTCACCATTAACTGTGTGGATGAAGAAAGAAGTTGCTTCGGAATAGTGAAGGATTGGAAAAAAATGAAGGATCGCCACTTAATGATTAAAAAAGCGGAATGACTTTCACTTCAGTCAGATGCATTTTACAGTATTTCGCAGTCGTGTGCATGATGACTGCCCATACATCATGTGGCAAACTCGTAAAAACCTAAGACAAGGATGAAATAGCACAATTCCATTAACTGTGAATTTCCAGGTCACATCGACAATTATTTTACACTCTAACACATGTATTGTTTGCTATGTTTGCACAAGGCACACAATGGGAGTCTGTCCGTTCGCTGGGTCTTAACAGTCTATGCAGATGGGTGACCGGGAGTTAATTTTCGTAGAGCGGAAGGTAACAGGCAAAGAAAATACATGATGGCATCGAAGTATGATGACAAAATGAAGATAAACTACATACAAAAGTGTAGACAAAGGGTGATATTGACAAATGGGCTGGCAGCAGTCTGTAGCTGCTGGTAAGGTTCCATGGCACGAGTGCCAGGAACCGATGATGGTGAACAAAAACAAGCGTTTCAGCTGTGCGGTGTGCATACACGCGGAGACCGCCGGACTCGAACCAACTCGAAAACGAGATACCAACTCAGTCATTACCAGCAGGTGAAGATGTGTGGAAGAACAGGCGGAGCCCAGCTAAAACCAACCCATTGTTCATGTTTTCTCAGGATAGGCATGCCTATTCATACGCACACGGTATATGTGAATGCAGTCACACATCACTGGTGTTTGAAACGTAATACGAAGCAACTGACCTTTCTAACATTATTCTCGTCCAGCTATTTTGAGCTTGAAATTTTAATCCGATTAGGCTTTTTTCCCATTGCACCGCCCTTTGGCACCATTTAATCGAATTCAGAGTTTTCCTAGGGGTGGGTCAGTCCTTGAAGTTCACACTAACGAGCATATTTCGCGAAATATCACCGCAGTAGCCATAGCAGATAGTTACGCGTTTTTATTTTGTTTCTCATTAACCATCCCCGCGAGATAAGTGCCAGCAAATTTGTTAAAATATGGTTTTATTTACGGGCACCTACTATGATATGAAATGGGAAGCGATGTCATTTCATGGCAGATGTAAATTCAAATTTGTACACAATTAAAAGATAATTTTAGCCATGATGACGAAATTATGCCGGGCTAACAGCGTCATTACAAGTTAAAATAGTAATTTTAAAAATCGTTACGAATCCATGGAATGATGGCTCATAGCACCCAGGCTACATCAGATCGAGTTTGTCAAATTATTTGGTCCACAATCACATTATAAGGACAAGAGTCACCGTCTGACAATAAACTGCACCAACCTGTAAAGATAAGCTTTATAAATATATAAATAGACTATGATTAAGAATATGTTGGCTGACTGTACAAACATAGCCTGATACCAAAGTCACTGCAGTTAGACTATGTTTATGACAGCGCATTGTTAGTTTAATTACATATGGACACTTATAAAAATCAGTGCTGATTTTTCACTTGTAAGACTCCCCACTGCGTCAAAGGTAGCTATTTGAACCAGGTGCGATTATTTTGAAAATTATTGGGGAGGGGGTGGGGCACAATACATGAAGGCAATGCGCGGACCCAAATAGATTGGGATGGGCACGCTCCATATGGTCCCATGATAAAGGTTGAAATTGTTGGGGGGGGGAGGGGGGTCGAAGCCAACATTGAGGCGGCACTTGCCTAATCAAAATTATATAAAAGAGCACACATGATGGAAACTTTTGTAGCGACGCGTAAGCTTTTTGGTGACATAAGAAAACACGTGAGAGAGGGAGAGAGAGTCGCAACCAATCGGCGTGACGTTGACGACGTCGTAGGACCGAGCGTCGAATGCATCGTAAAAGTAGCCAAGGCTTTTCTTGCAAGTGCACTCAACTATCGCCCCTTTTTTTTTGCATTCCCCTGATAAAACCACTGACAAACAACTCCTACCGCAGTTCTTAGGCTAACGTGGGCTAACGTGAAGGGCTAGATCGATGGAGGACCAATATAAAGGGCCCCCGGGCTGTCAGCGAAGCACAAGCCAAGAAGGGGACCCTCACCTGATGGATAGGGTCCACGCGTTTGAAAGGGGGCCTCCGGCTTGCCGGAAAAGGCCCTGGGTCGTCAAAGAGGACCCCTGGGAGGACGGAGGGGCGAGGTTGTCGGCTAGGAACGAGGAGGACCCAAGCCATATCAGGGCCCCTGACCTAATGGAAGGGTCCTAAACTGTTGAAAGGGGCCCTCCTACCTAACAGAAAGCCCTGAATCAATAAGGAGGGCTCCCGCACAGATATAGAGAACCCTTAGACGTGAGAGGACCCCGGGCGGTCGGAGAGGGCCCAGAGCCTGCATGGAGGGCCCCTGGGCCAATAGGGTCGAAGCCGCACAGGGCCCCCCTGCGTGACAGAAGTGGACCCAAGCTTTTGAAGAGGACTCCGGCCAGACTGAGTGTCCTGAGCCATGAAAGAGAGTCCTGAGCCGATTAGGGTGGGAGGGCTCCGGGCCGGACGTGCAGAGCCCTTGAGTCGGCTTCGGCTCGGGTTGATGGAAAGGGGTTCGGAGCTGACATCGGGCCTCGGGCCAATGAAGAGACCCCCAAGCTACGGACACGATCCGGGCCGAAACAGTGTTCCTGATGTTGCATATAAGACCTCTAAGCCCATGGAGGTGTCCGGGCTGTTAAAAAGAGGTTGCGCTTCCAAGGGGTGAAGGGGCACCCGCCCTCCAGGCGTGTCCGATGGACCCTCCAAGCGACCGCCCTGATGGGCAGAACTAGAGCCGAGGCAAAATTTAAACTCATCTAACAGCTTGTGTGGGAAGAGCCGTTGGGACCTGAAGATGTCCACCTTGAGGGACATCTTGTCTTCCGCTTAAGGGCCGTGAAGACGAGAGAGGAACCGCCCTAGAGCTAGGATGCCCGTGCCAGCTTGAAGAAAAACAGTGTCGGCCGAAATGGGTCCCTAATAGCTGAGGAATAAAAGGGCATCTGAGGGGCTGAGAAGGCTGGGACGCTCTTTGGGTTTCAAAGGGACCCTGAGGGATGAACTGGACCACTAAAAGCTGAAGAGGACGAGTGAGGGTTCTTCTGACATCTGGAACTTCCCCGAGATGAGAGCTAGACAAGACTGTGTGAAACTGCGATAAGCCCCTAAAAGCAGGAGATTGCCCCGATGAATGATGGGGATCTCGTGGGAGTCATAGAAGACCTAACTGTTTTTTTAGGATGAGAGCTGCCCCTAATGTATGAACCAGGTCCCCTGAGATGCTTAAAAAACCTGCTGGTTGGCAATTGCGGGAGGAACACCGAGGGACAGCCTCAGAGCTAGAATGCTCCTGAAACCACAAGAGCTGTCGATGACTAGGAAGGACCCCTAGCACATTAATAGGGCCTTTGAGGGCTAACAGAGCGCCCTGAGAGCTAAGGAGTATCCCTAGAGCTAACGATGGTGGTGAGAAATACTGAGGGAAAATGTCAGGGTTGAAAAGTCCTTGAAGTTAGAAAGACTGTCAATGACTGGGAAGGGCTTCTAACGACTGGAGAGGACCCCTGACGATTGAAAATAGTCACTGAGCGCCAGAGAGGACTGGACTGCGATGCCCAAAAGGCTTAGAAGGGGTCCCTATGAGAAGAATAGGACCCCTGAGATCTAAGGAGAGTCCTAAGGGCTAGCGACGGTTGTGAGGAATACTGAGAGCCTTTTTCAGAACTGGAATGCCATTGCTAGCCCGAAAGACTTTCGAAGGCCAGGGAGATTCAATGAGAGCAAAAGCGGACCGGACTGCGATACTCTTAAGGCTTGGAAGGAATACTGAGAGACGAACAGAGCCACCTACAAGATTTTAAAAAAAGTTTGTCGAGGCCTGGAAATGGCCCGTGCAAACGCTTCTGACGGATGAATAGGTCCCCTGAGAACCAGAAAGGACTGGACTGGGATATTCCTGAGCTTTGAGATGGTCACCTGAGTGACCGGGGCCCTCTGAGAGTTAAGAGAGTCCTTGAGAACCGGCGATAGTTGAGAGAGGAATACCGAGTGCCAGGCTCAGAGACAAGATATCCTTGCGAGCCATACATGTTGCCCAGGACTGGGAAGGTCACTCACCGCCACTTCAGCGGCGGCGGAGGCCCCAGTGACCACAGTCGCCCAAGGGCCACAGCTGTCCTGGCGGTGACAACCGCCTAAGCGTCCGCAGCTGTCCCAGTAGACTGACCACCGCTGCTCTAGCAGCTACGGTCGCTCCAGCGATGGCAAAACAAGCAGCCCAGCGGTAGTTGTGATGACGGCCGCTCCAGCGGTGGAACTGCTTCTCCTTGGACGGCAAGGTGTCACCTTTTAAGGAAAAGGGTAGACACAATATTTGCGGCATACTGTGTGTTCGGCATAGCTGGGTGGAAGTCCTTGCCATGCCCCCAAATCTTGCACTTATTTATCCCCACTAGTATAACTTTGAGAAAGTGCGACGGTGTTGAAAAAATGCAACAATAGAGGCGCTGCCAAGGGGCGCAGTCAAGAAGGAGGGGGGGGGTGCACGGAACCAACCCCCTTAACAACCAAAAAGTACGAGATCAAACGAAAAGCTTAGACACCTTTCACCATACAAAACTCAAAATTTTTGGCGAGCTTCGTGTGCCGAAAGCTTTCTTTGTTTTGTTTCATTTTTGGTTGAGCTTTCTTTATAAAAATTATGGCTGCTGCAATTGGCTGAAGAGACACCGTGTCTTCGGAGGGACGCGACACTGTGAAGAACCTGGAGGGGCGTCTTCGGCTGAAAATCTCCTGGGCGGGGGAGGGGAGCTGAGCTGAATAAGCCAGAATGACATCCGACTTGCCTGGGCATAACATGGCCATAGTTGTCGACGCGCCCCAAAGCCCAAATAACTAACTAACTAACATTTGACCTGTACGAGCAGAAATCACACCCGAGCTGCGCAAGTCAAACCCACAGCCCAGCTGAGGAAGTCCACCGCGGTCTAGCTTCTCGCACAGTCGTGCTGCCATGGCCGAAACACCACTCCCACTTTCCGAACACGTTAGCACGCTGAGCGGTCTCGCCGGAGCATTCCTGCATTGCCGGCCCACTCCTGCATGGTACGAAGATATGCAGGTAACGGTGTGTGTCAATCCAGGTTACGGTGGATCGTCAATATCGCAGCATGTGTGAGCATCTCCTGGCTGGTGGTGGGCCGGATCTGGCTCTTCAGCTGCAATAATGCTCAGTGCAGCTTGATGCTGTTGCAAGTATGGTCAGTTTGTTTTTAGGGGTTTAGGGCGCATCAACTGCAGTAGTTATACAGCGCCCATTGCAAGTATGGTGATAGGCATCAGTTCAATATCATAAGGGACATGATGATGAGTATTGATCATATGCTCATTATGCGAATTGCAAAATAGTCCAAAAGTATCGTCAATTATTCGGACTACTTCGGTGCCTCAACGTTTTCAATAGTGATGAAAATTGCACACGGTTTCAGCTCAGAACAACACAGAGCAAAAATGAATGCAACGTTCCGTTCTGAATATTAGTCCTAGCAGGCAAGAGCTAGGTGACAAGGGAATAGAGACAAAATTGGTCACAACATAAGAGCAACCAACAGAATTAAGATCAAAACCTACCAGTTACGCTCGGGAACACTATCGGAGCGACTACGAATGTGCTGTCGAGCATGAAGTAATGTTGGGTCTCAAGAGTTGCTGTTGGTTCATAGGGATATAGGGATGACTGCTGTTTGGCAGAGCTGTAGTCGCGTCACGAATACACACCTTGGTCAGTTGAGCCCAAAATTCCATACAATCTAAAGTGGGCCAAATTTTGCCGTTGTCTAAATTTCACCATCCTACTGGCAACCGTTGCCGAGACATTGATGCAAAGATGCATAGCACCCGTGGCAACGACGGTGGCGGTTTCAACAGGCTCCGTCCATTTCGTCTTTTATTATATCCGATTATCGATATATCATGATATTCGGTTGGAATTCATATCTGGAATATTCGTGCTCAAGCCAAGGGTGACGAAATTTATACTAGGTCGCACCTTCAGCAACCTGCAGAAGAGCAACATGCCGGTGTAAAGGCACCTATAGCACCACACACACTGTACGGTGAACAGTCAGGATGGATCATGTTTTTCAAATGCATTCTGACGTTTCACAATCGCCACTCATGACATTCCTGCCAGGCTGCCTTGCCCGATGATGGCTGACAATTCGGTAGCAATAATCAAAGCTCAGTATTCTGCAAACACTGGCCGGGATTGAGGATGCATGACTAACAGATAGAACACTGGACGATCATTGGTGTCCATAACACTTTTAGTGGCACTGGACTGACCCTGCAACGCTCGGAAAGAAATGACGCAACAACATTTTGCTGCTGAATGCTCAATAACGATACATATGAGAAAAAGGCTTCTTCCTTACCGTCTTTGTCTCTCTAAGCACTGGGCTGAGCACTATGCTAAGAAGAATGCTGATGAGTATGAATCTTAAGCTCATCATAATCACATTACAGAATAGTCCATGAGCGTTATCGATGACACGGTATATTTGCACGCGAAGCCTTTCACGACAGTGATGCAGATTATGCGGTTTTATCTGAGGATAAAACAGGGCAAAAATGAATGGAACCATCCGTAATTAATATTAGTTTTCCCCAGGCAAAGAACTAGGTCACAACAGAATACGGACAAAATAGGATGCTACCCATAAAGGAAAAACACCCGACGAAATTATGATCAAAACATTCCGGTTACACACGAGAACACGATCAGAGCGACCGGGGATGTGTTGTCGAGTGTGGTGTAATGTCTGGTGGTTATTGCCGGATCATTGTTTGTTTATGCTTGGCGGGTGTGGATATTGCGGTGTATGAAACCGGCTGCATGAAGAACCATGGCGATGGGTATGTATTGAGTGTTGGTCTCCGATTCGGAATTTCCATGTACGCTATTGGTTGCAGCTGTGCAACGCCTTTGCATGCGGTCAGGATGTCAATGCTAAATGATTCGGAGTCGATGGATGTGTGTAAGTGATAATCTCGCGAGTGATCCCTAGTGGAGTATTCGAGTACGATTTTTTGCGTCTCTGATGAGTTCATTGCACCTTTATCTCATGCCGCGTTTGGATTCTCCGACGGAGGTCTTCGCGCTGTTGGTCTCTGCGCAAATGTTGCATGTGATGACGTAGACGGCTTTCCTGGCATCGCATTCGCCTGTCAAACCTAAGTTACACGTAATGCGCCGACCTCGTTGCGCGCGGCAGGATGGGAGGCTCAAGACTGACGCCACCACGGTGCCGTTTAATGACAACTTTTCGTGCTACTTTAGTTGGTAGCCATGATGTCACAGCCATGCGTTGGATCATTCTAGTGAGTGTGTCGTCAACATATGGTAGGGAGAGATAGATGGTGCAATCGTCCTGTTCTGAGCGCCTGCACTTCCGGTTGGATTACTTATCACGTGGTTCAGTTTTAGATAAAACTTAGAATTGTGTGCGCTTAACCCGCGCCGTCTCGAGGGGGTCGTTGACGACCCCCTTAAGGTTTTCCGCGGATAGTGAAAGAACGGCGCGAGGCAGCGCCCAGAAATTTGGCATACATTTTTCCACATCAATTTGGCATGTTGTGTCAAAATTTAGAAGTCCGATAATCTAGGGTCAACGAGTTAGTTGAGGTCAAGTGAGGTCACCTCCAAAAAAGTTAAACCAGTCATCACGCTTTAACTGATAAATATATTTTAATAAAACTTTCAGCGTTTGCTTATCTTTAGGGATGCAACAAAACGTACCAGAGGAATGTTTATTTTCCCCTTTTAATTGCTTATTAATTTTGCATATTTGCCTATTAGAGTTCAAATCGAAGATTCTCGCTAAAGTAAGCTTTTTTCTTATTACAGCAAGTTGACTTCGAACAACGTTTTTCGGTCCGCTCTACCCATTAGAAAAGGAAAATTAAAGAAAACTTGAAAACTCAATTGTGAAATTCCCCCAAAATATATTTTCATTTTTGGGTGGCCAAACATTGTATGGTCCTGGTCGATTTCGCTTTCCTTTTCTGATTCCAAATAATTTTTTTCTTCTTCAAATCTCCCTCAAAATGAAACCACCAGAGCCACCAACATAATGTAAGTCGTGAAACTCTAGGGCCCCTAGTGACGTCACTTTTTTGTGGAGGGGAATTTTAGGGGGTGGTGTCTTGACCTACTCATCGAACGCTTTCCGATGACACATATTTCGTTTTCATGCGACGCTTACTTTGGAGATTAGAGGGGGTCTCTATCGACCCCCGTCGAGACGGTGTGTGAGGATCTGACAGAAGAGACGTGGTTAATAAGTTAAACAGGGTTAATAAGTCCAGAGGGTAGGCGTTGTCTGATAAAAGTTAGTTAATGGAAAATGTGTATACTTTGTAGCTTTGTACCTAGCTTTGTGTATACCTCTCTATTCTGAGAACGAAACCCTGGCATTTGTCTGAACGTTTCACCATGACGTTATCGTAATGTCTCGGGCCATTTTGATTCGAATGTTCTTGACGTGTATGATTTCTGGCTACCTTTGAGTGATGATTCTTAAATGCATTCATTATTTTCTGTTTTAGAGTTTTCAGTTTGCTTTCAGTTTCAGTAGCTACCCTCTGGGCCATCCTTGTTGCGTGAGCCACTGAACCGAGGATTCAGACGGTCCATCATTGGTACACGGTCTATCATTGGTCGGCTGTTGTGTGCCTGACGGGTGGGTGTTATGTGTCCCCTATTGTGGGTCCATGTCTGTTTGTGCGTGAGACAGTTCGTCAGCTCAGTGCGTGTGAGTCCGTTATTATTGTTTAGTCTAGTTTGTTGAATGTGTGAAGCCCAAGTCTAGAAGTCCAAATATGAATGTGTGTTGGGTAAAAGCAGCCTTTTCCAGTCCCTCTTCTACCTGTTGGCTGTAATAAATAATCCAATCACGCAATAATCTACCATGATTATTTATTTTACGCGACAGCGCAAATTTCGGACCTTTCCTGAATATGTCGACTAAGGTGTGCGATAGGGAAATCTGAGAAAATTCAGCACAATTTAACACTATATCACTATATCACAGCACTATTCACAACTCAGCACCTTGTTGGTTTGTGAGTGATGTTGTGTGCCACTGGTGGAACAATTGCTTTTCATGTGTCTTGGGGCTCGTTATTATTATTTAGTGTAATTTGCTGACAAGGGCGGATGCAAGGGGGAATTGGGGGAATGTACCCCCACCCCCACCCCCACACACAAAGCACCCCTCTAGGTACTTTTGCTCAGTTGTAGCTCAGTTGGTTTAACGTCGGACTATTGATCGCAAGATCGTGGGTTCGAATCTCACAACCGACGGGATTCACCTAGTCCACCCGCGACCAATCGGCGTGAGAGGTTGGCGACGCTATGTGACCTAGCTTTTGAATGCGTCGTAAAATAATCCAACTGCAGTGGCGCCCCCCCCGGACGTGTGCCCCGATGACAATTCCTGGATCCGACCCTGCTGTTGAATTTGTATACGTAAGTTCAACGTAAGGCAAAATCAGCTCTTGAGACATCATCACTATGTATCCACTATGTCCAGCGGCAGTCATCCCTACATCCCTCTGAACCAACAGCAGCTCTTAAGGCATTACCATTATGTAATCACTATGTCCAGCAGCAGTCATCCCTATATCCATCTGAACCAACAGCAGCTCTTGGGACCAGGCACTACACCACACTCGACAGCACATTCGTACTCACACCGATCGTGTCTCCGATATGTTTTAATCTTGATCATGTTGGATGATTTTTTTGTGTAGTGCACCTATTTGTCTGCATCCTGTCGTGATCTAAGTCTCGCCTTGCGGAAAACTAATATTCAGAACGGATCATTCCATTCATTCTTGCCCTGTTTTGTCCCGAGATGGAATCGTTTCTGATCTTCATCACTGTCGGAAAAGGCTTAGCGCGGAAATATATCGGAGTGATGACATATATCCGAGTTACTTTTGGATCATTTTGTAATTTGATTATGAGTTTAATATACTCATCATAATTCTTAACAAATGCTCAAGACGGTGCTTAGGGAGACAAAGGCAATAAAGAACAAGTTTTTTCATACATATCGTTACTGAGTATTCAGGAGCCAAATGTTGTTGGGTGATGTCTTTCCGAATGCTGAAGGCTCGTTTCAGTTCCACGAAAGGTTCTATGGGCACCAATGATATTCCAGTACTCTGTCTGCCAGTAATGCATCCCCAAAGACGGCCAATGTTCTGCAGAATACTGAGCCTTAATTGTTGTAAGCAAAATTGTCAGCGATCACCGAACAAGCCAGTCTCGTAGCAATTCTATGAGTGGCGCTTGTGAGTGATCAAAATGCACTTGAAAAGCATAAACTATGCTCACTGTCCACCGTACTTTGTATGTGCAGTACCTTAGGTGCGTTTATATCGGCAAGCTGCTCCTCTGCTGGTCGCTGAAGGCCCTTCCTATTATAAAATTCGTCATTTTTGGCTTGAGCCAAAACAATCCGGATATGAACTCAAAGCGTATATCATAGCATATTGAAGATAGATCGCCGAATGTGATAAAGCACACCGTGGACGAAGCCGTTGCTTCCCTCGCTGACGGTGCTGCGCAGCTTCGCATCTATGTCCCGGCAATGTTTGCCCCTGCAGGGTGGTGTTGTGGGGTTGGTTGTTTCGGAATTCAGCTGTTGTGGGTGTATCTCCTCGAGCTCGTGACATGAGCTGAAAGTTCGCGCGACACCCCCATTGGCTTAACATGGCGTTGGAAATCGTTCGACGAAAACCGTACGTTATCCATATCGTATCAAAGCGTGGGGTGATGAGCGGCACTGAGGCGTGCTTGGTGCAGCATGAAACTCTCCAGTGTTGGCTACCCGTCGGTACGATCGGATCAATGTGCTGCACGCGAGACACGTGAAGGTGGTGCGAGGTCAGATCTAGATCGAGGTCAGATGTGTGCAAATGGAATTGGGAGTCTCCCATGGGTTGCACACATGAAACAGCAATTTTGTCGCCCTGAAATCGACCAATTCTAGTGCGCCGAGATGGCTGTTTTTCACGCGTTATAACTCTCTAGCCAGTAAACTGATGGACACGAAACCGACAAGACAGTGTATCCACGTCAATCGCCAAGCTCAACACCACAAATTATTTGCAACACGTGTCACCTGCACTTGAGAATGGGTGCAAAGTGAAAGCGGCCTTTTGATGGTGTTTTTTCTTCTTCACGATTGGTTCTGATGCCGGAAAACGGCCAAAAATTGCGAAACGTCGCTGCTTCTATTACTCGGATCCATGTACTGGATACAGATGTCAAATGCATCGTTGTCACCTGCTGTGCTCCACGGTGCCGCCACGGTAACAAGAGGACACGTGTCGTGACGCGGACAATCGGTTCAGCTTCTCAGCCCATTTACATAGCTGCAAGACACTATTTTCCGATAAAAAGCGGTTCGTACAGATTGCCAAAATCGTCGTGACGGCTACAGCACTTTGATGTCTTCCCCACCGAAATTACTTTATGTACAATCAGAACTGCCCCTAACCATTACGAAACGTGTTTCTTTTCGACCGTCTCAAGCTGCTCCAAAATGCATCGATCGGTGGCCAGTTCGACAGCATTGCTCCATACAACATGAACGGTTGAAAATTATATTGGCACACATTCTGTCACGCCGGCCAGAATAACGTCCGAAGGATTTGATACGAGAACAAAAGGCACGCTATATATAGATAAATACAGTTGTGCTATTCCGAATGTGGAAACGACTGTTTGAGGGAGTGCACCCCGCGCAGTGCAGGGTTGCGGTCAATTTGAAATAGTCACAAGAGCCGTGGAACACACAAACCCTTGCACGAGATGACGTCGGAGATGACGCAGTAGCTCTGGCAGTTCGGACGAGCCGGGGGACCGCTTGGCAGAACGGCAGGGGCACGGCTGGCAGGCTCGCTCAGCAAAGCGAGCGTTTAACGTTGGCTGAAATGGCCAGACTTTTAACCGTTGGCGTACAGTGGCAGGCAATAGGACATCCGACATGGACGAGGATGCTTGCAGTAGGCAATGAATAAATAACTGAATACACTTTTGATTGAAGAGGCACAGGGAGTGGCTTCTGCTCTGCTACGCAATTGTCAGGTTTTTGACATAAAGACATAAAGACATAAAAGATTAGTGCAACTATGAGCCACAGGGGCCCTTCTTGGTTGCACTCTGTACACTGAACCAGTTGCCCACCAAATTTGTCAATCAGCCCTCCCTGTAATACTGAAAAGCAAGCCCTCTATTCTTATAATGATTGTCTATGCTGTTTTTAAAGATGTTCAATGTGCTGCTACTGACGATGTTTTCTGGCAACTGGTTCCAGTGTTCTACTACCCCGTTGGTGAAGAAAGTTTGCCTTAACCTTGTTCTGCTGTGGTTAACTTTAATTTTGAATTAATGACCTCTAATTGCATCATTTCTGTTAAATTCAAACATTTCCCCAAGGTATCCCCTCTCCAGACAATGGACAAATTTGAAGACCTCGATGAGATCTCCTCTCAGCCTTCTATATCTAAGTGAAAACATATTCAATTTCTTCAATCTTTCTTCATATGCCAGGTTGCTTATGCCATTAACCATTTTTGTAGCCCTCTTTTGTACTCTCTCTAAAAACCAACAATCTTTTTCATAGCTAGGAGACCAAGCTTGGATGCAGTATTCCAAATGTGGCCTGACGTATGCACAGTAAAGCTTCCTGATCACTTCCTCACTTCTGTATGATACATTCCTATTTATTGCCCCGAGGATTCTCAGTGCCTTCTTCCTGGCTTCCTTGGTCTGTTCTGATGCCCCCAGTTTTGTGTTTAGAATAGCACCTAAATCCTTCTCCTGTTGAGTCACTGATAGCACTTGGCCAACCATCAAGTATGGAGCCTTCATACGCTGCTCACCTACATGCATGATTTTGCACTTATCAAAATTAAATTTCATTTGCCATTCTTCAAACCACTTCACAAGTTCGTCTAAGTATTTTTGCAGCGAGATGTGCTCATCTTGACCTGTTATTGCCCTAAAGACCTTCAAATCATCTGCAAATTTCAAAACTTTACTGCTTAGGCCACTTACAATGCTATTTACAAATATAATGAACAGTAATGGCCCTAGTACTGACCCCTGGGGGACTCCACTAAGAACATTTTGCCATGATGACTTTGTACCATTTAGCATCACTCTTTGCTGTCTATCTGAAAGCCACAACTCTATCCATTTTAAGATGCTACCTGCAATACCATGGGACTGAAGCTGTATCATTAACCGTTTATGGGGTACCTTGTCAAAGGCTTTACTAAAGTCAAGATATGCTACATCAACCTGATTTCCCTGATCAAATTGTTCTGTGGCGAAGTTCAAAAAGTCCAAGAGGTTTGTGAGACACGATCGTCCTTTTCTAAACCCATGTTGAGTATCTTGAGTCAATCTGCTACCTTCCAGATAACTAACTATTCTATCCTTGATAATTGATTCGAGTACCTTGCAGACTAGGGATGTGAGACTTACTGGCCTATAGTTTTCAACTTTCCCTCTTTCTCCTTTCTTGAAAATAGGAACTACATTTTCCCTTTTCCAATCGGTTGGAATTTCATTTTGTGAAACTGATCGACAAAATATTATACTAAGTGGAAATGCCAGTTCCTTTTCAGTTTCCCGCAACACCCTAATATAAATTTCATCAGGTCCTGCTGCCTTGTTTGGTTTTATTTTCCTGATATGATTGTAAACAACATCACTATCAATGAAATCAACATCATTTGTCAGATCCCATGTCACTGAACTATGGTGTACGGTCGGCAGATTGGTCATATCTTCCAATGTAAACACTGATTTGAATTGCTTGCTGCTCAGCTCCTCAACCATCTCACTATCCTCACCCAATGTAGTCTCGTTTACTTCCAGTGGACCAATTGTGCTAGAAAATTTACTCAGCTTGTAGAAACTAAATAACTTTTTACTGTTCCCATTACAGTTTCTAGCTAAATCCAGTTCTTTTGCTCGCTTTGCTGCTCTGGTTTTTTGCTTCACAGTGTCTCTAGCTTTTCGATACGCCTTTAGATTAACGACATTTGAGGCTTCTTTAAAGACTCTAAATGCAGTTTTCTTAGCCTTAATTGCTTTTATCAAGTCTGGTGTAAGTCATGCTGGCTTTCCTACCCTTCTTTTGCGTCTTTGCTTTTGGGGACATGTCTAATCTGAGTTTCCTTAAAGTAAGATTTGAACTTTTCCCACATTTCACAGGCATTTAAATTGGAGAATTCTTCTTCCCATCTGATGGCACTTAAAGCCACTCTCATGCCGTCAAAGTCTGCTCTGTTGAAATTTGGAACCTTTACCAAATTATCCTTGATAATTTCCCCAACATGTGCCTTGAATCTAATTATGTTGTGATCACTTTTTCCCAGAGTTTCGCCTACAGTCAAGTCTTGAACCAAGTCACTTAAATCCGAGAATACAAGGTCCAAGAATGAACCGTGCCTGGTAGGTTCCGATACAAACTGGTGTAAGAACAGGTCCTCTTCGAGGCATTTCCTAAACATTTTGCATGATGGGGAGCCAACACCAGCATTTTCATATCCCTTTAAATTAAAGTCATCAAGAATAAGGCACTTCCTCTTAACGTTTCTACTGATTTCCTCACAAATCACCTTGTCAAGCTCCAGTTGTTGAGAATGTGGCAGGGTTCCCGATCGGTAGAAAGCTCCTATCCTAAGAGTATTGCTGTTGCCTTTTCCCACAGTGACATCAAGCCAAATGGACTCCACAGACACATTTTTATCCCCACCTGCTACTTTTTGAGAACTGAATAAGCTATTCATATAGAGCATTACACCACCCCCTTTCATTGCTGGACCCCTATTGCACGAACACATATTGTATCCCTGGATCTCATAGTCCTGTAAGTTATCTCCAAAATACCCTTCACTGACCCATGCCTCCGTAATGCAAACAAAATCTGGTTCCTCCTCAGCAACATAACACTTGACCTCATCAAATTTGGAACGGATACTCTGAGCATTAAACATCATACACTTAACAAATGCTCCATAACCACCTTTGGCTTTTTCATACTGAGGAGTTCTTTTATCACTAGATGAACTATCACCCTGTCCCCTTGAATTGCTGCTGTCCCTATTTGCAGACTTTGAGGTTCTATTGCCTTGGCTGACACTATTGGAATATTCCTGAGTTGGCAATGCAATTTCATCCCTCCCCACCCCATTTCCTAGTTTCCCTGAAGGACATGCTCGTACACTTTGCCTAACACATGGACCCCCTTCTCAGAGAAGTGCAGGTCATCCCTCTGATAGAGGTCCCACGATGCATAAAACCTGCTCCACTCGTCTACAAATGTAAAACCTAGCTCATGGCAGAGCTTTCCTACCCTGGCGTTAGCTGCCAGTGCCCTAGAGCTCCACTCAGGGGAGGCTCTAGCCTTAGGCAAAATTGCTGTTACAATGACTCTATTGGTACCCTTCAGGGTGGCCAGAAGGGCCCTGTACTCCTGCAGAAGCTCCTCACTCCTAGTATGACCTATGTTATTTACCCATACATGCACTATGACTGTATTAAACTGGTGATCACTGGTGACCTGTGCCACCACAGGTACCAGGTCCTTCACCTTGGCACCAGGCCTGGTGATGCACCTCCTGTCCCTCCTACCTTTACAAAATACCCGCTCTAAATGTCGCACACGAGAGTCTCCTAGGACCAGCACTGACTCCTTACTACTACTATCCTGGGGGCAGTCATCTATTGCCTGGAACATATTTGTTGCTAATATGCCTGCCCGCTGGGCCGGTCGGCTAAACTTCCTCCCGCTCCTACCACCTGCCACCTGCCACTCACTGACCCTTTCCTTAGGTTCGCGTCTCCAAATCCTCCACCCCCTGACCTCATGACACTTCCCCTCCTACGACCTACCAGAACTACCCCTTCTCTGTTCACTATTAACACTCCCCTCTCGAGAGATCCCAGCCACCTCCACAGTAGGAGAAGCCTCAGCTACCTGGTGGCCTGCGACCACCTGGGCATATGATGTCCCTGCTACGGAGTGACCCCTTGTTGCTTTATCTTGCCTACCCTGTGCAACAAGGGCAGCCTTGAGCTTGGAAACCTCTGCCTTAAGGGTCCTAATATCTTCTTCTAGTGCCTGCATCCTGGTCGAAACCATCCTAAACGCTGCAGCTTATGGCTAGATTTAGATTCAAATTAACTCGCTAAACAACCGACAAAAAAGCCAACTATCATTCACTATAAATCGCTACCTCCTATACTGTCAGTTAATTATCTGAGTACCTCAAGAAAAGCAGAAACTATTAAACAATTGTTTTTTTTAAATAAAATAAATAAATAAACAAAATGTCTAATCTAATTGTCTTCCACACAAGTAGACAACTATATGAATATCCCTTTTGATATCACTTATGGCTCGACAGAAAAATTAACAGTCACACAACACTTATGAATACCCCCAACTTACTGCCAATTAAACCCTTTCTTAAACTTCAACACCAAACACACTATGCAAAACAAAAAATAAATAAAGTATGTTAGGATAATATGAATGTTGTCTAATGTACTTATGAAATATACACACTTGTAATATCTCCTACTACAGAAATCGAAGCGTCGAGAACACGCCGAAAGCCACGAGGCCTCGCCTTGGCGCACACGAAGATGGCGCACGGCGGCGTAGCTAGGTTAATATAGCATAGTTTGCGTGCTACGAAAATGCTTATAAGATAAAACTAATGAAATATAATCACAGAAGTAATTGCTAAACACCTATCCACAGCTTAGACTAGAGTACTGCCCTGTTCTGCAACGACTTATCTGGAAACCTGGAGCTCCGACGGATGTCCTCCCACCTTGACACCTGGCGGCAAACTGGTTACTTCACTAACATCTCATATACAGGTTATATACTCTTCATATACAGGTTACTTCACTAACATCTCACTAGGCGCAAGTGGTTACTTTACTAACATCTTAAGCTTTTCGATCCTGGATCATTTTCAAGATTCTTGAAGATTACCCAAGATCGAAAAGCTTAAGACCTTAATATAACTCATTTTATGTAAAACACAGTATCCCTTGTCAATGTGGACCAATTCGTTCTATCTTATTTTACTTTCAATCATGATACGCAAAGAAATAGTTCTCTTCTTCTCACAATTAAATGTACTTCACTTCACTGTGCTTCTACATGCTTTGAATACAAAGGTGCGTGTGTGTGTGTGTGTGTGTGTGTGTGTGTGTGTGTATCACATGTCCAACCATTTTAAAAGTTATACAACACAGTCGACACATATATATTTGTCCTTGTATATAGGTTCAAATACACAATTTCACATTTAAATGCAATGTTCTGCATAATTTAAACTACGTGGCTATCTCTCGTCGCCTCCCACGTAAGCTGCATCCCCCCGGTAACGGCGCTTCTTCCAGCTTTCCTAACACATCATGTGCTGGTGACAAACGAAATCTGTTGATTGATTTATTGATTATTTGGGCTTAAGGGCGCATTAACTGCTACTGGTTATGTAGCGCCCACAAACGAAATCTGTAACGTGATCAATTGTTCCTCGCCGACAAGTTTTCACTGAAGTCAAATTTTAGCCCACTCACTGAATTAGCACGCGCACGCCACTGTTGTCTGTCAGATTCAGACATGCCAGACATGTCCGTCAGACATGTCCGTCAGACATGTCAGACATGCGAACTGCAAGGCGGAAACGGCACGGTTCAGTCTCTCTCACTCCGTGGATACAGAGCAGATGGTCACGTGGCGACCGCAAACATAATCTACTGATCTTGAACATTGGTCAATTGGCATCCTGGTAGGCTGTCGCGGAAAGCCTGAAGGTGAGGCGGCGCAGTATACCCTGCCAATAGTAGCTCTGAAGCGACACTGACTCGATTGTCAGTAGCGATCTTCGCTCCAGGTGCCAGGAACATGATTCGCTGAGAGAGTGTACCAATTTATGCTCGCTGTGATAATTGGATTGCTGTTGAGTTGCAAAACATTGTAACTACTGGTCCATCGACATGAGTTTCAGGTGTAACTGCTTGGCAACTGTGTAACTGATGACACTTCAGGTGTACGTCATACGCCACGCAGTTTTAACTGCAGTGACGTTTTTTTCTGAGGGAGCGCTAAAAACTGCGACACACAATGCACTCTGAATGCCCAGATGAGCTAAATTACCCCATGGCAACCATTCCTCACAAAAGTACTTTGCATAGGACACACGTGGGCCTGCCAGGGCGCTGGAAATGGACACGTGCCCGCCAGGCACGTATGCCCGCCTGCCTGGTGGGCGTCTGAGGCGCTTCAAGTGTCTGGCGAAGTGCAGGCGCATGCCTGATGGGACACGCAGCTCGAAGTAGAACGCACCGTGCCGCACCGTCGAAATAGATCCCACTTATTTCTGATATTACCGTACTTCCGCGAAGCGCGGCCGCCGCGCGCTGTGTGTCCCAGGACTACCAAGAGAGCCCGGCTGGCGGTAGGCTCGCAGGACTCGACTCGCCGTGGCCGTCCGTCTTGTGGCTGCAGTTGCCGAGCCAAAACCGGAGATCCCGGGTGGGTCGTGGATCTGGGGTATCCGTGTTTGGTACCCTGCTAATGCCAAGTTGTCATTTTCCCTATTCCGTCTGAAAATATGTTCTGAAATTAAGCATCTGGATCCCCCGGGCTTGGTGAGAGATCTTCAGCCTGTCTACAGCTACGTAGTCCTCGCTCTTGCAACATCATTCATGGCACCCTATGCTCTCGGCCCAACAGCGAATACCAGTAAACGCTGTTGGCACTCTACTATAGACGCGTTCGCCTTCTCTTTATAGCAAATCAATTACGAAACTGATTGTGGTGTACGAGTTAGCAAGCAATCCAGAATTATCACAGTTTCATTTCAATGATGAAACTGTGATACATTTATCGTATGCCCATTTGCTGATATATGTCACGCATTACCTGTGTCAGGGGCTATGAGTGGTCTCTGTAAGAACATTTTGCTCACTGCTATTATAGAGCAAGCCAAAATGCGGGTGCGATATAATGCTCCCATGCTGCATCCAAAGGATCGAACGTCCCACTGCTGCGAAAGGAAAAGTGCGGATTGGTCTCAGCTGACCTCGCTTGAGAGCCCGTGAAGACTGCAGCCTATTGCGACCAATTCCGTGCGTAAGCACACTTCATACGTACGTCCAGTCTGTTTCGATAATTCGGCATAGGTCGTTCAAATGTGGAATGTGCACTCCGTACTTAGCGCAGTGGACCACTTTCAGCGCAGTGGACCAATTCAGCACACATAATTTTGCACAAGAGCAGTGCAAATCGATCAGCTGCAGCCAAAGTTGGCTGTGATGCACGTGTCAAATACTTGCTCCCTGCCAAATATGGTGCCTACTGCATGGCAACATGAACGGGGCACGCTCGTCCGATGACCTTACGGTAAGGTCATACGGACGGTAAGGCCCTTACCGTCACGTTAGCCTCACATTAGTGTGACGTCATCTAAGTGCGGGATCAGCCGTTCAGAATGACAGGACACTCGGAGCGCCGGGAACAGCACGCTAGATCGCTGTTTAGTTTCGTTCAGTAAGCCATTCCACTGATGGGACGTGGAAATGACAACGGAGTTGACTACTCAAAATTGTTTTCTTTTGAAACCATTACTATACATATGTATATATATACATATATATATATATATATATATATATATATATATATATATATATATATATATATATATATATATTACAATGCTCTCTGCAGGTTAGTTCGTAAATGAATAAACTTCAGCTTTCTCGGATGATTCGACATATTTATTGCAGTTACTTTAACTACTGGCATGTTCTTATCCACGCAAAGGCTACACAATTTTGTTTTCCACTCGTACGGCACGGAAAACATTACATCGCATCCCCAGTTAGAAAGATTTCCGTTTGCACCGTTTTCTTGTTCGAGTCCTTCGTACCTTGCGCATTTACCAATAGGCACACCCATCTTTCCTCTCATATCCTGCGATATGCAACCAAAATTTGTGCTACTTTTCAAGCCCCGCCACTCTCAATATCCTCCCGCTTATGGCCAAACTGGTTCAAGTGACACGCTACTTCGAAATCTTTATGATCGCGACAGATGCTGAACAAATGGTTTTAAGGTCGATTATATAAAATCCCGCTTGTATCGCTTCTCTAGGTTACCATCTGGCATTCCTCATACCAAACCTGAATTAAACATTCGAGACCTGCAACCTATAGTTGCATCATAAGTGTCCTCGGTCCTGTTACATTGTCTTCCTCATGGTAAATTATTTTACAAGCTGTCCAGTTTTCCCAAAACGTCCTCTCCGCGATAGTCCCCCATTGAGTAACTGCTTTGCATTTTGTGTGTCAATATATCCATCAAGTTATACTATTTATGGAGATTAGTAAGCACCTATCCAAGATAACAACAGCTATGCTTTCATTAGAGATGCCGGTTACTTTCCATTAATTTTCCATAATAGAGTTACTTTTATTGGTTATTAATCAATATCGGTTGTTAATACGCGCCAGCTAAGCAGATTGTGTTTGTATGGCCATTACTTTGCTGATATATTTCGGTTGCAGATCTCGCATTAGGCACGATAGTACGGGCGTACTATTACCAGCAAGTATTTAATGTATTTAACCATATTTGACTGTTCAATTCAAATGCTTGCAAGTTGTCAAAAACAACGTTTTCTCTGTAACTGATCTGGACATGAACCCTCCAATGGGCTGTCGCCCCAGTGCCAGCACTGAAGACAGCCCAAGATGAGGTTGCCACGAACATCTGTACAGCCGCCGTCGTTCTCAACACACGACTGGAGCAAAATGATACCTGGTAAGTAGATAACAGTTAGTAAAAACACAAGAACATAGCAGTCTACTGGGACTCACGGTGTAGAAAGTACAAGTTCAAAAAGCCGCTATTTGATACCAGGCACATAAGCATATATATATATATATATATATATATATATATATATATATATATATATATATATATATATATATATAATATTTATAATTTATACACATATATGAATAAAGTCTTTAGAAAAAGGTGCCAGAAATCCGAACAGTTTCAAAAAAGTGTAAGGAACTCTCTTTAGATTACCTCTCCCCTGGACCAAATCCTGCCTACGCAACTGCGGAAGAATCTTGTAAGGTATGTGACTGCTGAATTGATATTTGCCACTGCCGTTAGATAACAACAATCAAGGCACGTGAAAGGACAATTTTCGTGTCCATCAAGACCCCTTTGGCCGGTATAAGGACCACTTTACCGATTGTGAGGACCCTTTGATGCCGCATTGGCCTCTTTGAAGCCCTTGAGAATCACCTGAGATGAGCTGAGCTTTTCCAGAAATATTCCGAACTCATTGTGCATTGAAGGCCTTCGATAGTTTACAAGGGCCCGTCTGAGCTCTGTGGGGAGACTTTTCCCTTTGACGAGATCCTGAGCATATCACTGGTGATAGCACATCACGAGATATCATATCACGGGATATTACTGGTGCTCGGGGAGCCTCTGGTGCAGCACCGTACCAAAGGGACTAATGGACAACAACCCTCTTGAAAGATCACGCGTGATGTGGTTTTGGTCCCAAAAGACGACATGGCCACGTTTGCCCTTAACGGGTCCTGCGAAGCGAGTGTTGATTCGATGAAGAACTTATGAAGGCTTTCTTTGAGGACTATGGTGATGAATTCTCCGAAGTTTGTGAGGATTTCACCGAGTCTTAAAATGGTTCATTTGAGTTCTGGCAGGGCTTCTGTAAATCAAATTATGGCCCCATGGAAAGTGACATTCAAGAGCTGTGAAGGCACATTTGGTCAGCAATGACCCTCTGTCGGCTCTGGGAACATTTCACTTTTAAGGAGCCCTTTAAATATGTGATTGCTCATTGGAATTCTGGTTGGTTCTTGCAAGCTCTGTGAAATGCTTCTTAATGAACATTGAGGGTCCCTTTAAGCTTTCGAAGGATTTGTTCGAGTTCCAACATGGTCATTGGAACGTCTTGTTTGATCTCCGAGGCTTGTTAAGAACAACTTAGCAACAAGGGGGCTTGTTAATTTTGAAGAATTTCCCGATAATTGAGGAGGAAGCATTGTGTTCCTCCAACGTAATCTTCATCGCGAATAGGTACCGCTTTCATATAAACTCTTACCGCACAATTACTTCATACATGGCTAATGAAGAGAAGTATTAACCATAGTCCGCATACAATTCAAGTCATTCTTGTTCGCTTCCCATTATTTCCTTTGTTTCTGCGTTCCCACCATAGGGGAATTGTAGATATCATGTACAGCGATATCGTGCGAACGCTTGCCCACACAGATCTGTACCTAGCTAACCAAAGATTCCAATCCAGTTTTGCACAGAGAGGCTGTTTGACTGGCCCGGCCCCATTCAGCAAAAGGCCATAGCAGGGAGCGGAGCTTTCAAGAATTCTTTGGGATGGCTGATCATCGCTGACACTGATCGATTCAAAATGCTTTGTAGAGGCCGACTAATTAGACTCGTTTGCATTGCTTTTTTGTTGCTAAGCCACCACCAATCAGCGAATGCTGGAGTGTCTTTCATTTACTTTTTTTCCGGATTAGACCGTGAGATTCATAGGTGCATCCGCATCTAGATTTCCACGAGACACCACTCGGGATATGAAGTTATTTAAGCGGCACTCTAACCGGATCTTCAGACACCAGCCTGAGGAAAATCATCAGCCATGAGGACTAACACAAGTTGGGCCACACCGTTGAAAAGTTTTTGGGTAATTAATAATCGGTTTACAAGGGTACAATTCCGGAATGATTGTAGTTAGCACAGAATTGGACTAGCACAGAATTGGACTAGCACACAGAATGGCCTCTGGCACATTCTGTGGTAATCAAATACTGTCTGTTCGACCGTGACATGCAAGGCCGAAACAGCATAGATCCGTCTCTCTCTCTCACTTCACGGCTGCGGGGAAAATAGTCTCACGACGACAGTACACGTGACCTCCTGTCATTGACCACCGGCCCGTGACCATCCAGGCCAATATTCACGGACAGGATGTGATCGCGGATCGACCTAAAGGTGAAGCGGCTCGGCATACCCTGGCAGAAGTAGCTGTGAAGCGGTGCAGTCTGTGTCTCCAGTGATCATCTATGTTCAGGGTACCCAGGACATAGTTCGATCAGAGTGTGCCATAGCAGTTCTGAAAACCATGTTTAAATTAAACCCTTCTAATTAGCTTTCCAACAGTTCGAGATGTGTAAAATAACGATGCTAGTTCAGTCGATATACAATTTCACAAGTTAATTTAATTAAGCTGTGGTTTATTAGGTTGAAATTTGGCTACACTCCAGGTGGCTATTATGTGTGTCCAAGTCATCCTAACCTTGAATTCGTTCACTTCGGATTCAACGCACATTAGGTAGCGTCAAACAAATGTGCTAGTGCACACTCAAGTTGCATTTTCTTGATGAAGGCATTGCTGATTTGGCTATGCTATGGCTTCTTATTATTTCACCAGTTAGAATGTCATACTTCTGTAATTCCCCGTTTCTGGGTCACATGTAACTGAAATTCTGTAATATTTCTGCACAAATTTATAGACGTGGTGTTCCAGGTCATGTTAAATGAATTGAAGTCGAGGTGTTGCAACCACCTGGCCATCGATGGTGCTTTCAGTTCTGTCATATAAGGCCTTATGCCAGCCATTAGTTCCATTAGGGATTTTCCAGGACGGTGCTTTCTTCGTTATTTTTATGTTTAGTTTGCAAAGTTGGTTGCACACATTGGCGTCATTCGGCTGCATGCTTTTCACATCGTCTTAAGGTTGCATTCGAACAGTAATTATTAATACTATAGGCGGAACATACAGAATCAATGGCAGCAACCAATTCTACGGAATTGTACACGAGATATACAAGATACACATACGCAAGATTGCTGAAAAATAAACTAAAAGTTTCACGAACAAGAAAGGCCCAGTTCGTCCATATTCCTTCAATTGCGAAAGTTAATCGTAATATAATATATTATAATGCAATAACAATAATACAACAGCTTACCCTGGTGGTAATGATGATCATATTTCCCACTAGTGTGAACCAGCATGCACATAGGTGGAAGATCAGCAGGCAGGCTACCGTTGCGTAATTGAATGCTGGTCCTGGACAAAGTACGGCGTTGCGAAGTGGAATAAACGATGCAACTTTTGAGAAAGTAGATGGCGCCACTGTGAAACTTAGTGTCGCAGTCACCACACCTGCAGAACTACATTCTCCTTCCACAAGTGCGCAAGGTTTTCGCTGCTCATTGGTGTAATGCGCCAGCAATTGACATTGGTTGCTAACGCTCCTTGCACCTCACAGCCAGCGCTAGCGCTTGGCTTAAAAACGTTCCTTCTCCGTGTTTGTTATTATATGTTGCATCTGAACGTTTGGCGTGAACTTCCTGAAACTTAGTGACTTTTTCCTACATTTTGTTATACCTGATGTGTTAATTTTCTATTGCCGACTTTGATAAGGGGGTTCGCTGGATGAACTATGGCAGGAACTTCTCCCAGAAACTTATCTCAAATTTGTCACATAGCAGCGTGCTTGGCTTCTGCCATCTGACCCTCGAACATCGGTCTCCACTACGCTTCGCAGCCAATGTAGAAAAGCCATGTTCTACATTACTTAATAATTTATAGTTCATATGGTTGCCAACATCACGGCCAGTGTAGGCAAGGACAGAGGTGAAATGTTTACAGCTGAAGTTCCTTAATTTGTGACGTTGATGATCTTAAGTGAGTAACTGGAAGAAGACATCTGTCTAACTATACTATTGTACAGTACGTTTTAGTCTTGAGCAGTTTCAGGCTACTTCTTAGAAACATAGCTGACAAAAACAGTCATCTTATTAGCCTTTTTTTTGTTCGGTCCCTTGAATTCATCAGAGATGCTGTCGGAAGGCCTGTTGGAAAGTATTGTGAGGCTATTGCGTAGCGTATTTGAAGGCTCAGAGCTGACGCTTACCACATGTAGATGCAGAGTAAGTATGCTAGAAATGCTGAGCTTCGTTCTTCAGGCACATCATTCAATTTGAGCTTTAAACACGTAGCATAAACATAAGGGGGATATTTGGAACGCAATATGAATATTTCCAAATCATATTCCGGCTAGCGGGGGCTCCAGGAAAACTGCCCGGTAAGCACATGAAAAATGTTTCAGTTTTACACAATCGCGTACTTTGCACCTGTTACGTCGATGATACTTGTTACAAATACAAATTTATATCAGATTTTCCTTTCACGGTGGTGTGATGCAGTGGTCGTGGAAATGCATTAAAATGACGGAGATGCGGAGTACGGTAATTTTAGCCAATACATGGCATACCTACCATATATTGGCTAAATGGTTACGTAAGCCACCATCAGAATACTGATGGTTCTAAGTATATTTTGGGAGAAGCAAAATGCAGCCTTTTAAAAACAGACTGCACGGCATCCGGGGACGTGAATAATTACATTGTTGTTTGCCGAGCCTATTCCATTTTTGGCCAATGCCTGGCTACGCAACTGTTACACGAACCATTTTTGTAAAACGACACACGTGGTGACAATGCAAATTTGAGACTGGAGTATTGATGCCCACCTAAACCAGGTAATGTGCAGTGTACATTTGCGCGTTTAAGAGCATACTTTCGTACAATTTATTCCGCAAATTCGTTTTATCATTCTGTATTGGAAGATCGGGCCACCTCGCGCCAAGATGCTCACAACCAGAGGCGCAGCCAAGGCAGCAGGAATTCGCCCTTCTACCCTAAGCAACAAATATACACTAGATCAAACGAGCAATTTTGAGATTCTCGCCACGCAAAATCGGAAGTTTTCAGCACGCGAAGCAGGCCGAAAGCAGTCTCTCTTCCATCGCATTTTGTTTGGGCCCCAATAAAATCCTGGCTGCGCTCCTGCTCACGTCAACCTACAACTCGCTGCAGAGCCAGATCGGCACGGATAAACTTGTATGCATGGGCGTAACCTTAGTTTTTAAACTGGGGGAACCATTTTGCAGAAGACAAGGCCGGATTCAACGACGGATTTGCGCAAAAACGAAGTTCCAAATTTGGTGCGTTAACATGGAGCCTTTGGACAGATGAGCAAGAGAATGCACAGAGCACGAAAGGCCATAATATAATGACGACAACAAGGCATAGAACATGATAAAACAGAGAGTAGTCCAAGACAGAAAGCACGACACGGCAGAGGACGGAGGAAGGCAAAGAAGGCTGACGGGCAAGGCCAGAGCAAAGGGTAAGGAAAGACAGAGGATATGCGGTAGGTATAACGTGTCAGAAAATGCAACAAAAATCGACGTGAGCGGATTGTTTGGCGGTGGTTTTGTACTTATCTTGAGGCAGAGACCCTATTATGCTGTTCTAATTCCAGATACATACGAAAACGATTTGCAGGTCCTCATTCCATAGTGCCTACAGTAAGGGAAAACAAGCAGCGCTACGAGACACAACCACACTGCAGCATGCGTGCTGCGCAATTCACTATGCTAATATGCCTTGTTCCTTTCTCATTGCTCACTCATTCGCTTCTTTTTCATTTTTCACTC